>JALPQD010000249.1:2137769-2233075 GCA_023101885.1 Typhlomys cinereus | reverse complement strand
AATGATGAGAATAAGAGGAAATCTAATGGGATGGCAGTTACCTAACTGCAATAAATACTTGCCTTATGGGAATCAGTCTACTATTTTCATATGTTTCAACTTTTAAGAAAGTCTGAATGCCCAGATATTTACTATTCATTCACATGTTGACAATTTGAAACTTTTTGTATTTTTAAACTTTTTATTCTTTGTAACTTTCATGAACAAACACAACGAGTGTATACGTTTTCATCCCCTGTTACCCACCCCTATTTTCCCTCCCCTCCCACCCGACCCTCTCTTCTTTCCAGTCAGTCTCCTTCCTGGAAATATTAGAAGAGAAAGGGGGGAAATTATTTCAGGGAAAGCGTTGCCTGTATAAATTTCTGTTTCTGTACCTTTGCATATGTTATCCATTAGAATCCATCTAGGATGCCTGCAGGGGAAAACTCTGTGGCATGAACAATGGGAAAATCATTGAGTAAAGAAGTTCCTTCTTTCTTGTCTGGCACCAGTCCCACACAATCTCTCAGGGTGGTGCCATATCTCTTGGTGCCACCTCCTCTGTGGTAAAATTTTGATTGGTCAGCTAACATGGAGATCTAGTAGAAGTAGACATTGATACATTGAACTCCTGAGTATGGCAGCCCTGATATGAGCAGAGGTTACTCTCTGGAAGTACCTTTCCTCACTCTCAGGCACTAATATTCTTACTGTCCCTTCTTCCACAAGGTACAGTAAGCCATGTGATCTATGGTGGTTTAGATGATCTGTTTAAAGTCAAGCTGTCTACAGTCTCTTTTCGTTTGTAATTTGTCCAGTCTTGATTCTCTGAATTTTACATCTTTTGCTGCAAAAGAATACTTCTTGAACAAAAATTATAATAAATATATGTTGAGATGGTTGCTTACTATAAAGTATTTATAGTTAATTCTAGGAAGTTTGTTCCCACCTAAGGTCTATGGTCTCATATTCCCTATATATTTGTTTTGGTTTAAAGTATGAGTCATGTGTTCCCCACCTTGAAATAGGCTTTAATGCCAATCATAGAGTAACTGGTTGCCTCCATAACCTTATATGCGATTATAGCACCACTGGAGTCCTCTTGATAGAGTTGTTGTTATAGATTGTTGGAACATTCAAAGTTGGGTGAGGTAATTAACCACTTTTCTTCCCCAGAAGCTTATATCATGATTTCTGTTATTATGGAGCTATTTAGCAAGAGGGAAGCTTCCATGTCCATTCTCCTTGTTTATTCCCATATCCCATGATCTTCCTATGTGCTGTCTCCAGCAATAGGATCTTACTATTAGGTTTAGTTTCTGGAGAGCCACCAATAGTAATGTCAAATACCTCTTGTTTTATGGGCCTTTGAGTCTTCTTTAGCTAACAGTTCCTTAGGAGGTATCACATTCCTAGTGCTGTAATTTAATTGCTCATGTATTATGGTAAAAGCATCTCGGGACAATTTCTGTTTTCACCTCTAGTCATCTCTCTGCTTTCCTTTGTGTAGAGTATACTGGTTGTGGAGGTTGCTCGGCCCAGAAACCTGCACTCTGGATGATATATAACACAATGAACAGGCCATTGAGTGACTCCTCCCTTGAGTGGTGAGTTTGCCTCTGTTGCAAGACAATGATAGGTTGAGCTCCCTCCTTGGAAGTTGAGAAAACTCCCAGGTCCTTTTGGAAGCTTTTGTTTCTCTAAGGCTGGCTGTTCTCCCTCCCTATCAGATTCTTTCCCTGCCTATCTAAAGAGTGTTAATGCACATGGACCATTGTCTATTCCCTTCCAGCAACAAGGTGGCATGCATGTTTAGCATACCTGGCATATGTCTGCCCCAAGGCATGGGTGTCACTCCTGTCTTCTTTTTGTTAACCAAATGTATGTGTTTTACATAGTCCTGTAAGAATTTGGCCCTGCTTCTTGATTTAAATACCCTGTACTTTTACAATAAAGTTGGCGTGGATGATAAGGGACATCCAAGACCCCCTTTGACCCAAGCCTGAAATTTTTAATTCCTTCCGCTACCACTTCATATTCCCATGTTTTTAGGTTCGGGTTCATGCTGGTTCGTGGGCCCGGACAACTGGTTAATAGTTTTTTTCAGTTTTTTAATATATTTATTGAGAGTTTTTATCTGGGTATATATTGTATGTTTTAGGTTAATTTTACTTCCTTTTCCCCTTTTAATTCCGATCCTTTTATTTCTCTTCTCCCTTAAAACTTTTCTCCCCTTATTGCCTATTCTACCTCTTCTTGTGTTCTATTACCTCCTCTTTTTATAGAGTCTTCCACACATCATCTGCAGCTTATATTCCTTTCTCCTTTATGACTAATTATTAGAGTTTCTACATAAGTATACCTTCTGAAAGTTCAATGCTGGCATCTGCATATAATAGAGAAGATACCTCCCTGATACCTCATGCAATATTATGTAATCTAGTTTCATTATTAGTGAACTTCAAAATTTCATTTTTTTCAAGGGCTGAAGAGTACTCCTTATGTGGATATTGAAGGACCCTGGCCCTAAAGAAGGAAGCTTATAGAATGGGTCAGGTACACAATGTAGATATTTGCTCATAACTTATCAAGCATAGTTGTAGTTAGCTATTGCTCACAGCTATTCAAGCATAGCTACTGCTAGCCATTGTCTAAAATTATGTACCCAGCTACACACACCCCCCCTGAACCCTTGGAGACGGGAAAAAGAAATGTAACCCTTGGTGACGGGACCTTAAGATGACTAGCCCTAGGGAAAACAAGTTTTGCAAGGCAATTCTGTTAATAACATAATTGTCATCTGGAACAAACTACCTGTGGTTACGCAGGTGGACACAACACCAACTATGATGAAAATTTACCTAGCCTTTGCTGACTAATGATTGTACAATTCCTTATCAATAAGACCCCTACCCAAATCCCTTTATAAACCCTTGCCCTAGCTGCTCGGGGCCGCTTCAGTCTCTCTGTGAGAGGTTGCTGGAGCTGCCGCGCGCGCCGAAATAAATCCTTTGCTTGTTGCATCGAGTGCGGTCTTGGGTCTCTCTCGGTGGTCCCGTTCCTGACTGAAAGACCGGGGGTCTTTCAGATATACCACATTCTTCTTGTATTTTTTTTCAGGGACCAAACAAAATTCAGATGCTGAGGATGTATAAGTATCACTTTATTTTTTGTTTGCTTGTTTGTCTAAGAAAGGGTGTGATTCCTTATGCTAGTCTTGTGTGGAACTCACTATGTAACCTAGACTGATCTCAAACTCATAGTAAAACTCTTGATTCTATTTAATATCATCGATTCATTGCACAATCCTTAAAAGTCATCTAAGTTATTTATGTACCTAATTTGTTATTTGCAACATAGCATAGGTTGCTATAAATTAAAGACAGACAACCTGTGTCCTGTTTTATGAAGTTCTATTGCAGAATAGCTATTCTCATTTATTTAGGTACTATATTTATTATGCACTATAGTGCTACTTTTATGCTACAACAATAAATTTGTATAGTTGTGATGGAGGTTTAATGATTGGCAAAGCCTGAAATACTTCTGGTTCCCCATGGAAAACATTTGTCAGCTGCTGTTGTAAATCATTGCATCCTAATTTACCCAATGCATTACTGGAGATAGAAGATAGGAGGAAGCTCCACGTAGTGTATCTATATGAATATTACTCAAAAAGACAAATAACAGGTAGTTATGTGTCATAATTAGGTAAATACAGGTGTCACCTTGGTAGTCGAATGGTCATGCACTAGATACATTTTTAAAGGGTCAGTGCTTCATTTAGGAACCCCATCAATTCTGTAGAAGATTGTCTAGCTGATTGAAAAGCCCAGCCCATGATGGATGGAACTAGTCCATGGTAGGTGAATAAGATGGAGGGAGCTAGTTGGGGAAGTTGAAATTCTTTGGTATACTTGGCCAGACAAACTATTCTGGCAAGTAAAGATTGTCTCTTTTTTAGTAGCCCTGTGTATATCTGGATATGGTGTGGCCAGTTCCCTTGACCATTGGTGTTGATGTGGACTTTCCTGATAAGCTGGACAAGGAACTGTTTTAAGAGAAAATCCCTTGTTCCCTTAAGCCGTTTGGTCATAGATTTAACTTTAATTTTATTTATTTATTTATTATTTATTCAATTGTGCGTGTATACATGTATATGTATGTGTGTGTGTGTATGTGTGTATGTGTGTAGAACCATGGACAGATTCCGGAACCACCATGGACCACCTCCACCTCCTCCTTGTTTACTCTGCCCTGGGATTCACAGGCTCCACCCTACCAAGACCAGAAACCCAGGCCGCCCCAGCTTCCGCCGGCGTCTATACTTGGGGTCTGGGATCCGAACTCAGGGCAGGCCTTCTGCCTGCAAGGCAGAGGCTTAACCCCTGAGCCACCTCTCCAGCCCCCGTTTGGTCATAGATTTATTGGCAACAACAATGCAGAGTAACTACAACCTTATAGCTGATTGCATAATTGACCCCAATTATTTTACCCTTTAATATGTTACTCTGAAGTACCTTGCTCCTTGGCTTTGTATTCCCTTATGTTGTTTTATTTGGGGAGTCACATACAAGACAATACGGTACAAGTTGAATCTCAAAGAGGGAGATATTATTGACATTTGATCTTTCCTACATTTATTACCAAAAGGAGTAAACGTATTGAAGCTGTGTCTCAGAGAAAAAAACAGTTTGGCATTTTTTTTATTATTTATTCAATTGTGTGTGTGTGTGTGTGTGTGTGTGTGTGTGTGTGTGTGTAACCACGGGCAAATTCAGGAACCATCAAGGACCACCTCCACCTCCTCCTTGTTTATTCTGCCCCGGGATTCACAGGCTCCGTCCTACCAGGACCAGAAACACAGGCCGCACCGGTACCGCCTGGTGTCTACAAGTGGAGTCTAGGATCTGAACTCAGGACCTTCCACCTGCAAGGCAGAGGCTTAACCTCTGAGCCACCTCTAAAGCCCCAATTTGGTGTTCTTTTTTAAAATGGTACAAATGTTGTCATGTCATCACCAACATCAGAACCTTAACTAATAGAGCCAAACCAAGCTTATGCAAAATTATTTTTAAAAAGTCAAGAATTTAAAATCCTTTTCTAACAACAACAAACCATAATTCGGAACATCAGAGACCCTACATTAATCACTTGGAACCAGATCAGCCAAATCTGTCCCCATCCTAACACTCAGGGAAATTTGCAGAAGATGGGGTGGTAAGATTGTAAGAGCCTAAAGATGGGGAGGAGCAGCAATACACAAGATACTCCACACAAGTTAGGGCCGCAGTAGCCATAATTGGACTTTGCATGACCTGCACAATGACTGACATGTCAATGACCCCCCCCCAAATCTAGCATGGATCACAGGCATGGATCTTAGAGGCAACGGATTAACGTCAAACAGTGTTCCCATACTAAAGGAGAGCCAAGAAGGGCTTTGGGCGTTGCCACTGATCCTTACAGCTCATAGAGTGGTGACTCAGAAGGAAGTTTGATATTCACACTAAAGGATGCTCCAGAGGGGTAGGGGAGGCAATGGGAGAAAGGGAGGGAAGTGGGTGAAGGGAAGGGGAAAGGGGGGGAGAGTGCAAGGGGGACTGGGAATGGATGTAGGGAAGGAGGGGACCAGAGTACCTATTAAGCCTGTATGACTGGGAAAAAAAATAAATAAATATAATAAATAAACAAATAAGAAAAAAAACCTTTTCTAGAAGGCAGAAATTGTGTCACATGTTAGCACATACAAGGATTCCTGGCAGGTTTTATCAGGCTTCACAATGAAAGTAAGCTTTGTCAGGATGCTTGGAATCAAAATTGAAGTCATGCCGCTGTCTCCATTCTTCACTGATACCAAAGTCTAATTTTTTTAATGCTTCAACATGGACTGAAGTCCAATGACTCTCCAAGTGATCTCTCAGTCTTGGGCAAATGTGCAAATGTTTGCTGGCTGCTTTACCACAGAGTTTTGTTTTTTTTCTCTGCAGCTATCCAATCCCAACTCAATGACTTTCGTCAAGCTGAATGACCTTAGGAATATCTCTTTTTAGATTTTCTTTTTTTTTACTTAAATTTTTATTTTTCTAATTTTGCAAGCATGTTAAATACTCATCCCTGCTTTCCTCCATCCCTCCTCCGTCTCATTCTTTCCCTTCCCTTCGTAAATCCCTCCCACTCCCTCCCACGCTTCACCTGTATGCTTCTATAGACCTCAGGTTCACTCTGGCTTGTCTATTCTTGTGAGGTTCAGGCCTCTGTGGCATATCAAGTTGCTTTTCTTCAGGCCACCCTACTGACAGAGGCATTTCTTTTCACTCATGCAGTTTAGACCCCAAGGTTTCCAGTGCATGTTCTTATCTTTCTTGAGTTCCTAGGTAATCTATGGGGATATGTTGGTATGTCAGTCATTATGCAAGTCAGGGAGGACAAGTCTTATAATATTGAGCTCTTAGATGCAGCAATCCTACCTTGAGTGGAATGTCTTCTTCAATGGTGAACCTTCCCATCTGTAGGTTTTTATAATTTTACCACCCTGTCTTCTGCAAGGTTCCCGAAGCCTTAGAATGGGGAGAGATTAGGTTGGTGTGATTCTGAGTGAGACTTGCTGAGTCTCTGGTACTCTGTGTTGTAGTTGGCCATTGCTGTCCACTTCACTGCTCTTCTGTTGACCTAGGCTTTGGCATGTTTTTTCTATGAATTTCAAACAATAAATATTCTAGATGTTTTAAGCCATATGGTCTTCATATCTATTATCCTTTGTTCTCATGCATAATTTTAGCAGATCTGTGATCCCATAGAAAAAGTAGGTGGTGTAACTGATTTTCTAACTGAACATAGAATATATGGGACCCTGAATTTGATCACTAGCTTCCTTTTCAACAAGCATCAACCGACAGGTAACAAATTTGACCTACTAACCCCCATAATGTTTTAACTAGATAACAGAGTTGAGTCAAATGTGCACATTATTGTTTGCTATTTATACTTTGAAATTGTTATACAGCCAAAGCTATTTGCTTTGATGATGTTAATATATTGTTAAATAGTCATTTAAAGAAGAAGGCACCTCTGAGTAAAGAGTTTGATGAAGTTCTTTCTCTTCTATACAGAAAAAGTGAGGAATATTTGCAGATATATTCTGTTCATGTGAATAAGAGTAGCTCTACATTACAATTTATAGACTGCTTACTATGGGGGAAGCACAATTCTAAACTGCACTATATCATTACAGAATAACTATTCCTCAAAATTGCCATGTGATCTAGAATTTATTAACTATATTTCTTTAGTGTGTGTATATGTGTGTGTTTGTGTGTGTGTGTATGTGTGTGTGTGTGTATACCCTTGAATGTGTGTGCCTGTGGTGACCTCAGGGGTTTACAGGCTAGAATTACTGGCTGCTCCCATATCTATTTGACATTTTTTTATATGGGCTATATATAGGGATCTGAACTCAGGTCCTTTTGTTTATAAAGCAAAAGTTTTAACCCCTGAGTCATGTTCCCACCAATGTGCCACATTTCTTAGATAAATAAACTAGATCAGGAAGAACTAATTTAGCCAAGGTCTTAAAAATTTTAAACACCATCTACCTTTGAATATACTCTTATAACAAGACCCTAATTTAACAGGTTTTTATCTCTGGCAAGGGGGTGCCTTCCAATACCCATCAGGATGGAGCCAAGGGCTTTGCAGGAGCAGCAAAACCGAAAAAAATATCAACAAACCATAATCCAGAACATCAGAGACTCTATATCAACCACCTGGAACTGGGCTAGCCTAATCTCTCCCCAACCTGAAACTCAGGGAAATTTGCAAAAGAGGGGGCGGTAAGATTGTAAGAGCACAAGGATGGGAAGAGTAATGATATGCAAGATACTCCACACAAGTTAGGGCTGAAGCAATCATAAATGGACTTTGCATGCCCTGCGCAATGTCCCACACACTATTGACCCCACAAAGTCTAGCATGGACTAAAAGCACTAGGATCCTTGGAGGCTAGGGACTGAGAGTCAGAGTAGTGTTCCTAAGCTTAAGGGGAACACAGGAAAGGGTTCTGGGAAATGCCCCTGGGTCCTTGCACTTCATCGGACAGGAAAACCCAGAGAAGAGTTTGGCATGCACAGTAAAGGATGCTCCAGGGATTGGGGGGGAGGAGGCACTGGGGGATTGGAAGGGAGGGGAGAGGGGAGGTGGAGGAGGGGGGTGAGGAGGAGGTGGAGAGAGGGAGGGGAACAGTGTACCTGTTAAGTTTGTATGAGCGGAAATAATAATAATTTTTTTATTAAAAATTTAATTATATATTTTAAAATTTTTTACCAGTTCCCTCCCTCCCCCCTCCTCCCCCTCCCCTTCCCCCAGTGCCTCCCCCCCAATTCCCAGAGAGTCCTTTATTGTGTACGCCTAACTCTCCACTGGGTCCTCCTCTCCGATGACATATAAGGACCCAGTGGCATTTCCATAAGCCCTTTCTCTTGTTCCCCTTAAGCATAAGATCACTACTATGGCTGTCAATCCCTTGCCTCCAGGGGTCTCGGTGCCCTTAACAGATGCTAGACTTTATGAGGGCAACAGTGCGCTGCACATTGCGCAGGGCATGCAAAGTCCCATTATGATTGCTTTGGCCCCAACTATTGTTGAGAATCTTGCAAATCGTTGCTCCTCCCATCCTTTTGCTCTTACAATCTTACCACCCCCTCTTCCGCAAATGTCCCTGAGCTTCAGGATGGGGAGAGATTAGGCTGTCCTAGTTCTATGTGATTGATATAGAGTCTCTGAAGTTCTGGATTGTGGTTTGTTGATTTTCTTTTGCAGTTTTGCTGCTCCTGCAATTCCCTTCACTCCATTCTGCTGGGCACTGTATGTCACCCCCTGGCCAGAGACAAAAAGCTGTTAAACTGGAGTCTTGTTGTAATAGCACATTCAAGGGTAGATGTAATAAGAGTAGGAAACCTCACTGAGGGAGGGGTCCATCACCCATTTGCAAAATGATTATTTTTTATCTGCTAGACTATATGCCCTCCCTTTCTGGTGAGATCAGGAAAGAACGTCTGTGAACTTAACCAGGTTTCTCATTATTTACTTGCAGACCTTGATGGAGCCCTATTTTCTCTGCTGTAACATGGTCTCCTCTATCCTTGTTTCTGGTGTGGCCCTCCTAACCCATCTCTCTTGTTCATAATCGTTGCAATTACTGTTACATAGGTTTACTTTTGAGTGTCTCAATGTGGGCTGGGTGAGTTTGGTACTAGGAGCCACCTATTAGGAGTACATACGGCGCTTAATTTCTGGGTTTGGGATACTTCACTTAATATAATTCTTTCTAATGACATCCATTTCCCAGCAAATTCCAGTAATTCATCATTTTTGATGGCTGAGTAGTACTCCATTGTATAGATGTACCCACAGTTTCCTTATCCACTCGTCAACTGTTGGACATTTAGGTTGATCCATGACTTTGCTATTGTAAACAGTGCTGATATGAACATGGTCCTGCTTGTGCTATCGAGGCGAACCTCTGCTGCATGGGGGGTTATTCCCAAAAGTGGGATAGCAGGGTCATACGGCATTTCAATCTTTAATTTCTTTAAGAATCTCCAGACGGCTCGCCAGAGTGGCTGTATGAGCCTGCATTCCCACCAACAATGTAGGAGAGTTCCCCTCTCTCCACATCCTCTCCAGCATTTGTCGTTGTTTGTATTGTGGATTTTTGCCATCCTGACCCGGGTGAGATGATATCTCAGGGAAGTTTTGATTTGCATTTCCCTGATGGCGAAGGAAGTGGAGCATTTTTTAAGATAATTGTTAGACATTTTAATTTCATCCCTGGTAAAGTTTCTTTGAAGTTCCAGGGCCCATTTTTTAATTGGGCCAGTGTTTTCCTTGGAGTTTAATTTTCTAAGTTCTTTGTGCACTCTGGACAATAGAGCTCTGTCAGATATGTGGTTAGTGAAGATTTTCTCCCATTCTGTGGGTTGCCTTTGAGCTTCTGTAACAATCTGTTTATCTGAACAGAAGCTCTTTAATTTCACAAGATCCCAACTGTTGAGAGTTGGTAGCAGTGACTGTGCCATTGGATGTCTGTTTAGGAAGTGTTGGCCTAGCCCAATCAGCTCGAGGGAGTTCCCTATCCTTTCAACTATGGTTTTTAAAGTCTCTGGCCTGATATCAAGGTCCTTGATCCATTTGGAATTAAGTCTTGTACATGGTGACAAGTACGGGTCCAGCTTTAATCTTCTGCATGTGGAGATCCAGTTTTGCCAGCACCATTTGTTGAAGATGCTGTTCTTTTTCCATTGGATTCTTTGGGCCCCTTTGTCAAGACCAAATGGCTGCAATTTTGTGGGCTTATATCTGGGTCTTCAATCCTTATCCATTGATCTGTGTGTCTATTTGGAGCCAGTACCAGGCTGTCTTTATAACTATGGATTTGTAGTATAGACTTAGGTTTGGTATGGTAATACCTCCAGCTGTGTTTTTGTTACTCAGGATTGTTTTTGCTATCCTGGGTCTTTTGTGCCTCCATATGAACTTTGAGATTGTTTGGTCAACTTCTTTGAAGAATTGCTTTGGGATTTTGATTGGTATAGCATTGAATCTGTATATTGCCATTGGTAGGATGGTCATTTTTACAATGTTGATTCTGCCAATCCAGGAACAAGGGAGGTCTTTCCACCTTCTGGTGTCTTCTGCAATTTCTTTCTTTAGGGTTTTAAAGTTTTCATTGTAAAGATCTTTTACCTCCTTAGTTAGGTTTATACCAAGGTATTTCATTTTTTTAGGGGTTATAGTAAATGGCATGGTTTCTCTCAAGGCGTTTTCACTTCTTTCATTCTGGGCATATAGGAAGGCCTCTGATTTTTGCACATTTATTTTGTATCCTGCCACCCTGCTGAACTTCTCAATTAGTTCCAGGAGCTTCCTGGTGGAGTTTTTGGGATCCCTCAGGTATAAGATCATGTCATCTGCAAATAGGGATAGCTTGATTTCTTCCTTGCCGATTTGAATCCCTCTTATGTCCCTTTCTTGTCTTATGGCTTCAGCTAAGACTTCAAGTACAATATTGAATAGAAGTGGTGAGAGTGGACAGCCTTGTCTAGTTCCTGATCGAAGTGGGAAAGCTTCCAATTGTTCCCCATTGAGCATAATCCTTGCTGTGGGCTTGTTGTATACAGCTTTTATTATATTGATAAAGGTTACTTCCATTCCTACTGTCTCTAGCGTTTTGATCATAAAAGGCTGTTGGATCTTGTCAAAAGCTTTTTCTGCATCTATCGAGAGTATCATGTGGTCTTGGACTTTGGACTGGTTTACATGATGAATTACATTTATTGATTTGCGTATGTTGAACCAACCTTGTGTGCCGGGGATGAAGCCTACTTGCTCCCCATGAATGATCTTTTTAATATGTTTTTTAATCCGATTTGCTAAGACTTTGTTGAGAATCTTTGCGTCTGTGTTCATCAGGGAGATCGGCCTATAGTTTTCTTTTTTAAGTGAATCTTTATTAGGTTTTGGGATTAAAACGATATTAGCTTCATAGAAGGAATTTGGTAGTGTTCCTTCCTTTGCTATTTGATGGAACAGTTTAAGGAGTATTTGTGTTATTAACTCCTTAAATGTCTGGTAGAACTCTGGCTGAATCCATCTGGTCCAGGACATTTTTTGGTGGGAAGATTCGAGATTACTTCCTCAATTTCCTTATATGTTATAGGACTATTTAAATAATTCACAACTTCCTGATTCAATTTAGGTAAGTTGTGTTTACTTAGAAATTCATCCATCTCTTTTGTGTTGTCAAACTTCACAGAGTATAAGTTTTTGAAATATGATGTTATAATTCTCTGGATTTCTTGGGTATCAGTAGTGATAACTCCATGTTCATTTCTAATTTTGTTAATTTGGGTTTTCTCTCTCTTGCTTTTGGTTAGTTTAGCTAGGGGTGTATCAATCTTGTTGATTTTTTCAAAGAACCAGCTTTTTGATTGGTTGATTTTTTCTATCGTTTTCTTAGTCTCGATTTCAGATATTTCTCCCCTTATTTTGCTAATCTCTTCTCTTCTACTGCTTTTGGGATCAGATTGCTCTAGTTTCTCTAAAGCTTTAAGCTGCATTGTTAAGTTGTTTATTTCTGATGTTTCCATTTTTTTGACGTGGGCATTAAGAGCTATGAACTTACCTCTTAGAACAGCTTTCATTGTGTCCCAGAGATTTTGGTAAGTTGTATTTTCGTTATCATTCACTTTCAGGAAATCTTGAATTTTCTTTTTAATTTCTTCCTGAATCCAGTTCTCATTCAGCATCATAGTGTTAAGTTTCCAGGAGTTAGTGTATTTTCTCTTGTTTGATGTGTTGTGGATGTCCAGCTTTAGGCCGTGGTGGTCTGATAGGGCACAGGTTAGAATTTCAACTTTCTTGTATATGTGTAGATTCATTTTGTGGGCCAATATGTGATCTGTTTTGGAGAAAGTTCCGTGTGCTGCTGAGAAAAATGTGTATTCTTTGGTGCGTGGGTGAAAAGTTCGATAGAGATCTGTGAGGTCCATTTCTTTCAGGGTTTGATTAAGTTCCAAAGTGTCTCTGTTAAGCTTTTGACCTGTTGATCTATCCCATGTAGAGAGGGCGGTGTTGAAGTCCCCAAGAATTATCGTTTTGGGGTTGATTTCTTGCTTTAGACGCTGTAGGGTTTTCTTAATGAATGTGGAGGGGCCTGTATTGGGTGCATATATGTTCAGTATTGTGAAATCTTCCTGGTGAATTGTACTTATTACTAAAATGTAGTATCCATCCGTGTCTCTTATAATTTTTTTTGGTTTGAAATCCACTTTGTCTGATAGCATAATGGCTACCCCTGCCTGTTTTCTGCTTCCATTTGCTTGTAGAATTGTTGACCAGCCTTTTATTTTTAGAGCGTGCCTATCTTTTGTGGTGAGATGGGTTTCCTGCAGGCAACAGATTGATGGATTGTGATTTTTAATCCAAGTTTGTAATCTGTGTCTCTTGATCGGTGAATTAAGTCCATTAACATTTAGTGTTATAATGGAGAAACTATTGTTAATTCCAGACATTTATTATGTTTAGTAGCTTTTATAAGTATATTGCTTCGCTTTTAATGGTGTTATATTTGCCTTCTGTTCTCCTGGATATGCCTGTTTTTTTCTTCACGCTTGAGTATCATTTCTAGCAGTTTTTGAAGGCCTGGTTTGGTGGCCATGTATCCCTTAAAATTGTCTTTGTGCTGGGAGATTTTTCTTTCTCCCTCGATCATGACTGATAGTTTTGCAGGGTAAATCAGCCTGGGTTGACATTTTTGCTCATTCAATACTTGAAGTATGTCTCTCCAAGCTCTTCTTGCTTTTACTGTTTCGACTGAGAAGTCATTTGTTATTTTAATAGGTTTGCCTTTAAAAGTGACTTGTTTTTTCTCCCTTGAAGCTCTCAGCACCAGTTCTTTATCTTGAATGTGGAGTGTTTTAACTATTATTTGCCGCGGTGTGCTTCTATTTTGGTCGTATCTGTTTGGGGTGCCGAATGCCTCTTGTATATGGATGGGCCTCTCTTTTTTTAGATGAGGAAAGTTTTCCTTGATGATCGTTTGAAAAATTTCCTCAGGGGTGGTATTTTGAGATTCTTGCTCCGGTATTCCATGAATACGCATGTTAGGCTTCTTCAGGGTGTCCCATATCTCTTGGATATTTCTCTCAAGTATCTTTTTGGCTTTAACAACCTCTTCCATTGAGCTGGTTAGTACTCCCACTTTATCTTCAAGGTCTGAAATTCTGTTTTCTGCTTCATTAGTTCTGTTGATAAGACTCTCTGTGGTGTTCTGGGTTGAAGATAACTTGTCTTTTAGCTCAGTTTTAAACTCTGCTTGAGTTTGTTTTAACTGCTCTATGCCACTTTTTGTTTCTTCCACTGTTTTTCTCAACTCCTCTAGATGTCTGTTGTGTTCCTCTTCAAAGCGATTGATTCGATTATGTAATTCCTCCCGGATTTCCTCTTTCATAGTATTGAACATGGTAATGATCATATTTTGAAAGTCGTTATCCTGGGTCAGGCTTTCTTGGCCTTTTTCCGCGGGTTTGTTCTTGTTGGAGTCTAACATTATGGGATTAATTTCTTCAGTGGGAAATTTGTTTACTTGAGTGTTGCTTCTCATGGATTTGCACTTTGACTTTGGCATTGTCATTTTAACTCTCAATTTCACTAAACTGAATTATTTGGCCTGGGGTACTGGTGGGCGGGGCCCGAATGGGGACTTACCTAGGGCGCGGGGTGAGGCCCAGCTGGATCTCGCGTATGCATCTGGACCGGCGGAGCGGGGTGGGGTGAAAAGGGACGATGGGCGCGTCGGCGTGGAGCTATTTAACCGGAGGGCAGCTGGGGCGGGGCCCGGGCGCAGGGGGAGGTCCTCCTCGTCCCTCGGCCCCCGCTTGGCTCCGGCTGGATGGTGGGAGTCGGAGCCGGGTCCCTGTGGGCTGACCTGGGGTCCTAGAGCTCGCGGTGAGGCCCGGCTGGATCGCGCGTGCGTGTCCCGACTGGCGGAGCGGGGTGGGGTGAAAAGGGACCGGAAATAATAATAATTAAAAAATTTTTTAAAAATTCAAACATCATAGGTACAAAGGAAACTCCTATTAAAACACAGCTAATTGAAATATTTCCTGATTTCTAGGATGAATATTAAGTTTAATGGAAACTGAATTGCTTGCTGCAAGTCGTCAGTGGAAGAAGAGCATCTAAACATGTGAACCAAAATCTGATTTTGCTGTCTACCGTGAGTAAAATGATGGCTTAATTTCAATTTGTACACAATAGATTAGTGTAATTTCTTTACTCATTAAAATATATGGTAATGGTACTATTTTTATATCTGGAATTTTATGGTATTTAAATTAGTTAGTTTTGAGTGAGTGTGGTGTGTGTGTGTGTGTGTGTGTATGTGTGTGAGTGGGTGTGTGTGTGTGTATGTATCAAAGAGTACTTGTGTGTTCCTGTAAAGGGCCAAAGGTGATTTTGGGAATCATCCTGGATTACTTCTACCTCCTTTTTGCTTCACTCTGTGATTTCCCAGGCTCCATCCTGGCACTTTTACATGAGGTCTGAGATCCAAACTCAGGACCCTCTACTTACCAGGCAGAGTCTTAATTCCTGAGTCATCTCACCAACCCTGGAACTTTTATGTTCATATATTTTATCTTTCAGTTAAATATAAAGATATGTGATAAGATTAGACAATATCTCCTCTGTAGTTACTTTCTCACTATTGTTACCTGACAAATGTGTCTTTAGAAGGAAGAGTTTAATTTGGCTCACATTTTAAGAGTGCAGTTCATCATGATAGGGAAGTTATAGCAGCAAAAGAATGTGGTGGGTCATCACATTTTGACCATAGTCAGGAAGCAGAAATGATTGCTGGTATTCATTTGCTTTGACCTTTTTTCCTTTGAATTTAATCTAAAAGCCTGTGTTATAGGATGTTACCACACACATTTATGGCTGCCATTTCCTCCTCAGTTAAACCTTCCTAAAAGAAGCCTTATGAGCACACCCAGAAGTATGTCTTAGCTACTGTCAATAGCTTTACAATAAACATTTAAGTGTAAGTATCTGTGATAGATTGATTTGGAGTCTTTTAGGTGAATACTCAGAAGTGACATTAGTCAATTATATGGAAGATCTATTATTGATTTTTGAGAAATATACACGTTACTGTCCATACTTGATGGACTAGTTTACATTCCCACTAACAGTGTCTAAGGATTCCTCTGTGTTCACATCCATGACAGCAATTATTATTTTTTTTGATGATTGCCATTTTGACTGAAGTAAGGTGGAATTTCAATGTAGTTTTGAATTGCATTTCTCTGATGACTTAGTGAGTTGACTTTTTTCATATTTTATTGGTCATTTGTATTTCGTTTTTGAGAATTCATTTTATTAGTCATTTGTTAATTATATTTTTATTTCTTATTATTTCTTGAGTTTTATATACTCTGCATATTATTCCTCTCACATGTACAGAATATTTCCTTTCCTTCTATAGTCTGTCTTTTCACTCAATTAACTGTTTCTTTTGCATTACAGAGGCTTTTAAAATTTCATTAATTCCCATTTATTAACTGTTGTTCTGTTTCTTTTTTTTTTTTTTTTTTTTTTTAATTTTTTTTTATTATTATTATTTATTCAACTGTGTGTATGTGCGCGCGCGTGTCTGTGTGTGTGTGTATGTGTGTGTAGAACCACGGACGATTTCGCGAACCACCATGGACGCCTCCACCTCCTTCTGCCCCGGGATTCACAGGCTCCGCCCTACCAGGACCAGAAGCGCAGGCCGCCCCCGCTTCCGTCTGGCGTCTATACGTGGGATCTGGGATCCGAACTCGGGACCTTCCGCCTGCAAGGCGGAGGCTTAACCCCTGAGCCACCTCTCCAGCCCAGTTGTTCTGTTTCTTAAGCGAGTATAGTGCTAGTTACAAAGTCATTGTGTATGCCTGTGTATTCACATATTTTTTTCTGTTTTCAAGTAGTTTCATAATTTCTTAACATACATTAATGTTCTTAACCCTTTTGCAGTTAATTTTTTCAGGACGAGAGGTTGAGATCTATCTTTTTCCATGTGAACAACCCATTTACAAAAGATTCTTCTTCTTCAAAGTACATTTTAACACCACTGTCAAAAATCAGTTGGCTTTGCGTATGTAGTGTTAGATTTGATTCTTCTGCTCCATTGATTTACAGGTTTGTTTTTGAGTTAGTACATTGCTATTTTTGCTAATATTGCACTTTAGTAATACCTGGAATCTAGTATTATGATACATCTGATACACTTTTTGCTCAGAATTATGTTTCCTTATTAGGAATATTTTGTATTTCCATACAAATTTCATAATTATATTTTCATATTTGTTAAGAATGATAATATAATTTTGATTTGGGTTACAATGAACTTATAGTTCAATGGAAAAGAATAGTTCAATAGGAAAGAATGGTTATTTTCACAATTATATTCCAATCCATGACTAAGGGAGATCTTTACACATTCTAATGTCTTCTTTGATTTCTTTCTTCAGTATTTTAACATTTTTCATTGTAGGGTTATTTTTTATTTTCCTTTGAAGTAATTTATGAGTGATATTCATTCCCTGGTTTCTTTTTCAGTATATGTTTCATTGGCAAATTGAAAGGCTACTTACCTTTATATATTAATTGGATATTCTATCACTTTCTGAAAGTGAAAAACTCTTAGAGGTTTTTGTGGAATTCTTTAAGGTAACTGATGTATAGAATCACATCTTCAATAGGGATGCTTTACTTTCTGTTTTCCTTTTTGTATTCTTTTATTTCCTTCTCTTGTGTTAGTGTTCCATTTAAAACTTTAAGCACTATATTGCATAAGAATTCCATAATGGAAATGGATACTTCAAAGCTAGATTTATGATTTTCTTCAAATGGCTTCTGAGCTTGAACTTAGATTTTTCACATGAGTATTACTGTTAAAAAAGTTCATACAGCCCTTCCGCACCCTGCTCCTCCGGCCGGGGCACGCGCCCAGTCCAGCCGGGCCTCATCCTGCGACCTAGGTAAGCTCCGACCCCGCCCGCCCACCAGACCCCAGGTCAGCCCAAGAGGACCCAGCTCCTACCCCACCATCCAGCCAGGAGTTTGCACAGGGCCTAAGGACAAGAAGGACTTCTCCCTGCGCCCAGGCCCCACCCCAGCTCCCCTCAGGTTAAATAGCTCCACAACGACTCCCCATCCTCCCTTCCCCACCCCCCTCCTCAGGCCGGGACTCGCGCACGGTCCAGGCGGGCCTCATCCGTGATTTAGGTAAGCTTTGTACCTGCCCACCCCCAGAACCCCAGGCCAAATAATTCAGTTTAGTGAAATTGAAAGATCTTAAGAGTTACAACGACAATGCCAAAGTCAAAGTGCAAATCCATGAGAAGCAACACTCAAGTAAACAAATTTCCCACTGAAGGAATTAATCCCATAATGTTAGACTCCAACAAAAACAAACCCATGGAAAATGGCCAAGAAAGCCTGACCCAGGTTAACAACTTTCAAAATATGATCATTACCATGTTCAATACTATGAAAGAAGAAATCCGGGAGGAATTACATAATCGAATCAATGGCTTTGAAGAGGAACATAATAGACACTTGGAGGAGTTGAGAAAAACAGTGCAAGAAACAAAACCTGGCATAGAGCAGTTAAAACAGACTCAAGCAGAGTTTAAAACTGAGCTACAAGACAAGTTATCTTCAACTCAGAACTCCACAGAGAGTCTTATCAACAGAACTAAGGAAGCAAAAAACAGAATTTGAGACCTTGAAGATAAAGTGGGAGTACTAACCAGCTCAATGGAAGAGGTTGTTAAAGCCAAAAAGATACTTGAGAGAAATATCCAAGAGATATGGGACACCCTGAAGAAGCCTAACATGCATATTCATGGAATATCAGAGCAAGAATCTCAAAATACCACCCCTGAGGAAATTTTTCAAACGATCATCAAGGAAAACTTTCCTCATCTAAAAAAGAGAGGCCCATCCATATACAAGAGGCATTCCGCACCCCAAACAGATATGACAAAAACAGAAGCTTGCCACGGCAAATAATAGTCAAAACACTCCACATTCAAGATAAAGAACTGGTGCTGAGAGCTTCAAGGGAGAAAAAACAAGTCATTTTTAAAGGTAAACCTATTAAAATAACAAATGACTTCTCATTCGAAACAGTAAAAAGAAGAGGAGCTTGGAGAGACATACTTCAAGTACTGAATGAGCAAAAATGTCAACACAGGCTAATTTACCCTGCAAAACTATCCCTCATGATCGAGGGAGAAAGAAAAATCTTCCATCACAAAGACAACTTGAAGGGATACATGTCCACCAAACCAGGCCTTCAAAAAATGCTAGAAATGATACTCAAGCTTGAAGACAAAAACAGGCATATCCAGGAGAACAGAAGGCAAGTATAACACCATTAAAAGCAAAGCAATATACTTATAAAAACTACTAAACATAATAAATGTCTGGAATTAAAAATAGTTTCTCCATTATAACACTAAATGTTAATGGAATTAATTCACCTATCAAGAGACACAGATTACAAACTTGGATTAAAACTCACAATCCATCAATCTGCTGCCTGCAGGAAACCCATCTCACCACAAAAGATAGGCACGCTCTAAAAATAAAAGGCTGGTCAACATTTCTACAAGCAAATGGAAGCAGAAAACAGGCAGGGGTAGCCATTATGCTATCAGACAAAGTGGACTTCAAACCAAAGAAAATTGTAAGAGACATGGACGGATACTACATTTTAGTCACAGGTACAATTCACCAGGAAGACTTCACAATACTGAACATATATGCACCCAATACGGGCCCCTCCACATTCATTAAGAAAGCCCTACAGCGTCTAAAGCAAGAAATCAACCCCCAAACGATAATTCTTGGGGACTTCAACACTGCCCTCTGAACATGGGATAGATCAACAGGTCAAAAGCTTAACATAGACACTTTGGACCTTAATCAAACCCTTAAAGAAATGGACCTTACAGATCTCTATCGAACTTTTCACCCACGTACCAAAGAATACACATTTTTCTCAGCAGCACACGGAACTTTCTCCAAAATAGATCACGTATTGGACCACAAAACAAATCTACACATATACAAAAAAGTTGAAATTCTAACCTGTGCCCTGTCAGACCACCATGGCCTAAAGCTGGACATCCACAACACATCAAACTAGAGAAAATACACCAACTCATCGAAACTTAACACTATGATGCTGAATGAGAACTGGATTCAGGAAGAAATTAAAAAGGAAATTCAAGATTTCCTGAAAGTGAATGATAATGAAAATACAACTTATCAAAATCTCTGGGACACAATGAAAGCTTTTCTAAGAGGTAAGTTCATAGCTCTTAATGCCTACATCAAAAAAATGGAAACATCAGAAATAAACAACTTAACAATGCAGCTTAATGCTTTAGAGAAACTAGAGCAATCTGATCCCAAAAGCAGTAGAAGAGAGGAGATTAGCAAAATAAGGGGAGAAATATCTGAAATTGAGATTAAGAAAACGATAGAAAAAATCAACCAGTCAAAAGGCTGGTTCTTTGAAAAAAATCACAAGATTGATACACCCCTAGCTAAATTAACCAAAAGCAGGAGAGAGAAAACCCAAATTAACAAAATCAGAAATGAACATGGAGTTATCACTACTGATACCCAAGAAATCCAGAGAATTATAACATCATATTTCAAAAACTTATACTCTGTGAAGTTTGACAACACAAAAGAGATGGATGAATTTCTAACTAACACAACTTACCTATATTGAATCACGAAGTTGTGAATTATTTAAATAGTCCTATAACATATAAGGAAATTGAAGTAATCTCGAATCTTCCCACCAAAAAATGTCCTGGACCAAATGGATTCAGCACAGAGTTCTACCAGACATTTAAGGAGTTAATAATACCAATACTCCTTAAACTGTTCCATCAAATAGCAAAGGAAGGAACACTACCAAATTCCTTCTATGGAGCCAATATCATTTTAATCCCAAAACCTAATAAAGATTCACTTAAAAAAGAAAACTATAGGCCGATCTCTCTGATGAACACAGACGCAAAGATTCTAAACAAAGTTTTAGCAAATTGGATTCAAAAACATATTAAAAATATTATTCACGGAGACCAAGTAGGCCTCAACCCGGAACACAAGGTTGGTTCAACATACGCAAATCAATAAATGTAATTCATCATGTAAACCAGTCCAAAGTCCAAGACCACATGATACTCTCGATAGATGCAGAAAAAGCTTTTGACAAGATCCAACAGCCTTTTATGATCAAATCGCTAGAGACAGTAGGAATGGAAGGAACCATTATCAATATAATAAAAGCTGTATACAAGTAGCCCACAGCAAGGATTATACTCAATGGGGAACAATAGGAAGCATTCCCACTTCGATCAGGAACTAGACAAGGCTGTCCACTCTCACCACTTCTATTCAATATTGTACTTGAAGTCTTAGCTGAAGCCATAAGACAAGAAAGGGACATAAGAGGGATTCAAATTGGCAAGGAAGAAGTCAAGCTATCCCTATTTGCAGATGACATGATCTTATACCTGAGTGATCCCAAAAACTCCACCAGGAAGCTCCTGGAACTAATTGAGAAGTTCAGCAGGGTGGCAGTATACAAAATAAATGTGCAAAAATCAGAGACCTTCCTATATGCCCAGAATGAAAGAAGTGAAAAAGCCTTGAGAGAAACAATCCCATTTACTATAGCCCCTAAAAAAATGAAATACCTTGGTATAAACCTAACCAAGGAGGTAAAAGACCTTTACAATGAAAACTTTAAAACCCTAAAGAAAGAAATTGCAGAATACACCAGAAGGTGGAAAGACCTCCCTTGTTCCTGGATTGGCAGAATCAACATTGTAAAAATGACCATCCTACCAAAGGCAATATACAAATGCAATGCTATACCAATTAAAATCCCAAAGCAATTCTTCAAAGAAGTTGACCAAACAATCTCAAAATTCATATGGAGGCACAAAAGACCCAGGATAGCAAAGACAATCCTAAGTAACAAAAACACTTCCGGGTGTATCACCATACCGAACCTTAGTCTATATTACAAATCCATAGTTATAAAAACAGCCTGGTACTGGCTCTAAAATAGACACACAGATCAATGGATAAGGATTGAAGACCCACATATAAGCACACAAAATTACAGCCATTTGGTCTTTGACAAAGGGGCCCAAAGAATCCATTGGAAAAAGAACAGCATCTTCAACAAATGGTGCTGGCAAAAGTGGATCTCCACATGCAGAAGATTAAAGCTGGACCCATACTTGTCACCATGTACAAGACGAAATTCCAAATGGATCAAGGACCTTGATATCAGGCCAGAGACTATAAAAACCATAGTTGAAAGGATAGGGAACTCTCTCGAGCTGATTGGGCTCGGCCAACATTTCCTTAACAGACATCCAATGGCACAGTCACTGCTACCAACTCTCAACAGTTGGGATCTTGTGAAATTAAGGAGCTGTTCAGATAAAGAGATTGTCACAGGACCTCAAAGGCAACCCACAGAATGGGAGAAAATCTTCACTAACCACATATCTGATAGAGCTCTACTGTCCAGAGTGCACAAAGAACTTAGAAAACTAAACGTCAAGGAAACCAATTAAAATGGGCCTTGGAAACTAAAAAAAAATTTTACCAGGGATGAAATTAAAATGTCTAACAAATATCTGAAAAAATGCTCCACTTCTTTAGCCATCACGAAATGCAAATCAAAACTTCCCTGAGATATCATCTCACCCCGGTCAGGATGGCAAAAATCCACAATACAAACAACAACAAATGCTGGAGAGGATGTGGAGAGAGTGGAACTCTGCTACATTGCTGGTGGGAGTGCAGGCTCATACAGCTACTCTGGCAAGCCGTCTGGAGATTCTTAAAGAAATTAAAGATTGAAATGCCATATGACCCTGCAATTCCACTTTTGGGTATAACCCCCCATACAGCAGAGGTTCACCTCGATAGCACAAGCACGACCATGTTCATAGCAGCACTGTTTACAATAGCAAAGTCATGGAATCAACCCAAATGTCCAACAGTTGACGAGTGGATAAGGAAACGGTGGTACATCTATACAATGGAGTCCTAATCAGCCATCAAAAATGATGAATTACTGGAATTTGCCGGGAAATGGATGTCATTAGAAACAATTATATTAAGTGAAGTATCCCAAACCCAGAAAATTAAGCAGCGTATGTACTCCCTAATAGGTGGCTCCTAATACCAAACCCACCCAGCCCATCTCGAGACACTCATAGGTAAATCTATGTATTACCTACAGTAATTGCAAGGATTATGAACAGGAGGGATGGGTTTGGAGGGCCACACCAGAAACAAGGAGAGAAGTGACCATGTTACAGTAGAAAAAATAGGCCTCCATCAAGGACTGCAAGAAAATAATATGACACCTAGTTAAGTTCACAGACATTTGTTCCTGATCATTTACAACTAAGGGGGTATGAACTCACCAGAAGGGGAGGGCATATAGTCTGGCAGATTAAAAAGTAACCATTTTGCAAATGGTTGATTGACCCCTCCCATTGCCAAATGCCATATGGCCCTGCGGTTCCACTTTTGGGTATAAGTATGACATCTACCCTTGAATGTGCTCTTATAATAAGACTCTAGTTTAACAGCTTTCTGTCTCTGGCCAGAGGGTGACATACAGTGCCCATCACGATGGAGTGAAGGGCATTGCAGGAGCAACAAAACTGCAAAAGAAAATCAACAAACCACTATCCAGAACTTCAGAGACTCTATATCAACCACCTAGAACTAGGTCAGACTAATCTCTCCCCATCCTGAAGCTCAGGGACATTTGTGGAAGAGGGGGCGCTAAGAGTGTAAGAGCAAAAGGATGGGAGGAGCAATCATTTGCAAGATTCTCCACACTAGTTAGGGCCGAAGCAATCATAATAGGACTTTGCATGCCCTGCACAATGTCCAACACACTATTGACCTCACAAAGTCTACCATCAGCTAAAGGCACCAAGATCCTTGGAGGCAAGGGATTGACAGCCACAGTAGTGTTCCTATGCTTAAGGGGAACCCAGGAAAGGGTTCAGGGAAATGCCACTGGGTCCTTGTACGTCATCGGAGAGGAGGGCCCAGAGGAAAGTCAGGCATGCACATGAAAGGACTGTGGGAATTGGGGCGGGTCGCACGGGGGGGACTGGGCGGGAGGGGTGAGGGGAGGGGGAGCAGGAGGTTCGGGGGGGAGGAGGAGGGAGGGAGGGAACTGGTGTACCTATTAAGTTTGTATGAGCTGAAATAATAGTAAAAAATGTATTATAAAAAAAGTTCATACAAAGCATCTTGCTAATTCTATTTTTTATTATTTAGGTTTTTTGTATTGTATCTAATGTTGCTGAAAACAGTGGTAGTTACTATACTTGTTTTAACTTTTATTATCATAGCATTAAGTGCTTTAGCAAGTAGACAATAAACAAACATAATGCAGTTAAGGGTGTATGTGGTATGGATATGAATTTGGTAATTTTCATGAGAAAAAACATAGTCATGCTTCTGTGCATATAGAAGCACAGATTCTAGCTGAAAAGACATAGCTTATTTTAATCTCAATAAAATGTTATCAGAGGTAAATGAAAGCTTATAATATGACTCATTTGACTTGCCTTGGAAACGGTAAGTTATTATATATCATATGCTATGTGATTAGAGGAATAATTATAATGAAGTGATAATGATAAAATCAATTTTGTAAGTTTAAAATATATAAGATACATTCAACAAAAGTGATTTTATGCAATTAAGACAATAATCAGTGTCTTATTACTTGTGTAATGATCACATAATTAGGAGATAGTATAAGGACTATTTTGGAAAAAGACAGCATTTTAAATATCAAATAAAACTCTTTCAAAATACTAGCTATGTGATATTTGGCAAGT
This sequence comes from Typhlomys cinereus, assembly GCA_023101885.1. Classification (NCBI taxonomy): domain Eukaryota; kingdom Metazoa; phylum Chordata; class Mammalia; order Rodentia; family Platacanthomyidae; genus Typhlomys; species Typhlomys cinereus. Next base: position 2,208,566 of record JALPQD010000249.1, on the reverse strand, counting down.
ATTGATCCCTTATTTGCAGTGGCATTTTTTGTGGAATTATAAGACATTTGATGGAAAAAAATCAATATGAGTAAGTGACGCTGTTGTTACTTTGTTTTAAACGTATTTTCTTTCTAACTATAATGTCCTATTGTTTTCTTAGATGAGACAGATACGTTTCTTGGGAAAAATATCTTTCTATTTGAGAAAACAGTATATTTGTAAATGATTCCTTGATATTTGATAAGCATATCCATATACATGTCAACTGATTATTATGTATAATTTTTTTGATTCAAATCTTTTTAATACATTTTTTATTATTTCCGCTCATACAAACTTAATAGGTAGACTAGTTCCCTCCCTCCCTCCTCCTCCCCCCGAACCCCCTGCTCCCCCTTCTTCCCTCCCCATCCCCAAGTACCTCCCCCCCAATTCCCAGAGAGTCCTTTATTGTTTATGCCTAACTCTCCTCTGGGTCCTCCTCTCTGATGACGTACAAGGACCCAGGGGCATTTCCCTGAACCCTTTCTCATGTTCCCCTTAAGCATAGGAACACTACTGTGGCTGTCAATCCCTTGCCTCCAAGGATCTTGGTGCCTTTAGCTGATGGTAGACTTTGTGAGGTCAATAGTGTGTTGGACATTGTGCAGGGCATGCAAAGTCCTATTATGATTGCTTCGGCCCTAACTAGTGTGGAGAATCTTGCAAATGATTGCTCCTCCCATCCTTTTGCTCTTACACTCTTACTGCCCCCTCTTCCGCAAATTTCCCTGAGCTTCAGAATGGGGGGAGATTAGGCTGGCCTAGTTCTAGGTGGTTGATATAGAGTCTCTGAAATTCTGGATTGTGGTTTGTTGATTTTCTTTTGCAGTTTTGCTGCTCCTGCAATGCCCTTCATTCCATCCTGATGGGCACTGTATGTCACCCCCAGAGACAAAAAGCTGTTAAACTGGAGTCTTGTTATAATAGCACATTCAAGGGTAGAAGTAATAAAAGTAGGAAACCTCAGTGAGGGAGGGGTCAGTCACCCATTTGCAAAATGATTACTTTTTATCTGCCAGACTATATGCCCTCCCCTTCTGGTGAGATCATACCCCCTCAGTTGTACATGATCAGGAACGAACGTCTGTGAACTTAACCAGGTGTCACATTACTTACTTGCATTCCTTGATTTTCCTATTTTCTCTACTGTAACATGGTCCCCTCTCTCCTTGTGTCTGGTGTGGCCCTCCAACTCCATCCCTCCTGTTCATAATCCTTGCAATTACTGTATTACATAGATTTACCTTTGAGTGTCTCAATGTGGGCTGGGTGAGTTTGATACTAGGAGCCACATATTAGGGAGTACATACAGCGCTTAATTTTCTGGGTTTGGGATACTTCACTTAATATAATTGTTTCTAATGACATCCATTTCCCTGCAAATTCCAGTAATTCATCATTCTTGATGTCTGAGTAGTACTCCATTGTATAGATATACTATGTATAATATTTTATCACCTGTGTATCTATCATCAATCCATCTATCATATATCTGGCTAGTATAATGGAATATGAGTATAATCTAGCACTTAGTTAACTGCAATAGAAGCAATAAATTAATGTAAATGAGATGTGATTTGGAAAACAGAGAGGAACAAAAGGATACAACAACTTGTCCAGAAGTCCTAAATTTAACATAAGTGAAGTGCTAAGTAGAAAGAGGAAGACTCTAAGATATGAAATTTAGGGAGTGTGCATGGACAAACTTTCTGCATAACCTTGCGTGGTGAGTGAGGGATTTTATGCACATTGTAAATTTCATGTCCTATCTTTCCTTTTGCGGTCAGAATACTTGCATGACTTTTCCTGTAGAGACATGAGTGAATGTCCCTTCATTCTATAGACCAAACACTGTTTTTCCCAAATCTAGCTAGTTGAAATAATGAGTTTATTGGAACTACTTATGAACAGAAGCAAGGACATAACAGGTTGCTTATAGCAGCATAAGTACAAGGTTAGTAACAGAAGCATGAGTGACTCAAAGGTAGTTGCATCACTGAAAAATCTCACCCCAGCACAGAGGATGGCTCACATCCCTAAAGTCTCTGTACAGTTTGCAATCAGCTTCACCACACACTCTTCTCTCTGTCAGCAATTACTTACTGTTTATGTAACCTTAAGGAGGCACATTGTTAATTTCCTCACTTTCTGAACTTCCTGAGCCTTGCAAGCAAACTTCTTGGCTTTCTGAGTCTAATGAGTCTCTCTCCTCTTTGCACTTTAGAAAAAATAGCTGAACAAGTGTACTTTTAACTTTAAAAATATTAAACTCTTTTGAAGCATTTTTCCAATAGCTAGCAATATTTATTCCTGTCAACCACAAAATGCTCCTTTTCTCCTTTATTTTCTGCTGTTTTTCGAGTATTTGATTTTTAAACTTAACAGAAACAATTTGCAACTGATAATCATTGGTAATATTAGATTCCACAGTTAACTAAGATATAAAAACAGACTGATAGGATGAATACCATACAGATCTTGTAGAATACACATATAACTGCAGTGAACGCATGGATCTAACAGCCATGTCATATCCAGGAGATAATGTCTGGCCACACTTCTGCCACATTTCAGGCTCTTATGGTCTTATTGTTTCTTCTTCAATGTTTTCCCATGGAAGGAGAAACAATTCAAGAAACCTTGCGCCTCCCTGAGAGAGTGATGAGAATTAATGGTGATGGGAGGTGTATGGAATACACCTTCCCCAGAGGTATAAGAACTGGTACATGATTCATGCTCCAGCAAGTATTTCAGGCACATGTCATCAAAGACAAACCAGATGAAACATGTGTACCACACATGCAAAAAGACATGAAAATTTAAGGGAGACTGTCTGGAAAGAAGAGTTGTAATGGAAAGAGGTGGGGTGGGGCAGGTGGAATTGGAGATTAAGATGTGAAAATATAATAAAATCATTTTATTAAGTGTGAAACACTAAAAGAATAAAAAATGATTTCATCCTTTCTTTTACCCATATATTAGAGTATTAAAGGATATATGCGAGGTTAAAAAAGGTGCAAGAAAAATGTACTTATGCAGAATTATGTAAGTAACGAATATATATATTATTTATTTATCTTATGTGTGTCTGTGTGTGTTTGTGTATCAGAAGGCACTGCATGTACCTTTGGACAATCATGTGTGACTGGATTACTTCTACCACCCTGCTTTGCTCTGGGATTTCCCAGGCTCCACCCACCAGGGCTGGAAGTACAGACCAAAACCCATTTCTTCCTAGTGTTTTTTTGTTTTTGTTTTTGTTTTTTGTTTGTTTGTTTTTTGTTTTTTTTTTTTTTACATGGGACCTGGGATCCAAATTTGGGGACCTTCTTTTTTTTTTTTAAGAGTGTACAAGAGGAAAGGTTTATTATATAGTTTTGCTGTGGAGGAAATCTGAACGAAGCTCCCCAAAGGTTCTAGCAGAGACCTCAGGGTTGTAGTTAGTCTTTTACCTTAGGAAACCAGCCAAATTTGGGACCTTCTTGAGAGACAGAATCTTAACCCCTGAGCCATTTCTCCAGCCCATGTCATGAATATTTTTAACATTTGGTTTTTCAGTGCACAGTTTCTTTTCATCAATTGCTTTTTTAAACTATACTGTTTACTTATTTGCATTTCAGAAAACTAAGTTATACACATTTTGCTCCTACCTTCCCCTTCTTTTTTTTTCTTTTGAACCATTGGAGAAAATATTCTTTTATTCTCTCACTATTATCTCTTGATATCTTTGCTTCTCTATAGATTGATCATGATATACCCTCCCTCTGAATAATTCTAAAGTTACCCTTTGTGGCTTCCTAGTGTCAGGAAGTGTCATACTAGAACCAATAGGCAAATATTTCCATCCATTCTTTCCTGAAAATAGACGTTTTCATAAGAAATTTCAAGTTGATTCAGTAGAAGATGTATGTATCATAAAGTATGTATTCTACCTAATATGAGTATCTTGTTATGCATTGTCTTCATTTTCAAGATCATCTCTTTTAGTTTATTTATATGTATACAAATTCAATTGGTGATGATGTTTTTATTTATGTAGTTAAGTTAGCTTATAGTAAGTGAAGGTAGCTTAAAGCTTTGTGTATTAATCTGGAACCAGACTAACCAAATCTCTCCCCATCCTAAAACTCAGGGAACGTTGTGGAAGAAGAGGCAGCAAGATTGTCAGAGCCTAAAGAGGGGGAGGACCAACAATATGCAAGATACTCCACACAAGTCGGGCCGCAGTAGCTATAATCAGACTTTGCATGACCTGCCCAATGACTGACAAGTTAACAACCCCCCAAAGTGTAGCATGGATCGTAGGCAGTAGGATCCTTAGAGGAAAGCGATTAACAGTCGTAATAGAGTTCCCATACTAACGGGGAGCCCAAGAAAGGGTTCGGGGCTATGCCACTGAATCCTTACACCTCACTAGAGTGGAGTACTCAGAGGGAGGTTTAGCATTCACACAAAAGGATGTTCCAGGGGATGGGAGGGGAGAAGGAGGAGGCACTGGGAGAAGGAGAGGGAGTGTTGTGAAAGGGGAAAAGAGGGGAGAGTGCAAGGGGGGACTGGGGAGTGGTGGAGAAAGAGAGAGGACTGGGGTATCTATTGACCTTCTATGATTGAAGAAAAAGAAGTTTGGTGTATTAATAGTATGAAAAGAAACACACATAACAGGAAAGAGGCAGCAACTAACTAACTTTAGATTATCTAATGTTTTAACAATACAATTTACAAGAATCTCCACCTTAATCTTGAAATAATAGGATTTGATGAGTGGAGAGAAAAGTTTTCTAAACATCTTCCTTTATGTAAAATCCCTTTAAAGCTTTTTATTACATGGAGAAGATTCACCAACTTCTTTATCTTCTTATGTTAAATATCTCCTAGATAACCGAAATAGGACACTCTTGAAATGGAGGTTATAATGCTCAGTAATAGGCATTTGTTTGAAAAAGACCCTGATAATATGTTAATTTCAAGAAATTACTTGCATATATTGATTTATAGAAGAATAAAGGATAGAGTTAAAATAAGTGGCAAACATGGTTGAATTATATTTATTATCAAAAGAACCTTCAAGATGATTTACAATTGTCTCAACAAGCACAAATAGAAAGGTAAGTTTTGGGTTTTTTTTTTAGTCTTTTTGCATAGGAAAAAATGGAAAGGGACTAGTTGAATTTATTTTTATAAATCAAATAAAATGCGGTGAATGGAATTCATCTCTAAGAAGAAAGAAAATAAACTTTCCAAAAGAGACAGGAAGTAGAAATTTAATAGTGATTAGTAACTAAGGAAATCAGTAAGTAGTCTTTATGGTTTGGATTTTAAGATGTGTTATGCAAAAACCCATATGCTGTAATTTTGCTATATAGGCTATAACATTATTTGAAGATGGTAAAACTATAATAATATGAGGACTAGTGAAAGGAAATTAGGTTATTGGTGGTGTGCTCTTGAAGGATATAGTAGGAGTTGAGCCAGTTTCAGCCCAATAAACCTTTGCTGCTACAATGATTATAAACACCCCTCTCCTCCACATTCCATCACCATGATGTCTTATGTAAGCACAGGCTCAAAAGAACAGGACCAAACACTATGGCTGAAATCTCCAAAGCTAGGAGACAAAAATGGCATGCCATTGTTCTTCCTTATGCCTGAATAATACTCTTTCTCTCTCTCTCTTTCTGTTCTTTTTAGTCATTCATCTATTGATAGGAATCTAGGTTGATTTCAATAACTTGGCTGTTGTAAACATGGAGACACAATTAAATGTACTGGCATTGAGTGTTGCTACTTTTAAAGCCCGAGTATTTCTTTTCTTGAAAAACTGATCAATGTTCGGTCTAGTATTCCAAAGAACAATAATTAAAATAACAAAAGTAATTATCAAGACAAAAGACATCTTAGGATGATCAATATGTATGCTACAATATCTCTTACATTCTTGCCAAGCTTTGAAAATTTTATGAGAAGAAAAAAAAATTAACTTTGAAGTAGTTTGGAAATCAGTCATTTTAAGACTAATGTTAAAAAGAAAGAGAGATAACTTCAAGTATTTTAAAATTAATATGTGGAACATTTGGAAATATTTTAATGACCTATTGTGTTAAAAACAAGGTTCCAACAGTGCAGAACTGTAGAACTGTGGGGCAGGAATTCAAACAGCTTAGGAGGGACTACTGTAGTCATATTAAATTCTTTAAGTAGGATTTCTTTTTGGTGTGGAAATGAGCTTAATTGCCATAGCAAAAAGTAAAAAAAAAGGCCAAGGTTTACATATCAAAGTATTTAATTTCTGTGGTCACTCAAGGGCACCATTTATGTAATTGCTGTGCTCTCTAAGAAACTAGGCATTTTCTTCCAAATTTATTATTAATTCAGCCAGCAATTTTTTTCTACATAGATAATCAATTTTGAGAAGATACTAAAAAACTGAAAGCTTTAAGAGGGTTATGACTGAGTATGTGTAGTCTCTTCTGACACTTCCACAAATGAGTTCTCAATTATTTATATAATCTGTTATAATGAAGATAGCTTTCAGTGCAATTTTTTTTAGTGGAGAAATATTTTAAGAAGCAAGAATTGATAGAATGATTTAGCTGTTTACACATTTGATGTCAGTTCAGGTTTATGGAATTTGTGAACCAAAAATGTAAGTTGACCAATTTGATTTTTTTTTGCTTAATACACTTTTTATTACAATTTCAGCTAGTACAAACTTACTAGGTACACCAGTTCTCTGCCTCCATCCTCCTCCCCCCCGACCCCCTGCTCCCCCTCCCCTCACCCCTCCTTCCTCATCCCCCAATACCTCCCGCCCCAATTCCCAGAGAGTCCTTTCTTGTGCATGCCTGACTCTCCTCTGGGCCCTCCTCTCCAATGACTTACAAGGACCCAGTGGCATTTCCCTGAACCCTTTCCCGTGTTCCCCTTAAGCATAGGAACACTGCTGTGGCTGCCAATCCCTTGACTCCAAGGATCTTGGTGCCTTTGGCAGATGCTAGACTTTGTGAGGTCAATAGTGTGTTGGACATTGCCCAGGGCATGCAAAGTTCAATTATGATGGCTTCAGCCCTAACTTGTGTGGAGTATCTCGCAAATCATTGCTCCTCCCATCCTTTTGCTCTTACACTCTTACCACCCCCTCTTCCGCAAATGTCCATGAGCTTCAGGATGGGGAGAGATTAGGCTGGCCTAGTTCTAGTTGGTTGATATAGAGTCTCTGAAGTTCTGGATTATGGTTTGTTGATTTTCTTTTGCAGTTTTGCTGCTCCTACAATGCCATTCACTCCATCGTGATGGGCACTGTATGTCACACCCTGGCCAGAAACAAAAAGCTGTTAAACTGGAGTCTTATTATAAGAGCACATTCAAGGGTAGATGTAATAAAAGTAGGAAACCTCAGTGAGGGAGGGGTCAATCACCCATTTGCAAAATGGTTACTTTTTATCTGCCAGACTATATGCCCTCCCCTTCTGGTGAGTTCATACCCCCTTAGTTGTAAATGATCAGGAACGAATGTCTGTGAACTTAACCAGGTGTCATATTGCTTACTTGCAGTCCTTGATGGAGGCCTATTTTCTCTACTGTAACCTGGTCACTTCTCTCCTTGTTTCTGGTGGGGCCCTCCAACCCCATCCCTCCTGTTCATAATCCTTGCAATTACTGTAGGTAATACATAGATTTACCTATGAGTGTCTCAAGGTGGGCTGGGTGGGTTTGGTACTAGGAGCCACCTATTAGGGAGTACATACGCTGCTTAATTTTCTGGTTTTGGGATACTTCACTTAATATAATTGTTTCTAATGACATCCATTTCCCAGAAAATTCCAGTAATTCATCCTTTTTGATAGCTGAGTAGTACTCAATTGTATAGATGTACCACAGTTTCCTTATCCACTCGTCAACTGTTGGACATTTGGGTTGATTCCATGACTTTGCTATTGTAAACAGTGCTGCTATGAACATGGTCATGCTTGTGCTATCGAGGTGAACCTCTGCTGTATGGGGGGTTATTCCCAAAAGTGGAAGACCAGGGTCATATGGCATTTCAATCTTTAATTTCTTTAAGAATCTCCAGACAGCTCGCCAGAGTGGCTGTATGAGCCTGCATTCCCACCAGCAATGTAGGAGAGTTCCCCTCTCTACACATCCTCTCCAGCATTTGTTGTTGTTTGTATTATGGATTTTTGCCATCCTGACCGGGGTGAGATGATATCTCAGGGAAGTTTTGATTTGCATTTCCCTGATGGCTAAGGAAGTGGAGCACTTTTTAACATATTTGGTAGACATTTTAATTTCATCCCTGGTAAAGTTTCTTTTAAGTTCCAGGGCCCATTTTTTAATTGGGCCATTGGTTTCCTTGGTGTTTAGTTTTCTAAGTTCTTTGTGCACTCTGGACAGCAGAACTCTATCAGATGTATGGTTATTGAAGATTTTCTCCCATTCTGTGGGTTGCCTTTGAGCTTCTGTAACAATCTGTTTATCTGAACAGAAGCTCTTTAATTTCACAAGGTCCCAACTGTTGAGTATTGGTAGCAGTGATTGTGCCATTGGATGTCTGTTTAGGAAATGTTGGCCTAGCCCAATCAGCTCGAGGGAGTTCCCTATCCTTTCAACTGTGGCTTTTATAGTCTCTGGCCTGATATCAAGGTCCTTGATCCATTTGGAATAAGTCTTGTACATGGTGACCAGTACGGGTTCAGTTTTAATCTTCTGCATGTGGAGATCCAGTTTTGCCAGCACCATTTGTAGAAGATGATGTTCTTTTTCCATTCGATTCTTTGGGCCCCTTCGTCAAAGACCAAATGGCTGTAAATTTGTGGGCTTATATCTGGGTCTTCAATCCTTATCCATTGATCTGTGTGTCTATTTTGGAGCCAGTACCAGGCTGTCTTTATAACTATGGATTTGTAGTATAACTTAAGTTTGGTATGGTAATACCTCCAGCAGTGTTTTTGTTACTCAGGATTGTCTTTGCTTTCCTGGGTCTTTTGTGCCTCCATATGAACTTTGAGATTGTTTGGTCAACTTCTTTGAAGAATTGCTTTGGGATTTTAATTGGTATAGCATTGAATTTGTATATTGCCTTTGGTAGGATGGTCATTTTTACGATGTTGATTCTGCCAATCCAGGAACAAGGGAGGTCTTTCCACCTTCTGGTGTCTTCTGCTATTTTTTTCTTTACGGTTTTAAAGTTTTCATTGTAAAGGTCTTTTACCTCCTTGGTTAGGTTTATACCAAGGTACTTCATTTTTTTAGGTGTTATAGTAAATGGGATTGTTTCTCTCAAGGCTTTTTCACTTCTTTCATTCTGGGCATATAGGAAGGCCTTTGATTTTTGCACATTTATTTTGTATCCTGCCACCCTGCTGAACTTCTCAATTAGTTCCAGGAGGTCCCTGGTGGAGTTTTTGGGATCCCTCAGGTATAAGATCATATCATCTGCAAATAGGGATAGCTTGACTTCTTCCTTGCCAATTTGAATACCTCCTATGTCCCTTTATTGTCTTATGGCTTCTGCTAGGACTTCAAGTACAATATTGAAAAGAAGTGGTGAGCGTGGACAGCCTTGTCTAGTTCCTGATCGAAGTGAGAATGCTTCCAATTGTTCCCCATTGAGCATAATCCTTGCTGTGGGCTACTTGTATACAGCTTTTATTATATTGATAAAGATTCCTTCCATTCCTACTGTCTCTAGCGTTTTGATCATAAAAGGCTGTTGGATCTTGTCAAAAGCTTTTTCTGCATCTATGGAGAGTATCATGTGGTCTTGGACTTTGGACTGGTTTACAAGATGAACTACATTTATTTATTTGCCTATGTTGAACCAACCTTGTGTGCCCGGGATGAAGCCTACTTGGTCCTCGTGAATAATCTTTTTAATATGTTTTTGAATCCGATTTCTAAGACTTGCGTCTGTGTTCATCAGAGAGATCGGCCTATAGTGTTCTTTTTTAAGTGAATCTTTATTAGGTTTTGGGATTAAAATGATATTAGCTCCATAGAAGGAATTTGGTAGTGTTCCTTCCTTTGCTATTTGATGGAACAGTTTAAGGAGTATTGGTGTTATTAACTCCTTAAATGTCTGGTAGAACTCTGTGCTGAATCCATCTGGTCCAGGACATTTTTTGGTGGGAAGATTCAAGATTACTTCCTCAATTTCCTTATATGTTATAGGACTCTTTAAATAATTCACAACTTCATGATTCAATTTAGGTAAGTTGTGTTTACTTAGAAATTCATCCATCTATTTTCTGTTGTCAAACTTCACAGAGTATAAGTTTTTGAAATATGATGTTACAATTCTCTGGATTTCTTGGGTATCAGTAGTGATAACTCCATGTTCATTTCTAATTTTGTTAATTTGGGTTTTCTCTCTCCTGCTTTTGGTTAATTTAGCTAGGGGTGTATCAATCTTGTTGATTTTTTCAAAGAACCAGCTTTTCGACTGGTTGATTTTTTCTATCGTTTTCTTAATCTCGATTTCAGATATTTCTCCCCTTATTTTGCTAATCTCCTCTCTTCTACTACTTTTGGGATCAGATTGCTCTAGTTTCTCTAAAACTTTAAGCTACATTGTTAAGTTGTTTATTTCTGATGTTTCCATTTTTTTGATGTAGGCATTAAGAGCTATGAACTTACCTCTTAGAAAAGCTGTCATTGTGTCCCAGAGATTTTGGTAAGTTGTATTTTCATTATCATTCACTTTCAGAAAATCTTGAATTTCCTTTTTAATTTCTTCCTGAATCCAGTTCTCATTCATCATCATAGTGTTAAGTTTCCAGGAGTTAGTGTATTTTCTCTTGTTTTTTTGTGTTGTGGATGTCCAGCTTTAGGCCGTGGTGGTCTGACAGGGCACAGGTTAGAATTTCAACTTTTTTGTATATGTGTAGATACGTGTTGTGGCCCAGTACGTGATGTATTTTGGAGAAAGTCACGTGTGCTGCTGAGAAAAATGTGTATTCTTTGGTGCATGGGTGAAAAGTTCGATAGAGATCTGTAAGGTCCATTTCTTTAAGGGTTTGATTAAGGTCCAAAGTGTCCTATTAAGCTTTTGACCTATTGATCTATCCCATGTTCAGAGGGCAGTGTTGAAGTCCCCAAGAATTATCGTTTGGGGGTTGATTTCTTGCTTTAGACGCTGTAGGGTTTTTTTAATGAATGTGCAGGGGCCCGTATTGGGTTCAAATATGTTCAGTATTGTGAAGTCTTCCTGGTGAATTGTACCTGTGACTAAAATGTAGTATCTGTCCTTGTCTCTTATAATTTTCTTTGGTTTGAAGTCCATTTTGTCTGATAGCATAATGCCTACCCCTGCCTGTTTTCTGCTTCCATTTGCTTGTAGAATTGTTGACCAGCCTTTTATTTTTAGGGCATGTCTATCTTTTGTGGTGAGATGGGTTTCCTGCAGGCAGCAGATTGATGGATTGTGATTTTTAATCCAAATTTGTAATCTATGTCTCTTGATGGGTGAGTTAATTCCATTAACATTTAGTGTTATAATGGAGAAACTATTTTTAATTCCAGACATTTATTATGTTTAGTAGTTTTTATAAGTATATTGCTTTGCTTTTAATGGTGTTATACTTGCCTTCTGTTCTCCTGGATATGCCTGTTTTTGTCTTCAAGCTTGAGTATCATTTCTAGCATTTTTTTGAAGGCCTGGTTTGGTGGATATGTATCCCTTCAAGTTGTCTTTGTGATGGAAGATTTTTCTTTCTCCCTCGATCATGACGGATAGTTTTGCAGGGTAAATTAGCCTGGGTTGACATTTTTGCTCATTCAATACTTGAAGTATGTCTCTCCAAGCTCCTCTTCTTTTTACTGTTTCGAATGAGAAGTCATTTGTTATTTTAATAGGTTTACCTTTAAAAGTGACTTGTTTTTTCTCCCTTGAAGCTCTCAGCACCAGTTCTTTATCTTGAATGTGGAGTGTTGTAACTATTATTTGCCATGGGGTGCTTTTGTTTTGGTCCTATCTGTTTGGGGTGCGGAATGCCTCTTGTATATGGATGGGCCTCTGTTTTTTTAGATGAGGAAAGTTTTCCTTGATGATCGTTTGAAAAATTTCCTCATGGGTGGTATTTTGAGATTCTTGCTCTGATATTCCATGAATACGCATGTTAGGCTTCTTCAGGGTATCCCATATCTCTTGGATATTTCTCTCAAGTATCTTTTTGGCTTTAACAACCTCTTCCATTGAGCTGGTTAGTACTCCCACTTTATCTTCAAGGTCTCAAATTCTGTTTTTTGCTTCCTTAGTTCTGTTGATAAGACTCTCTGTGGAGTTCTGGGTTGAAGATAACTTGTCTTTTAGCTCAGTTTTAAACTCTGCTTGAGTCTGTTTTAACTGCTCTATGCCAGTTTTTGTTTCTTGCACTGTTTTTCTCACCTCCTACAAGTGTCTGTTTTGTTCCTCTTTAAAGCGATTGATTTGATTATTTAATTCCTCCCGGATTTCCTTGTTCATAGTATTGAACATGGTAATGATCATATTTTGAAGGTCGTTATCCTTGGTCAGGCTTTCTTGGCCATTTTTCCTGGGTTTGTTCTGGTTGGAGTCTAACATTATTGGATTAATTCCTTGAGTGGGAGATTTGTTTACTTGAATGTTGTTTCGCATGGATTTGCACTTTGACTTTGGCATGGTCATTTTAACTCTTAAGATCTTCTTTCAATTTCTGTGCGTTTTTCACTAAACTGAATTATTTGGCCTGGGGTTTTGGGGGTGGGTGGAGACAGAGCTTACCTAGGTGGAGGTGAGTCCAGGCTGGACCCAGCGTGTCCCGGGTGGGGGAGTAGAGGGAAGGGAGGATGGGGCGTCGGAGGGTTGCTATTTAACCTCAGGGACCTGAGGACTGGGCCCGGGCGCAGAGGGGGTGTCCTTCTCCTCCTCCCATGCCCTGTGCAGCGGCTCTGGCTGGATGGTGGGAGGAGCTGGGTCCCCTGGGCGGCCTGGGGTTCTAGGTCACGCGGTGAGCCCTGGCTGGACCTCACGTGCGTCCCAGGCATTGGAGGGGAGGGAAGGGTCCAATTTGATTTTAATTTCAGAATTTTTTATTATATGTCTTATTTTAATTTTTCATTGTTCATCATTACAACAAACTGGTAATTGATGGACACTATTTTATTTTAACTATTTAATGGTTAGAAGAAAATTAAATAACTTATTGAAGCATACTCAATTTTGGTAGTATATACCAATTAAAGTCATAATGACCTACTTTTTAATACACATGAGATTAGTAGCTTATTAGAACTCTAAAAAGCTCATCTTTAAGAATCATGTCAAAAAGCAAAAACAAAAAGGAATTTTTAGATGTGACTGGTATGAATGTGATTGTTAAAAATCATGTTGGGAAGCAATGATACAATGCCAATAAAATTTGGATGTTCTACTCTGTGACCTGCCAATTTTACATGTGAGTGTATAACTTTGAGTCCAAAGAAGCATGAAAATAGATTAATAGAATATTTGTTGTAGCCATGCTGTGCATTTGTTGTTGATGTTGCTTATAGGGTTAAGTGTACCATCCAGGGTCTTCTATAATGGATCTACAATGGAGGTACATACCCTTCCACTACAGCAGTATTTTCTAACATTGAAAGTTATGAACGACTTGAGAAGTTGCTAAAGAGATTGTGGATAAATAAACTTTGGTATTGTTACACTATAAAATATCAGACACAGGGATGGGAGATGGCTCAGTGGTTAAATCCTTTATCTTGTAAGCAAAAGGTTCAGATCTCAAGTAAAAATAATTTCAAATAGATATAGCAAAATTCTGTAATTCTGGCTCCGGAGGACAGATCTTGAAGGACCCCAAAGTAAAGCAATAAAGTGGAAGAACAATCCAGGACTATTCTTGGACAACAACAGGCACATGACTTCAAGTACCCTCTTGTACACATGTACACTCATTCATATGCAACGCACACACACAAGCAAAAATATAGTAACAAGATATATACATATTCAAACTATTTTAATGATTCAATATTTTAGGTGGAATTTTTGTGCTAATAAATTAGAGCACTAGCTTTAAAGATAGTAGATAAGAAAAATGCTTCTGTCATATCATATTAGTTATATATAGATATCAGATATATTTCTGTCTATAAAGCAATAAGTACTTTGATTCTTTCTATCAGAAATAGTCACTGAATCAGGCATGTTGATGCATGTGTGTAAGCTCTGCACTTATGAGGCTAAAGCAGGAAGTTCTTGATTTCAAAGCCAGTCTTTGTTAACATGGTGAGTTTGAGGTCAAACTGGGGTATATAGTTATTCCCAGTCTGAGGAAGTAATGGAGGAAGGGAGGGAAGAGCAGAGGAAGGGAGGGAAAAAAGAAGAAGGGAGGGAGAGAAGAGAGAGGAAGAGAAGGAAGAAAAGGAAGGAAGGAAGGGAAGGAGGGAGGGAGGAAGGAAGGAAGGGAGGGAAGGAGGGAAGTAAGGAGGAAAGGAGGAGGAAAGGAGGAGAAAAGGAGGAAAGGAGGAAAGAAAGAGAGCAAGAGAGAAGTGAATCACTTACTAGTTATGGAATATACCTATCAAAGATTGAGTAGCTCAGTCAGCCATTTGCTTTTCAGAAGAGGAAAACAGGGCACTGGTAATAAGAGAGTAGTGTTCTCAACAAAAAAATTTAATGTATTTACTGCCCAGCTCAACCAATGTTCTTATTAAGATTAAACTGTTTTTTCATGTGTAAATTCTCCACATATCATTCCAAGACTTTGGTTAATTTCCAGAGTTCTAAAAAAGTTGTTCATCAGTTTTGCCTTTTTAAGAAAAGAAAAAATTCTCACAGGTCTTACTTAAATCCGGCATTTTCCCTGATGTAACTCTAAACTCTCCTTAACTGTAGCAGAAACGTTCAGCTAGTATTTAAAAACAGGAAAGCTTTGCTATTGAGGCAAGAGAACATAGGGAAGAAAACAAATGGTTTCTTGGTACAGGAAACAATTCTCCAGCAGCACCGTCAGATAACTACAGCTAGACGAGAGGCAAGGGATACTAATAGTCTGACTTCTGAAGATAGTGGCAGGAATGCTGAGACAGTTTTCTCTTTGCAGCTCAGGTACACTGTAACTGCTTACTTCTCTGACTGAGTTAGGACAATACACTTGAATTTCCTGCTGCTTAGCATGAACCTCATAGATATGTATGGAAAGTCAAAGTTATGTGTGTACATGCTATTAGGTCCAAAGTCTGAGTACCTGGAAGCAGTTATGTAGATATCAAATACTTATGTAATGGAGCCCCCTTTCCTTTAATAAAAATTTTGCACACCAGACTGGGAGTCTTGCTGAGTAATAGGGAATTTACCACCACGCATAAAACCCTGTCTTTAATCCCTAGTACAATAAGAAAAAGAAATAAAAAGAAAATCTTTCCTGAATGAAAACATGTTACATAGGTTGTCATATATCTTTATTGTGAAAATTAACCACTTTGTACAATTTCACTGGAAGAAAACACATGGAAGCTTGACAGTAGATTTATCTGAACTGCATCACCTGAGTGTCAGTGATTTCTTTTTGCTATATTTGTTCATGGTAATAAACTGTAAATGTGAACTGAACTGGTCCTGTGAGTTCTATAATCTCTTCTAGTAAATCAGAAAGCTTCAGTGTAGTCTTGGAAGCACCTTGTGTCAATGTGTCCATGGTCAACTGATTTCTGTCAAGAAAGAATGATTATTTAAACATTGCTATGACATCAAAATATTTTTGCAAAAGAATAAACTTAGAACTTTAACTCACATCACATTAACTCACATCACATAAAAACATTAAGAGAGAAAAGAATAAAGACTTCAAGAATAACAAGGCAAATCTTCATGACCTTAGATATCTTAAGAGATGATTCCAGTACAGGCAATAAAGTGACAAATAATGAACTATACAAATGATCACTGAAAGTGTAGTCTTAAATAAACAAACTAAACTCCAAATATAAAAAATATTTAATCCCCAAAAGATACTCTCAAGAAAGTAAAAACAATGTACTTGATGGAAGAATATATTTGAAATTCTTTATATTTGGTTATATTTTTTATCCAGAATAAATAACTCTTGCAGCTCAGTAATAAAAAAGTGGAGAGCTCTATTAATAATAAGTGGGCAAATTATTTGAATAGACATTCTCCAAAGCAGATATGCAAATGGCTATTAAACAAATGAATATATGTTCAATATTCTAGTCAGGAGGGAAATGCAAACCAAAACCACAGGGAGATATTGTTTCATACCTATTCAGATAACTACATAAAAGATCCACTGGAAAATAACAAATTTTTCTTATGGAAAAATATAAAAATGGAGTTTCTATTCCTCCTGAGAGAGTATGATGATGCAGTGACATTGGAAACAACACAGTAATTTCTTAAGTAAATCACATGTAAAGTTCTACGTTTCCTTACTCTACATACAAGAGAATTGAAAACATTGTCTACTCTAACCCATGACCCTGAAGGACTATTATTCATAATTGACCCCCACTGAAAACAACCTAGATGTCCATCAACTGGAAATTCGGTACTTACCCATTCTTTCATATGGTGAATCTTGAAAACAGAAGACAATTAAAAGAAGATTGACCTTTCACCCCACCCCGCTCCTCCGACTGGATGCCCGCTCGGTCCAGCCTGGCCTCAACCCGCAACTCTAAGTAACCCCCGGCTGCGCCTGCCCACCAGAACCCCAGGTCAGCCCAAAGGGAACCAGCTCCGACTCCCACCATCCAGCCAGAGCAGCGGGCGCTGGGCCTAGGGACGAGGAGGACCTCCCCCTGCGCCCAGGCCCCGCCCCAGCTGCCCTCCGGTTAAATAGCTCCACGCCAATGCCCCTATCCTCCCATTCCACACCAGGCTCATCTGGTCAGGACGCACACGCAGTCCAGCCGGGCCTCAACCTTGATCTAGGTAAGCTCTGTCCCTGCCCACTCCCAGAACCCCAGGCCAAATAATTCAGTTTAGTGAAATTGAAAGATCTTAAGAGTTAAAACGACAATGCCAAAGTCAAAGTGCAAATCCATGAGAAGCAACACTCAAGTAAACAAATTTCCCACTGAAAGAATTAATCCCATAATGCTAGACTCCAACCAGAACAAACCCGCGGAAAAAGGCCAAGAAAGCCTGACCCAGGATAACGACTTTCAAAATATGATCATTACCATGTTCAATAATATGAAAGAGGAAATCAGGGAGGAATTACATAATCAAATCAATCGCTTTGAAGAAGAACACAACAGACATTTGGAGGAGTTGAGAAAAACAGTGCAAGAAACAAAAACTGGCATAGAGCAGTTAAAACAGACTGAAGCAGAGTTTAAAACTGAGCTACAAGACAAGTTATCTTCAACCCAGAACTCTACAGAGAGTCTTATCAGCAGAACTAAGGAAGCAGAAAACAGAATTTGAGATCTTGAAGATAAAGTGGGAGTACTAACCAGCTCAATAGAAGAGGATGTTAAAGCAAAAAGATACTTGAGAGAAATATCCAAGAGATATGGGACACCCTGAAGAAGCCTAACATGCGTATTCATGTAATACCAGAGCAAGAATCTCAAAATAACACCCCTGAGGAAATTTTACAAATGATCATCAAAGAAAACTTTCCTCATCTAAAAAAAGAGAGGCCCATACATATACAAGAGGCATTCCGCACCCCAAACAGATACGACCAAAACAGAAGCACCCCATGGCAAATAATAGTTACAACACTCCACATTCAAGATAAAGAACTGGTGCTGAGAGCTTCAAGGGAGAAAAAACAAGTCACTTTTAAAGGTAAACCTATTAAAATAACAAATGACTTCTCAATCGAAACAGTAAAAGCAAGAAGAGCTTGGAGAGACATACTTCAAGTATTGAATGAGCAAAATAGTCAACCCAGGCTGATTTACCCTGCAAAATTATCAGTCATGAACGAGGGAGAAAGAAAAATCTCCCAGCACAAAGACAACTTGAAGGGATACAGATCCACCAAACCAGGCCTTCAAAAAATGCTAGAAATGATACTCAAGCTTGAAGACAAAAACAGGCATATCCAGGAGAACAGAAGGCAAGTATAACACCATTAAAAGCAAAGCAATATACTTATAAAAACTACTAAACATAATAAATGTCTGGAATTAAAAATAGTTTCTCCATTATAACACTAAATGTTAATGGAATTAACTCACCCATCAAGAGACATAGATTACAAACTTGGATTAAAAATCACAATCCATCAATCTGTTGCCTGCAGGAAACCCATCTCACCACAAAAGATAGACACGCTCTAAAAATAAAAGGCTGATCAACAATTCTACAAGCAAATGGAAGCAGAAAACAGGCAGGGGTAGGCATTATGCTATCAGACAAAGTGGACTTCAAACCAAAGAAAATTATAAGAGACACGGATGGATACTACATTTTAGTCACAGGTACAATTCACCAGGAAGCTTCACAATACTGAACATATATGCACCCAGTACGGGCCCCTCCACATTCATTAAGAAAACCCTACAGCGTCTAAAGCAAGAAATCAACCCCCAAACGATAATTCTTGGGGACTTCAACACTGCCCTCTCAACAGGTCAAAAGCTTAAAAGAGACACTTTGGACCTTAATCAAACTCTGAAAGAAATGGACCTCACAGATCTCTATCGAACTTTTCACCCACGCACCAAAGAATACACATTTTTCTCAGCAGCACACGGAACTTTCTCCAAAATAGATGACACACTGGGCCACAAAACAAATCTACACATATACAAAAAAGTTGAAATTCTAACCTGTGCCCTATCAGACCACCACGGCCTAAAGCTGGACATCCACAACACATCAAAAAAGAGAAAATACACTAACTCCTGGAAACTTAACAATATGATGCTGAATGAGAACTGGATTCAGGAAGAAATTAAAAAGGAAATTCAAGATTTCCTGAAAGTGAATGATAATGAAAATACAACTTACCAAAATCTCTGGGACACAATGACAGCTTTTCTAAGAGGTAAGTTCATAGCTCTTAATGCCTACATCAAAAAAATGGAAACATCACAAATAAACAACTTAACAATGCAGCCTAAAGCTTTAGAGAAACTAGAGCAATCTGATCCGAAAAGTAGTAGAAGAGAGGAGATTAGCAAAATAAGGGGAGAAATATCTGAAATCAAGATTAAGAAAACGATAGAAAAAATCAACCAGTCAAAAAGCTGGTTCTTTGAAAAAATCAATAAGATTGATACACCCCTAGCTAAATTAACCAGAAGCAGGAGAGAGAAAACCCAAATTAACAAAATCAGAAATGAACATGGAGTTGTCACTACTGGTACCCAAGATATCCAGAGAATTATAACATCATATTTCAAAAACGTATACTCTGTGAAGTTTGACAACACAAAAGAGATGGTTGAATTTCTAAGTAAACACAACTTACCTAAATTGAATCATGAAGTTGTGAATTATTTAAATAGTCCTATAACATATAAGGAAATTGAGGAAGTAATCTTGAATCTTCCCACCAAAAAATGTCCTGGACCAGATGGATTCAGCACAGAGTTCTACCAGACATTTAAGGAGTTAATAACACCAATACTCCTTAAACTGTTCCATCAAATAGCAAAGGAAGGAACACTACCAAATTCCTTCTATGGAGCTAATATCATTTTAATCCCAAAACCTAATAAAGACTCACTTAAAAAAGAAAACTTTAGGCCGATCTCTCTGAAGAACACAGACGCAAAGATTCTCAACAAAGTTTTAGCAAATCAGATTCAAAAACATATTAAAAAGATTATTCACGGGGACCAAATAGGCTTCATCCCTGCCCCACAAGGTTGGTTCAACATACGCAAATCAATAAATGTAATTCATCATGTAAACCAGTCCAAAGTCCAAGACCACATGATACTCTCCATAGATGCAGAAAAAGCTTTTGACAAGATCCAACAGCCTTTTATGATTAAAACGCTAGAGACAGTAGGAATGGAAGGAACCTTTATCAATATAATAAAAGCTGTATACAAGTAACCCACAGCAAGGATTATACTCAATGGGGAACAATTGGAAGCATTCCCACTTCGATCAGGAACTAGACAAGGCTGTCCACTCTCACCACTTCTTTTCAATATTGTACTTGAAGTCCTAGCTGAAGCCATAAGACAAGAAAGGGACATAAGAGGGATTCAAATCGGCAAGGAAGAAGTCAAACTATCCCTATTTGCAGATGACATGATCTTATACCTGAGGGATCCCAAAAACTCCACCAGGAAGCTCCTGGAACTAATTGAGAAGTTCAGCAGGGTGGCAGGATACAAAATAAATGTGCAAAAATCAGAGGCCTTCCTATATGCCCAGAATGAAAGAAGTGAAAAAGCCTTGAGAGAAACCATCCCATTCACTATAGCCCCTAAAAAAATGAAATACCTTAGTATAAATCTAAACAAGGAGGTAAAAGACCTTTAGAATGAAAACTTTAAAACCGTAAAGAAAGAAATAGCAGAAGACACCAGAAGGTGGAAAGACCTCCCTTGTTCCTAGATTAGCAGAATCAACATCATAAAAATGACCATCCTACCAAAGGCAATATACAAATGCAATGCTATACCAATTAAAATCCCAAAGCAATTCTTCAAAGAAGTTGACCAAACAATCTCAAAGTTCATATGGAGGCACAAAAGACCCAGGATAGCAAAGACAATCCTGAGTAACAAGAACACTGCTGGAGGTATTACCATACCGAACCTTAGTCTATACTACAAATCCATAGTTAGAAAAACAGCCTGGTACTGGCTCCAAAATAGACACACAAATCAATGGATAAGGATTGAAGACCCAGATATAAGCCCACAAATTTACAGCCATTTGGTCTTTGACAAAGGGGCGCAAAGAATCCAATGAAAAAAGAACAGCATCTTCAACAAATGGTGCTGGCAAAACTGGATCTCCATATGCAGAAGATTAAAGCTGGACCCGTACTTGTCATCATGTACAAGAGTTAATTCCAAATGGATCAAGGACCTTGATATAAGGCCAAAGACTATAAAAGCCATAGTTGAAAGGATAGGGAACTCTCTCGAGCTGATTGGGCTAGGCCAACATTTCCTAAACAGACATCCAATGGCACAGTCACTGCTACCAACTCTCAACAGTTGGGATCTTGTGAAATTAAAGAGCTTCTGTTCAGATAAAGAGATTGTAACACGACCTCAAAGGCAACCCACAGAATGGGAGAACATCTTCACTAACCACACATCTGATAGAGCTCTACTGTCCAGAGTGCACAAAGAACTTAGAAAACTAAACACCAAGGAAACCAATGGCCCAATTAAAAAATGGGCCCTGGAACTTAAAAGAAAGTTTACTAGGGATGAAATTAAAATGTCTAACAAATATGTTAAAAAATGCTCCACTTCCTTAGCCATCAGGGAAATGCAAATCAAAACTTCCCTGAGATATCATTTCACCCCGGTCAGGATGGCAAAAATCCACAACACAAACAACAACAAATGCTGGAGAGGATGTGAAGAGAGGGGAACTCTCCTACATTGCTGGTGCGAGTGCAGTCTCATACAGCCACTCTGGCGAGTCGTCTGGAGATTCTTAAAGAAATTAAAGATTGAAATGCCATATGACCCTGCGATTCCACTTTTGGGTATAACCCCCCATACAGCAGAGGTTCACCTCAATAGCACAAGCACGACCATGTTCATAGTTTACAATAGCAAAGACATGGAATCAACCCAAATGTCCAACAATTGACGAGTGGATAAGGAAACTGTGGTACATCTATACAATGGAGTACTACTCAGCCATCAAAAATGATGAATTACTGGAATTTGCCAGGAAATGGATGTCATTAGAAACAATTATATTAAGTGAAGTATCCCAGACCCAGAAAATTAAGCGCCGTATGTACTCCCTAATATGTGGCTCCTAATACCAAACCCACCCAGCCCATCTTGAGACACTCATGCGTAAATCTATGTATTACCTACAGTAATTGCAAGGATTATGAACAGGAGGGATGTGGTTGGAGGGCCACAGCAGAAACAAGGAGAGAAGTGACCATGTTACAGTAGAGAAAATAAGCCTCCATCAAGGACTGCAAGAAAGTAATGATTCGTTCCTTATCCTTTACAACTAAGGGGGTATGAACTCACCAGAAGGGGAGGTCATATAGTCTGGCAGATTAAAAAGTAACCATTTTGCAAATGGCTGATTGACCCCTCCCATTGCCTAACGCCATATGACCCTGCGATTCCAATTTTGGGTATAAGTATTACATCTACCCTTGAATTGCTCTTATAATAAGACTCCAGTTTAACAGCTTTCTGTCTCTGGCCAGGGGGTGACATACAGTGCCCATCACGATGGAATGAAGGGCATTACAGGAGCAACAAAACTGTAAAAGAAAATCAATGAACCACAATCCAGAACTTTAGAGACTCTATATCAACCACCTAGAACTAGGCCAGCCTAATCTCTCCCCATCCTGAAGCTCAGGGACATTTGCGGAAGAGGGGGCAGTAAGAGTGTAAGAGCAAAAGGATGGGAGGAGCAATCATTTGCAAGATACTCCACACAAGTTAGGGCCGAAGCAATCATAATTGGACATTGTATGCCCGGCGCAATGTCCAACACACTATTGACCTCACAAAGTCTAGCATCTGCTAAAGGCACCAAGATCCTTGGAAGCAAGGGATTGACAGCCACAGTTGTGTTCCTATGCTTAAGGGGAACACAGGAAGGGGTTCAGGGAAATGCCACTGGGTCCTTTTACATCATCAGAGAGGAGGGCCCAGAGGAGAGTCAGGCATGCACAAGAAAGGACTCTGGGAATCCGGGCGGGAGGCACAGGGGGGATTGGGCAGGAGTGGTGAGGGGAGGGGGAGCAGGGGGTTCGGGCAGGAGGAGGAGGGAGGGAGGGAACTGGTGTACCTATTAAGTTTGTATGAGCTGAAATAATATTAAAAATGTATTATGTAAAAAAAAAAAGAAAATGGGCTTTCTCCTTCTAAAGACTTGAAGATGGTACCTTATCCTCCAGGAAGGAAGGGGCAGAAAAGGCAGAAGATAATTAAAGAGAAAGGAGACAGACAGAGACACATCCTGGATCTCACAGTGAAGGACAGTTGACTTGCCTACTGTCCAGTCCTTTGCAGTGATGTCACATCGGGTCCCATCAAGAGTGATGAACAATCAGCCATCAGGGCTTGGAGAGGGTCATCCAAGAAGTAATTTATCCCTGGAGGCTGAACCTGTATAATGTCCTTACTAATATGGGGCTCCCGGGTTATGAAATCTGCCATCAGGAATGAGTTATAGTTTCAATAAGTCACTCTAGCTAATCATTCCCTCTCATCTGGAGCTTCTGGTGACGAGGATGGGATAAAATGCTCTGCAGCTCCTGATCAGAGGTCTTGGATGAGGAGCTAATACTTGGCCAGGCCCTCTGCCCTAAATGGATTCTGCTGTCACCTCTCTTTCAGCTTCAGCTGAGAGAGAAGCACAGAAAGCACGCGTCTGTACAGGAAGATGAAGGGATCTGCCTGTGATAAGGTTATGATTAAATCAAGGTTTTTGCTCTAATTACACTGCATTTAAATCAATGCAGCCTAGTAAGTAATTGTAATTGATGTGCAATTAAACATGTATTTATATCAAAAAAAAAGATTGTCACAAAGACAATATATTATATAATTAAAGCTGCATTAGATATCCAGAAAAATTAAATGTATATAAACAGAAAATACAGTAGTAGTTGCTTATTTTGAGGAGAATTAGGATATTTGGGGCTTGTTAACACATGCAACATTTTTGCTATGATGAAGGCATCCTACTGTTACTTATTATAGTAATAGTTGCAAATCCTGAATGTAATAAACACTATGGAATTTTACTTTATAAATGGGTACATTGTATGGACTGTCTACTATGTATCAATAAGTTGTTGCCTAAGGTTTGTACAAAGTATTCATCTAAGCATAAACAATGAAAACAACACTGGAATAGAGGTTCAGCATTATTAGGCAAGGGTAAATGTAAAATACAAATAATGATAGATTTGACTATATAAGCTTTAGGATGTTGACAAACAAAAAGCAAAATAAGTAAATAGATAAAACACATGCAAAAAACTTGGAGTACCAAGTTCTGGTAAGAAAGTAGAATGAAGGGAATCTCACACTTTTAAGACTCGAAATAGTAACTTATCTTTGGAAAAGAGTTTTTTTTAATACAAGAATCCTATTTCTATATATTATTCAAAATAAACAAAAAATATGCCAGTGCAAATATAAAAGTTTAATTATTTATAGCTCCCTTATTCATAATTATCCCAGAAGCAAACCATCAAGTGTACATCTGAGGATTCGAAAGAGACCCTTAGTCATGGAATTTAACTCAAAGGCATCTACTCTTCACCGGGGCCCAGACGGTGACTAAAAGCTATGAGAATGTATCTGTGCCTTCATTTTGTGTCTGCCTGACTAGTTCACTTTGGCTCAAGACATAGAGACATGTCTTTGTGTTTAACTTTTCCTCTTGAGTCACACCTTGAATTCCAATAAGAACAAAATATCATAGGACAGATCTAGCCATGAGAAGAGTAATTATCTTGGAAGATGAAGCTGAATCTCAGAGTGAAGTAATTGCTTCGAAAATCTCCTTCCTCAAGCAAAAAGGACATTTTGGACCACTAGCAGCACCAAAGATGAAACAATGATGGGCAGAAACACATCTTCAGTGAGGATGCTTAATTATGTATACATTTTAACATGAAGCCCCTATTAGGACTCCTAAGATAAAGTTGGAGTCACTGGGCCACTTTATCTGTTCCTCCTACAATGTTGATGCATAGGGAAAAAAAAACTCTAATTGGTATATATGATGAGTGATTGAGTATAGCTTCTAAGGCTACCCAGACCCCAGGCCTTTATGCTAACATATTTGGTTACAAGGAGAAACTCTTCAACATCAATTTATATATTGAAATACTCCTCAGCATTGAAAATGGACAAATTATCATTACATATAAGAATGTGGTTGAATGTGAAAAGCATTACACTTGGAGCAAAAAAGTCATAATTATAATCATATGACAATATTTGTCTTCTATTCTTGAAACAAATTATAGGGGCAGTAAAGGGATGAAGTATTGCAGAAAGGTGACCAATTATAGCAGGGCATTAGAAGTTATTCTGGGCAATCAAACGATTAATTTTGCCAAAAGTTACATGAGTATAGACATTTGACAAGTTTTCTGTGATTTTATCACTTAAAAAGATAAATATCCATGAACTTTTGTTCGAATAGGATTAAAAGGCTTGGAGATCATTGAAGTTAGTCCTGACCTAATCTGAATTCTGCCTCTGGTCCTGGGTTGTGAGACATAACTTCCCCAAAGATGAGAGCACACCTACTATGGTCTCCTCTCTTAAATTAATACAACTGAGCCTGTCAATCAGCTGGCCCATAGCCCACCCCTAGGAAACCTGGTTTACCTCAAGATGTACTAAGGAGATGGGAAGAGGAAGTATATCCCCTTAATGAGAACATGTGCTTGTTCTTTCTAGAAGCCCTCATTCAGCACAAATGCTAGCTGACTCCTGATCCTGCCACAGGCAGCTGACTGAACAGAGTTTCTGCCATGTAGCTCAGCTAGAAGGTCTGCTTATTGAGCTCTAAACTTGAAGAGTGCAATTTTTCCTTTCATTTCTTTTTATGCCCTTTCCCAAAGTTTACACATGCGTTCGCTGACATTCTGGCCTTCTTCACTGCTCCTTTGAACATTTCAACTCCTTTGCCTAGTAGCTGCTTGCCCTTTTCAGCCTTTACCCTACCCCAAGCTCCTGGATTACCATTACAGCCTGCTTACCATGTTGCTTTTCTTTTAAAATCTAATAAACATGATCTTCTAACTTCTGAGCCCAGTTTTAATTGCTCCTTTTTTCAGTTTTTTTAAAAATTTTTATTTTGCTAGTTTTATAAACATAATTTGAGGTTGTCCCTTCCTCCCTCCCCTCTCCCTTTCCCATCTTTCTCTTCCTTTACCAACCCACTAACCCACTCTCTCCCACTCCCTCCCACCCTCCTATCTTCATGTTTATTGCTTCTATGGGCCTCAGGGTTCCCTTTGGATTATCTGGGCAAGTGTGGGCTCAGGCCTCTGTGGCAGTCTAAGTGGCCCTTCTTAGGGGAGAATTTCTGATAAGGGCACACCCTTTCACCTGTTTGGTTCTAGCTCTTTAGGTTACCACTGCTTGTAATTGTTTTTCCTGAGACCCTTGCTAGTCTAAGGGAGAATGTTGACATGTCAGACATTGTACAAGTCTGGTGAGGTTAAGTCTCACTGAAGTGGGTTCTTAGACTCAGCAAATCTGCCGTGAGTT
Organism: Typhlomys cinereus; assembly: GCA_023101885.1. NCBI lineage: Eukaryota > Metazoa > Chordata > Mammalia > Rodentia > Platacanthomyidae > Typhlomys > Typhlomys cinereus. The sequence continues at coordinate 2,182,172 of JALPQD010000249.1, read as the reverse complement.
GAATTTTTTGGCCATTGGTAAGCTATCTTTAGGCTTTTACAATCTTAGGGTCCCCTCTTTCCAAAGATTCCCCGAGCCTTAGGATGGGAAGAGATTTTGTTATCCTGTTCTGGCTGTGTATTTAAGAGCTGCCATTACCCTGCAGTCTGGTTGGTTCTGCTGACTGTTCCATTGTTCTTCCTTTGTACTAGACTGCATTTTGTTTGGTGTTGAGATCTTTTCTTATCTAAAGACAAAATGAAAAGTCTTTATCTAAAAGAGAGATGTTTATCTAAATGGGAAGTGTTTTATCTAAAGATAAAATGGGAGTTTAGTATTGAGGCATCTGACTTTGTCTACTGTCAGTTTTCACTCCTTCCATTGTTGTTTAGACCAGTGTTGGGGTGCCTACCATGTCCTGGAGTGGGGGGGGGAGTTAGGGGCTAGTAAGCAGGTAGTTGGCACTCTCTACTGTGTCCTATTCCTGTTCTCCCCTCTCCTTTAAGACTTTTGTTACACAAAAGCCATTATTATGAGACTAAGAAGGCAAACAGGAGGTCTTAATTTTTCTTACAATGCTATTATGCCTATATATATATATACACACACACATATATATATAATTTCTGCATGCATGGAAAATTATTTTCCTTGTTCACTCAGGATTGGAATGTCATTGCACGGATCAGATTTAAGTACATACAATAGCTTTCTTTTATAATTTCAATGCAATATAATGTTTCTAGAAAAGGAGTTTGGTATATTTAGTCTATTTTTCAAACAATGAAGAATAACCTTCCAAATGGAATCTTAAGACAAGATAGAAAGTAAAGAAAAATTATGGGATCATGGGAAGGGAAAGAAGCCCCTCTCCCTGGAGTCCTGTTGAAGATTCTTAATGCTGAGAATAAAAATTTCAGCACAATTAATATTTGTGACAATGTATACTGGCATAGAGACAATATTCCTTCTATACAGAGGATTGTTAAAATAGCAAGGAGATGTACTTTATGTCTTAGCCTAAGTAATGTTCCAGTGTGACCTCACTCCTTCACAGACATTTTCTGGGAATCTAAAAAATAAGACCAAATTGTTGCTAACAGAAAAGAACATATTAAACTCCCCTGCAAGCCTCCTGACCTAGGCTGTTTCCTTTATTGGCAAACAGCTTCTGTAAGCATTCTTATTTGAAAAGTCAACACACATGCTTTCTGCTGTGTCTTTCTCCCTGGGAACCCTGCTTTTTTTTTTTTTTTTCTCCCACATTTTATTTTTTCTTTTCCTAATCATACAAGCTCAATAGATACCCCCATCCTCTCCCTCCCGAGTCCCCTCCCGAGTCCCCCCTTGCACTCTCCCCATTATTCCCCATTTTTTCACCCCTTCCCTCACTCTCCCTCCCCCAGTGCCTCCCCCTTCCATCCCCTGGAGCATTGTTTTGTGTGAATGCCAAACCTCCCTCTGAGTATTCCACTCTAGTGAAGGTTCAGGACTTAGTGGCATAGCCCAGAGCCTCTTAGTGGGTTCCCTGTTAGTATGGGAACTCTATTATGACTGTTAATCCCTTGCCTCTAAAGATCCTATTGCCTGGGCCTTCTCCCTTGTGATCCATGCTAAACTTTGGAGTGTCCTTGACATGTCAGCCATTGTGCAGGTCAAAGTCCAATTCTGGCTGCTGCAGCCCTAACTTGTATGGAGTATCTTGCATATTGTTGATCCTCCCCATCTTTAGACTCTTACAATCTTGTTGCTGCCTCTTCTACAATGTTCCCTGAGCTTTAGGATGGGGAGAGATTTGGCTGGTCTGGTTGCAAGTAATTAATATAGGTTTTGAATTATGGTTTGTTGTTGTTTTCAGTTTTACTTTTATTGCACTGCCTTTGGCTGCATCCTGATTGGTATCAAAGATCACCTCCTATCCAAAGATAAAAGACTGTTTAAATGAAGATCTTAATATAAGTGGAGACTCAAAGGTAGATGAAAGAACAGGAGTAGGACACAGCAGTGTGTGTGGGGGGTGTCAATGTCCCATCTGCAGTCGGGTTACTGTCTATCTGCCAGTACCTATACCTTCCCTGATTGGTGAGATCTAACCTCTTCATTCGCAAGTGACCAGGAAGGGAAGTGAGAGTGAGCTACACCAGATATCTCCTACTTACATGCAATACTTGATAGTGACAAATTTTCTCTATGGAAGCATAATCCCCTATCTCCTTTTTTTGGGGGGGAGGGCCTCCTTCCCCTTCCCTCCTGTTTATAATCTTTAAGATTACAGTAGGTATTACAGAGATTTACCTTTGAGTGTGTCATCAAGTGGAACACCTCTCTTTTATCTCCTGTTCAAGGTGTCTTCTAAGAGATTCCAATTCTTCTTTCTACTGACTCATCTTGAAATTCTTCTGTGTCACAAAGAATCTAGTTTCATCTGAGTCTAGGTTCCTACAAAAGCAATGGAGAACTAACTATTCTAGTAGCTGCTCAGTTGGTGTCCCAGCTGACAATCTGAAAACTAAACCATGCCTAAGTGGAAAGTATTCTCCAAAGATTTGTATTTGTACCTGCTAGATAACACTAAAAGTTTGTCCTGGATGGCAGAGAATGACATGTTTTCCATACATTTGTGTACAGAAATTATTCATATGGTATTTTTAAATAGATACTAGGCAAATTCACCTCCATATCTTTTCAGTCAGGTTCAGCTAGTTAAAGATATGGTAGCAATTTGCTTTAAAATTTGTGAAGCTTCACACTAAATTTTGCTTTCATGTACAAAAAGTGCTGGGCTTGCTTAGAAAATACTGACAGGCAGCTTTCCTCAAGGGGAGGGACAAATTGAAGTCTGCCATATTTGAATATGCTTCTAAGACTACAGAAAAAGGAAGGGAACATAAGAGTTAGGTAAAGGTGCTAAAGGTTTCTGAGCAAAAGTAATACATCATTTCTATTTCCATTTACTTGGTCAAAACTAGCTAAATATAGCCCTCTGTGTATTTTGCAGAACAGCCAGATTGAATACTGATGAGACAGCAATGTTTTCTATTCTTCTTATTAAAAAACAGAATCATACTCAAAGCTGTTTTCTAATGTAGATCTTTATTTAAAATCCTAAACATAATACACATTTCAATTTTATTTTTAAATTTTGAGACCCAAGAAATCTAAGACAAAGTTCAAAGTTTGAAGTTTCCAAAACTGCATGACTGTATATCTATAACAAATAATAATTTGAAATGATTGACTTTTAAAAAATTGGCTTGACCCTTCCCTCCACTCCACTGCCCAGGACGCGCGAGCACGCGGGGTCCAGCCCGGCCTCACCATACGACCCAGATAAGGTCGGTCCCTGCCCACCCGCAGAACCCAAGGCCGTCCAAGGGACCCAGCTCCTCCCACCATCCAGCCGGAGCCCCATGTGCAGGCCCTGGGAGGAGGAGAGGGCATCCCTTCTGCACCCGGGCCCTGCCCTCAGGTCCCCCAGGTTAAATAGTGCCCCACCAACGCCTCATTCTTCCTTCCACCACTCCACCTCCCGGGATGCGCGGGGTCCAGCCTCGACTCACCTCGACCCAGGTAAGCTCTGTCTCCACCCACCCCCAAAACCCCAGGCCAAATAATTCAGTTTAGTGAAAAACGCACAGAAATTGAAAGAAAATCTTAAGAGTTAAAACGACAATGCCAAAGTCAAAGTGCAAATCCATGAGAAACAACACTCAAGTAAACAAATCTCCCACTGAAGGAATTAATCCCATAATGTTAGACTCCAACCAGAACAAACCCATGGAAAATGGCCAAGAAAGCCTGACCCAGGTTAACGACCTTCAAAATATGATCATTACCATGTTCAATACTATGAAAGAGGAAATCCGGGAGGAATTAAATAATCGAATCAATCACTTTGAAGAGGAACACAACAGACACTTGGAGGAGGTGAGAAAAACAGTGCAAGAAACAAAAACTGGCATAGAGGAGTTAAAGCAGACTGGAGCAGAGTTTAAAACTGAACTAAAAGACAAGTTATCTTCAACCCAGAACTCCACAGAGTCTAATCAGCAGAACTAAGGAAGCAGAAAACAGAATTTCAGATCTTGAAGATAAAATGGGAGTATTAACCAGCTCAATGGAAGAGGTGGTTAAAGCCAAAAAGATACTTGAGAGAAATATCGAACAGATATGGGACACCCGGAAGAAGCCTAACATGCGTATTCATGTAATACCAGAGCAAGAATCTCAAAATACCACCCCTGAGGATATTTTTCAAACGATCATCAAGGAAAACTTTCTTCATATAAAAAAAGAGAGGCCCATCCATATACAAGAGGCATTACGCACCCCAAACAGATACGACCAAAACAGAAGCTTGCCACGGCAAATAATAGTCAAAACACTCCACATTCAAGATAAAGAACAGGTGCTGAGAGCTTCAAGGGAGAAAAAACAAGCCACTTTTAAAGGTAAACCTATTAAAATAACAAATGACTTCTCAGTCGAAACAGTAAAAGCAAGAAAAGCTTGGACAGACATACTTCAAGTACTGAATGAGCAAAAATGTCAACCCAGGCTGATTTACCCTGCAAAACTATCCGTCATGATCGAGGGAGAAAGAAAAATCTTCCAGCACAAAGATAACTTGAAGGGATACAGGTCCACCAAACCAGGCCTTCAAAAAATGCTAGAAATGATACTCAAGCTTGAAGACAAAAACAGGCATATCCAGGAGAACAGAAGGCAAATATAACACCATTAAAAGCGAAGCAATATACTTATAAAAACTACTAAACATAATAAATGTCTGGAATTAAAAATAGTTTCTCCATTATAAGACTAAATGTTAATGGAATTAATTCACCTATCAAGAGACACAGATTACAAACTTGAATTAAAAATCACAATCCATCAATCTGCTGCCTGCAGGAAACCCATCTCACCACAAAAGATAGGTATGCCCTAAAAATAAAATGCTGGTGAACAATTCTACAAGCTAATGGAAGCAGAAAACAGGCAGGGGTAGCCATTATGCTATCAGACAAAGTGGACTTCCAACCAAAGAAAATTATAAGAGACACGGATGGATACTATATTTTAGTCACGGGTACAATTCACCAGGAAGACTTCACAATACTGAACATATATGCACCCAGTACGGGCCCCTCCACATTCATTAAGAAAACCCTACAGCGTCTAAAGCAAGAAATCAACCCCCAAACGATAATTCTTGGGGACTTCATCACTGCCCTCTGAACATGGGATAGATCAACAGGTCAAAAGCTTAACATAGACACTTTGGACCTTAATCAAACCCTGAAAGAAATGGACCTTACAGATCTCTATCGAACTTTTCACCCACGCACCAAAGAATACACATTTTTCTCAGAAGCACACGGAACTTTCTCCAAAATAGATGACACACTGGGCCACAACACGTATCTACACATATACAAAAAAGTTGAAATTCTAACCTGTGCCCTGTCAGACCACCATGGCCTAAAGCTGGACATCCACAACACAAAAAACAAGAGAAAATACACTAACTCCTGGAAACTTAACACTATGATGCTGAATGAGAACTGGATTCAGGAAGAAATTAAAAAGGAAATTCAAGATTTCCTGAAAGTGAACGATAATGAAAATACAACTTACCAAAATCTCTGGGACACAATGAAAGCTGTTCTAATAGGTAAGTTCATAGCTCTTAATGCCAACATCAAAAAAATGGAAACATCAGAAATAAACAACTTAAAAATTCAGCTTAAAGCTTTAGAGAAACTAGAGCAATCTGATCCCAAAAGTAGTAGAAGAAAGGAGATTAGCAAAATAAGGGGAGAAATATCTGAAATCGAGATTAAGAAAACAATAGAAAAAATCAACCAGTCAAAAAGCTGGTTCTTTGAAAAAATCAATGAGATTGATACACCCCTAGCGAAATTAACCAAAAGCAAGAGAGAGAAAACTCAAATTAACAAAATCAGAAATGAACATGGAGTTATCCCTACTAATACCCAAGAAATCCAGAGAATTATAACATCATATTTCAAAAACGTATACTCTGTGAAGTTTGATAACACAAAAGAGATGGATGAATTTCTAAGTAAACACAACTTACCTAAATTGAATCAGGAAGTTGTGAATTATTTAAATAGTCCTATAACATATGAGGAAATTGAGAAAGTAATCTCAAATCTTCCCAACAAAAAATGTCCTAGACCAGATGGGTTCAGCACAGAGTTCTACCAGACATTTAAGGAGTTAATAACACCAATACTCCATAAACTGTTCCATCAAATAGCAAAGGAAGGAACACTACCAAATTCTTTCTATGGAGCTAATAGCGTTTTAATCCTAAAACCTAATAAAGATTCACTTAAAAAAGAAAACTTTAGGCTGATCTCTCTGATGAACACAGACGCAAAGACTCTCAACAAAGTCTTAGCAAATCATATTCAAAAACACATTAAAAACATCATTCCCAGGGACAAAGTAGGCTTCATCCCTGGCACACAAGGTTGGTTCAACATACGCAAATCAATAAATGTAATTCATCATGTAAACCAGTCCAAAGTCCAAGACCACATGATACTCTCGATAGATGCAGAAAAAGCTTTTGACAAGATCCAACAGCCTTTTATGATCAAAACGCTAGAGACAGTAGGAATGGAAGGAACCTTTATCAATATAATAAAAGCTGTATACAACAAGCCCACAGCAAGGATTATGCTCAATGGGGAACAATTGGAAGCATTCCCACTTCGATCAGGAACTAGACAAGGCTGTCCACTCTCACCACTTCTATTCAATATTGTACTTGATATCTTAGCTGAAGCCATAAGACAAGAAAGGGGCATAAAAGGGATTCAAATCGGCAAGGAAGAAGTCAAGCTATCCCTATTTGCAGATGACATGATCTTATATCTGAGTGATCCCAAAAACTCCACCAGGGACCTCCTGGAACTAATTGAGAAGTTCAGCAGGGTGGCAGGATACAAAATAAATGTGCAAATATCAGAGGCCTTCCTATATGCCCAGAATGAAAGAAGTGGAAAAGCCCTGAGAGAAACAATCCCATTTACTATAGCCCCTAAAAAAATGAAATACCTTGGTATAAACCTAACCAAGGAGGTAAAAGACCTTTACAATGAAAATTTTAAAATACTAAAAAAGAAATAGCAGAAGACACCAGAAGGTGGAAAGACCTCCCTTATTCCTGGATTGGCAGAATCCACATCGTAAAAATGACCATTCTACCAATGGCAATATACAAATTCAATGCTATACCAATTAAAATCCCAAAGCAATTCTTCAAAGAAGTTGACCAAACAATCTCAAAGTTCATATGGAGGCACAAAAGACCCAGGATAGCAAAGACAATCCTGAGGAACAAAACACTGCTGGAGGTATTACCATACCAAACCTAAGTCTATACTACAAATCCATAGTTATAAAGACAGCCTGGTACTGGCTCCAAAATAGACACATAGATCAATGGATAAGGATTGAAGACCCAAACATAAGCCCACAAAATTACAGCCATTTAGTCTTTGATAAAGGGGCCCAAAAAATCGAATGGAAAAAGAACAGCATCTTCAACAAATGGTGCTGGCAAAACTGGATCTCCACATGCAGAAGATTAAAGCTGGACCTATACTTGTCACCATGTACAAGACTTAATTCCAAATGGATCAAGGACCTTGATGTAAGACCAGAGACTATAAAAGCCATAGTTGAAAGGATAGGGAACTCCCTCGAGCTGATTGGGCTAGGCCAACATTTCCTAAACAGACATCCAATGGCACAGTCACTGCTACCAACTCTCAACAGTTGGGATCTTGTGAAATTAAAGAGCTTCTGTTCAGATAAAAAGATTGTAACAGGAGCTCAAAGGCAACCCACAGAATGGGAGAAAATCTTCACCAACCACACATCTGATAGGTCTCTGCTGTCCAGAGTGCACAAAGAACTTAGAAAACTAAACTCCAAGGAAAACACTGGCCCAATTAAAAAATGGGCCCTGGAACTTAAAAGAAATTTTACCAGGGATGAAATATCTTAAAAAGTGCTCCACTTCCTTAGCCATCAGGGAAATGCAAATCAAAACTTCCCTGAGATATCATCTCACCCTTGTCAGGATGGCAAAAATCCATAATACAAACAACAACAAATGCTGGAGAGGATGTGGAGAGAGGGAAACTCTCCTACATTGCTGGTGGGAATGCAGGCTCATACAGCCACTCTGGTGAGCCCTCTGGAGATTCTTAAAGGAATTGAAGATTGAAATACCATATGACCCTGGTATTCCACTTTTGGGAATAACCCCCCATACAGCAGAATATCACCTCGATAGCACAAGCACGACCATGTTCATAGTAGCACTGTTTACAATAGCAAAGTCATGGAATCAACCCAAATATCCAACAGTTGACGAGTGGATAAGGAAACTGTGGTACATCTATACAATGGAGTACTACTCAGCCATCAAAAATGATGAATTACTGGAATTTGCAGAGAAATGAATGCCATGAGAAACACTTATATTAAGTGATGTATCCCAGACCCAGAAAATTAAGTGCCGTATGTACTCCCTAATAGGTGGCTCCTAGTACCAAACCCACCCAGCCCACCTACAGACACTCAAAGAAAAATCTCTGTAATACCTACAGTAACTGCAAGGATTATGAACAGGAGGGATGCGGTTGGAGGGCCACACCAGAAACAAGGAGAGAGGGGACCATGTTACAGCAGAGAAAATAGGCCTCCATCAAGGATTCAAATAAGTAATGAGATATCTGTTTGAGTTCACAGACTTTCATTCCTGATCATTTACTACTGAGGGGGTATGATCTCACCAGAAGAGGAGGGCATATAGTCTGGTAGATAAAAAGGGACCATTTTGCAAATGAGTGATAGACCCCTCCCTCACTGTGGTTTCCCACTGTTATTACATCTACCTTTGAATGTGCTCTTATCAGAAGACTCTAGTTTAACAGCTTTTTGTCTCTGGCCAGGGGGTGACATCCAATGTCCACCAAGATGGAGTGAAGGGCATCGCAGGAGCAGCAAAACTGCAAAAGAAAATCAACAAACCACAATCCAGAACTTCAGAGACTCTATATCAACCACCTAGAACTAGGCCAGCCTAATCTCTCCCCATCCTGATGCTCAGGGAATTTTGCGGAAGAGGGGTTGGTAAGAATGTAAGAGCAAAAGGATGGGAGGAGCAATGATATGCAAGATACTCCATACAAGTTATTGCTGAAGCAATCATAATTGGACTTTACATGCTCTGGGCAATGTCCAACACACTATTGACCTCACAAAGTGTAGCATCTGCTAAAGACACCAAGATCCTTGGAGGCAAGGGATTGGCAGCCACAGCAGTGTTCCTATACTTAAGGGAACACGGGAAAGGGTTCAGGGAAAGGCCACTGGGTCCTTGTGTGTCATCGGAGAGGAGGGCCCAGAGGAAAATCAGGCATGCACAAGAAAGGACTCTCTGGGAATTGGGGCCGGAGGCACTGGGGGATGGGGAGGGAGGGGCGAGGGGAGGGGAAGCAGGGTGTACTGGGGGAGGAGGAGGGAGGGAGACAACTTATGTATCTATTAAGTTTCTATGAGCTGAAATAATAATAAAAATGTATTAAAAGTAAAAAAATATATATACTTTTCCTGTTGATGAAAAAAAATTGGCTTGATGTAGAGAGTCAAAGCAAACCTTTGACATGAACTCATTATCTGCATTCATGTCCAATCATCAACTAAAATAGAGAAATATTTATGTCTTTCAATGAGAATGCTAGTAACTTCCTTTGCTTTGTTCTGTCCTTTCTTCGTCATTCAAAGCAATAGAACTTATTAAACTAAAAATGAAGATATCCTGGTGTTATGAAAATTATTGCTCTTGAACAAGTCAATCATGTTTTACTTTTTTTTTTTTTTGAGTGAAGTCCTAGCATTGTAAATGGAGAAATGAAAAAAAAAAAGGAAGAAAATGAAGAAGGGTACAGAAGAAAGGAAGGAAGAAACAACTATTGTGAGCATTCTGAAATTAGCCTAGCTGATGTTTATGTTTACTGTTGCTAGAGAAAGGATAGGCCAATTAGATGGCTCAGGGCGGTAAAAAAAGACCTGTCAACCTGAGTTCAATCCTAGAAAGTCCATGTGGGGGAAGAATAGAACAGATTTCCAAAAGTTGTTGTCTGACAACCACATGTATATCATGTGCCTTCTCTCTTTCTCTTCCTACTTCTTTCAAATAAACAAATAAATAGAATATTTTAATAAGGAAAGACTACAGAGCTCTTTCTGCGATGAGCTCAAAGAAGAAAAGAGCTGGCTCCAGCAATGCTTATAACTCTCCTTTACACCCCCACACTGATTCCTCTCTATATGCCTGCTGAATTCTTATTGTAGATCAAGTATTGTACTGGGTCCTCAGAACATATAAATGAAGACAAGATTTTTCTTTCATAAGACCCTGTCATTAGTTATTGGAAAGCATTAGAAAGAAAAAAAGTCACGTAAGGAACTATAAAAGCATTAGACTTAAGTGTTGAAAAGGAGTTAAGGCTGAAGGGTTTCCTTCTTTAAAATTTTTTTCTCCCACATTTTATTTTTGTTAATCATACAAGATCAATAGATACCCCTGTCCTCTCCTTCCTCCCTCTCCTACTCAGTATTCCCCTATTGCACTTTTCCCCTCTCTCTGCTTCATTTAACACCCTTCTCTCCATCTCCTCCTCCAATCCCTGGAGCATTGTTTTATGTGAATGCCAAGCCTCCCTCTGAATCTCCACCCTAGTGAGGGTTCAGGACTCAGTGACATAGCCCAGAGCCTTGGGTTCACAGTAGTATACGAACACTATTATGATTGTTGACTCTAAGGATCCTACTGACTGGAGTTTTCTCCCCTCTGATCCGTGCTAGACTTTGGGGGGTCGTGGACATGTCAGTCATTGTGCAGGTCAGGCAAAGTCCAATTCTGGCTGCTGCAGTCCTAACTTGTATGGAGTATCTTGCATATCGTTGGTCCTCCCCATCTTTGGGCTCTTACAGTCTTGCTGTCCACTCTTCCACAAGGTTCCCTGAGCTTTAGGACGGGGGGAATTTGGCTGGGCTGGTTGCAGGTGATTAATGCAGGGTCTTTGGTGTTCTGAATTATGGTTTGTTTTTATTTTCAGTTTTGCTTTTCCTACACTGCACTTGGCTGCATCCTGATTGGTATCAAAGATTGCCTCCTAACCAAAGATAAAAGACTGATTAAATGAAGATCTTAATATAAGAGGAGACTCAAAGGTAGATGGAAGTATAGGAGTAGGACACAACAGTGTGGGAGGGTCAGTGTCTGATTTGCCAGATGGTTACTGTCTGTCTGCCAGTCCCGATAGCCTCCCTGATTGGTAAGATCAAATCTGTTCAGTATCAAGTGAACAGGAAGGGAAGTGAGAGTGAACTGTATCAGATGTTACTCTACTTACATGCAATACTTAACCATGGACTATTTTCTCTACTGAAGCATGATCCCCTGTCTCCTTTCTTTTGAGGTCCTCCTTCCCCTTCCCTCCTATTTATAATCCTTTGTGATTACAGTGGGTATTACCTAGATTTATCTTAGACTGTGTCATTAAATGGGTTTGGAACTATGAAACCCTAATTAAGGAGTACATGTGGTATTTAACATTTTGTATCTGATATATTTTGCCTAATATAATTTTTTCTAATTCCATCCATTTCCCCGCATATTTCATTAGTTCATCTTTTTTGATGGCTGAGTAGTATTCCATTATATAAATGTACCACATTTTCATTATCCATTGGTCAACTTTTGGGCATTTGGGTTTCATGAATTTGCTATGTAAATAGTGCTACAATGAACATGGTTGTGCTCATGTCACTGTAGTCAATTTCTTCATTATGGGTGATTATTCCTAGAAGTGGTATAGCAAGGTCATATAGAATTTCAATCTTTAACATTTTTAGAAATTGCCATACTGATTGCCAGAGTATTGTATAAGCTTTCATTCCCACCAGCAATATATGAGAGTTCCCTTCTCTCCAGCATTTGGTGTGGTTTGTATTGTGAATTTTTGCCATCCTAACTGGGGTGAGATGATATCTCAAGGTAGTTTTGTTTTGCATTTCCCTAATGTTAGGGATGTGAAGCAATTTTTAAGGTATTTGTTAGACATTTCAATTTCATCCCTGGAAAAGTTTCTTTTGAGTTCCGAGGCCCATTATTTAATTGGGCCATTTATCTTTCTGGTGTTTAGTTTTTTAATGGATAATAAAGCTCTATCAGATATGTTGTTAGTAAAGATTTTCTCCCATTCTGTCAGTTGCTTTTTGCTTGGTTTAAAATGTCTTTGGTTGAACAGAAGCTCTTTACTTTCATAAGATCCCATTTGTTGAGTGTTGGTTCTTGTGGCTGTGCTATCAGATTTCTGTTTACGAACTGTTGGCCAAGCCCCATTGGCTTGAGGGAGTTCCTTACCCTTTCAACTAGGGTTTGTAGCCTCTGGAACTAATATTTATGCATGGTGACATGTATGCATCCAGTTTTAATCTTCTGCATGTGAATATCCAGTTTTGCTAGCACCATTTGTTGAGGATGCTGTTCTTTTTCCAGGAGCAGAAAGGCAGACTAGCTACTAGTTGGGTACACGGATGACCTGTAGTCTTGGGCATGGTCTAAGGGCCTTACCAATGAGTCCCCCTGAGTCCTCGGTCTGGAGCAGAAAGCTTGTTCTTTAAATTCTGAAGGAAAAAATTGAACTTTTACACTTTCTTTCCAATGAAAGTCGTGTAGAATTCTAACTAAACCTAACCAAAATTTATTTTCTGTTGAAAGAACAGTCCAACTCTGTTTGTGTACACCAAAAAAGTTTTCCTGCAGTCATCTGCATGTGTCATACAACAAAACCATAGCTAGTCCTGATTTAAAGGAGTTTAATAAATGAATACATTGAATTTATGATATTTTCATACCTTAATTCTCAATCTCATCCTTCCTCTTTTCTTCCCATTACAACCCTTCTATTTTCATGTGTTTTCATATGTGTGGTCCATTGAATTTTATATAAGTTGCTTTTGATGGCATGTGCCTGAGCACTTGCAGTGAGTATGCAAAGCATATCCCGCCCCTCCCCATCCACATTAATCTTCAACAGGTCTCTCAAGGAGGTGAAAAGTCTCTTGACTTGGCCCTTAGGCTACGCCAAGGCCCCAGGCCATCTGTGCATCCCACTAGCCACTCTAACTTTCTGTCCCAGACTCAGAACCCTGGCAGACTCCCTGTTCCTCAGAATTAAACAGAGTCCAGAGAGAAAAACCTAATCAATGGTCTAGGGGACCAACACCATACATCTGAGGTCTTCTAAAGTCATTCCATCATATGGGAGAGAATCTTCACATCCAGTTCTAAGATAAGTAAACCCATTTTACCATGCAGTTACTCCCAATTATTAGTCACTGTAGTTTAACATTTCCATATAGCCCACCCAAAAGTGGAATGGCTGATAGATCAAATTCCATGTATGTCTTGTGGAAGTACATATAACTGCAGGAAATTTATTGATGCAAAGGCCTCTTATGTTCAGAAGATAATGTGTGCCTACACCTCTACTCCCCTTTATATTCTAACAATTTTACTGGTTCCTCTTCTCCAATGTTGTCTCAGTCTTAGGATGTGTTTGCATACGTGTACATAGTGTGTGTGTGTGTGTGTGTGTGTGTGTGTGTGTGTGTGTGTATGTGTGTGTGTTGTGTGTGGGTTAAATATCCTGTATAGTACTGAACAGTCTGAAGTTACTTATTCTCTGCAATTTAGCCTGTGATTTTCTGTAATGAGCACCTTCCATTACAAAGAAAGCTTCCAGGTCTTTAAGTGTTCCTCCAATCTATGGGTATAATGAAAAATGTTTAAAAGGCAGCCAACCATAATATTTTGGCTGAGTCAGTAAAGCAGATGCTCTTTCTTCTACTTAACCTAGATGCTGCTGCTATCACAGGGTCCAGAGCAGCGTGAGGCAAGGTCCTCTGAAAACTGAAGTGAAATTTTCTGGTGGTGGCTAAGGGTAGAATTATTGTAACTGGATTTACAGCCCCTGAACGAGAAGTTTGTGTCTTTAGTAGCAGACATGATTTCAAATTGAGGTGGTCCTTGCATTTGTGGCATATTTTCCTCAAAATATAGATATTCAAAGCTGTCACTATGACATGATGACAGTACAGCTTAGGAACTATGCACTATACACAATGGAAGATTTTGACAACTGTTAAGCAAATGTTCAAATCAGCAGACCTAGTGGTAAATTACTCTTCTTTTGATGTGATAAAATACTCTGACTCAAGCAACTCAAGCAAGAAAGACTGTATTATTTGTCTTATAGTTCCAGAGGGGATGTATTCAATTGAGGTGGGGAACACATCATTACTGGCAATGTGGAAAAAGGAGGAGGCCAGTTCAAATTATAGCTGCAATGAGAAAACAAGGCTATTGGGAAGGGAGGAGGAGTAGAATGGGGAAACCTTATCAAATCTCAAGGCTCGTCCTCCAAGGGTCTGCTTCCTCTATGAAAGTTCCACATCTTGAAGTTTCCATAACTTTCCAAAATAGTGCCACCAGTTGTACACCAGTTGTTCATGAGCCTTTTTGGTGGTCAATTCACATTCAAACTATGGGAATATGCCCCTTGGTCCCATAGATACATGGCTAACTCATGATGCAAACCATGTTTAGTCCTTCATCAAATTCCACATAATGTTGGATAGAGAGATAGCTCAGGGATTAAGACTCTACCTCCCATGCAGAAGGTCTTGAGTTTGGATCCCAGGTCCCATTAAAAAATGTCAGGCAGTAATGTCCATAGCCTGCACTTCCAGTCCTGGTGGGCAGAGCCTGGAAATTCCCAAAGGGAAGCAAAAAGGAGATAGAAACAATCCAAGATGATTCCTGAAGACACCCTTGGTCCTCCATAGGGACACATAGTCTCCTCTGACACACACACATACACACACACACACATACACACACATACTAAATAATAAATAGATAGATAGATGGATAGATAGATAAATAAATGAATTTTAAAAGTTCCCATAATTCATCATAGTCCCAACACTGTTCAAAATTCCAAAATCTCCGAGACTCAAGACAGATCTTAACTATATAATAATTTAAAAAGTTGCATACTTCACATAAGTGGCATAAAAAAGTTCCATTCTAAAAGAGAGAAACAAGGACATATCCAGGTAGATTGAATCAAAAGAGGTTTAACAACCAGCAGGATAAACACCAAGTCCTTTAGTTCCAAGTCTAGTCTATGAACCTGCTGATGAAATTAACTCAATTTCAGTGGGCTTCAAAGTTTCCTCTTCTCTAGCTTTGCTGTCTGCAGCACATATCTCTCTCTTTGGTTGGCTACATCTGCAGTATGTAGAACACTTTGACAGATATTGCAATGCTCTGGCATCTCTACAAACTTTCAGATTTCTACTGCAATGCATATTTCAACTTCACAGTTTTTTGAACCTGCCACAAATGGTTTGGCATCAGTCGTTTTCTGAAACTTTGGAGAAGAAATTGAGGACAGCCTCAAGTTTTGTACTTTTCATACCTCCAAAAACAGTACCACATGGATGACATTATGAACTTCTGCTACAATTTCAGGATAGATCCTGGCCCCCCTTTGAACCATAGTTGATCCACCAACCCTCTTTGTGCTGATGGTAGGAAGAAACTCTTTCAGACATTTGCTTTACAGGAGCAGAAAGTTCCTTTGGCTCTCTGATCTTGGGCACTGTCAGGCTTTGGTTCTTTAAGGGTGCTTATTTCTTTACTACTAACTGTCTTTTTTGTTGGTTGATTCTTCTGGCTCAACAATTTGTTTGCTCAAATGTCTTTTCAAAGTTCACATTTTTTTTTATTTTGTTCTGCCTGACTTTTGTACTTTTTCATTGTTGATCTGAATAAGAGTTCTGACAAGTAGCCATGTCACACACTAAATGCTATGCTATCTTCTCTGTCTAATACATGAGTGCATTACATTTTAATTGAATCTCAGGTATGTTTTCAGGATGTGAACAAAATGCAGCCAAACTCATTGATGAAATGAAGTACCCCTAGTCCCTCTCCCAATACAGTATTTTATTTTTTTGCCTGTGAAACCTCATAAGCCAGCCTCTGCTCTGTTTTTCTCTTAGCATTACTGTCTTCCAAGCTCCTGCTAGAATTGCCCATTATCCCATAACCCATTATTTCTGACCCATGCAAGTTAAGGAAGATAGGGTTTATGATTTGACTATGGTTCCAAATGGAATCTGGTCTATTGTAGTGGGTTACTTATGGTGGCAGATATGGCAAACAAAACATGAAATCAGTTCACATTTATAGCTTCCATCAGGATTGAAGGATAGAGGGAAAGAAAGAAAGAAAGAAAGAAAGAAAGAAAGAAAGAAAGAAAGAAAGAAAGATAGAAAGAAAGAAAGAAAGAAAGAAAGAAAGAAAGAAAGAAAGAAAGAAAGAAAGAAAGAAAGAAAGAAAGAAAGAAAAGAAAGAGAGAAAGAAAGAAAGAAAAGAAAAGTGATGCTGGGCTATTAAACCCCAAGGCCTGTCCTCGATAGCATACTTTCTCTAGATAGATTTCACATCTTAAAGATTCCATAATCTTCCTAATCAGTGTCAATAGCTCAAATATGAGAGCCTTTGGGGGATAATTTACATTCAAACTATAACACTTCTTGAAGTCTAGCTTATTTGAACAATAAGTCAACATGGAATGGTGCCTATAACAAACACATCTCTATTAGACCCAAATGTCTCTGTGGAGAGCTGGATTCTTATCAGTTTCTGTCAGTCTCATGTCCATTTATTCACTCAAATGGATCGATTAGAACAGACCTCTGAGTATTTGGGAAATCTCCATGTGTGGAGAGTTTGTCTTCTGATATCTTTGTTCATTCAAGTTTTGGAGGAAAAGAATTGTTAAGTAACTTTAATTCAGTTTTGGAAGTAAGACAAAAATCAAAAGGAGAAGTGTCCTTTCAATATTTTATGTAGGCAACATTTTTCACACCACTCAAAGATTACTTGAATTTGTGCTTTATTCTTTGTTAGAACTCCTAGATTAATGAAACTCGGAATGCAGAAAAATTTTGTTTGATAGAGATAAAAGCAATTTTCAATAATAGAAAATAAATTCTGAAAGTTTATCTTTATTAAGAGCATTGATGATTTTTTATAATTCAGCTTTTTGCTATTAATTTATTTATGACAACTTATTTCCCCAGATTCCTTTGAAAACAATTAGTATTTGAAAACAATTTAGCATTTTACTGGTGCCTACCTTATTGCAATATTTGAACAAAATGTTTGCTATCAAGACAGGAGTTAGCTTTCCATGGACAGTAAGGATGAAAGTCCATGACAGATTGTAAATTAGTAAAGTACCCTGAGACCAATAAATGGGAGGTGACTTGAACAGTAGCTTATAAAACAAGTAATAGGCATTTGGAAAGCACACAAAGGTGGCTACAATGTGTGACTACTCCCTGGCTGAAGGAATAATGTGTGATCATTTCCTCCAGTTAGCAAAGGGTGTGTGAAAGCCACATAGTGGTTCTGCCAATGATGCACTCAAAAATTATCATTCTCAAAACATCCTTAGTCTCTGTCCAACTCCCTTCTTAAGTTACATGAAAGACTACTGACAGAGTAACACATTGGCATTTCTTCCTTGAAATCTTGGGCATTCTTTGGAATTTTTATCACTTTTCCTTAATCCTTCTTGGGTGTGAGACCACAGACTCTGAAGTCACTGGATCAGAGTAGTTTTGTTGACTATCTTTCAATAGTCAACAAAATTTCTGTGTTAATTCCATGTTTATGGGAATTAAATTTTAACTTTTGAAAAGTTCTTGGTCAGAAAACAGAAAAATGCATTTTTGAAAGGACTTAAAATATTATATTAAAGATACTTATTTTCTCTGTAATGTAGTCACTATAGTATTCACATATTCATGCATAAAGAAGGAACAAAACCTAATTTCTCTCTTGGCCTGAATGAGAAACAGCAAATGACCAGTTGTATTATCCTAAATGTATCAAAACAAAAGAGATACCTGTCTGTAGTAGTGATGTCAAGGGAAGTCAATTACATTTCCCACAAAGATGAACCATTTAGCAAACTTTTCTTTTTTATAGGTATTTAGAGAGACAGTGACATAATCCAATCTGAGGTTAGCCAGTGATACTGTGAAATGCCTCTGCAGGAAGTATTCTGATTTTTAATAAAAACTTCAGCAATCATGTACAGAGGAAAACATATTCTAATATGTTTTCACAATATGCATAAGAAAAACATCTTAAAAATCTGGTCCTTTGTAAATGTTGTTAATTTTGTTCCTGCCAGTGTTGATAGCTGTGGTGCAATAACTTTGTTTTATGATTAAAAAGAAAACAGGGATTTGGAGACTTAGTTCTGAGGCAGAGTTCTTGATTAGCATGTAATCTCCAGCACAAACAAACAAAAACAAAATGGTAACAAAAAGAAAAGTAAATGAAAGATTTGATACTACTGTCTAAAGGAAGAATGGCTAATTAGTTTTAGACAATGCAAGTTAGATGGCCATTGTAACTATACTGTTTAAGATAATATGGTAGCATCCCTTCTGCTATACCAAAATTTACATGGTTACTACATATAATGTACCTAAAATTATTTAACTTTTATACATACATCATAACTCTTCAAATGAAAAGGTTAACTATCAGAAGGGGAGAAACATCCTCACATCAGTATAAATAACTCCCTAAATTTTATGAAATGAAAGAAACCCTGGAAAGGAAAATGTGGTTTGTATTTGAATATTGGAGGGAAGAATATGATATCACAGTAAATAAATATGATTGCAGATCTTCTCCAACTGCATTACGCAAAATTATACTTATTACAAAATGTATAATCAGAATCAAATATTCCATCAAAGTAAGAAGCCATATAACTCATCGTGATATCTAATAACACAACCTACAATGTCTGTCACTAGAATGAGCTTTCTAAGAGTATAACATTTAATTAGAAGTACTGATAAAATAACAATAAATAGGAGATGAGTAACATTACCTACTTAATTGCAGTCATTTGGTTATATTCCATTATCTTATTTAAAAATAATACATACCAGTTTTAGAAATAACCTTTTTGTCTAAGAAGATGATCACACTGTTATTTCTTAAGGTAAGTATCCTTCCATAATACTCTCTTGTTTCAAAACTGTGTATTTAAAATAGTCTGTGGTTACAGCATGGAACCTTTCCTCTATATCGCCTGGTTGATTGGATTTTGCTGAAAAGTTTTAAAATATTACTCTTTATTAACCTGGTGAAAGATAATACTGGTTTTCTCTGTATCTCTCTCTTTTACCGTGACAATATTGAATTAATCTTGACTGTCAATGCTCCAAGATGCTCCAAGAATTCTATGGCCTTTAGAAACCTACTGGGACTGCAGGGATTTTCAGCTTCTAAACTAAGCTGCTATTGAGAGTCACTGTTGGACTACATAGACCTTATCTTGTAAGACAATCCATTAATTCATATATATGTGTATATATTCATTCTAACTATTCTGTTCCTCTAGAAATCCCTTACTAGTACACTCATGCTCTGGTTTATATCTCTATATTGATTCATCCTATAAAACTGCAATTCTCTATCCCCTAACCTACATCTGGTGATTTCATCCCTAGCATTTAAGGGTGAACAATTTGAAAACCAACATAAAAAGGCAATTGAGTATAAGAAGAATTGCTTAACATCACTAATCAGGGAAGTGAAATATTGTCTCATACCTGTTAGGCTGGCTGTTAAAAAATAAAGATAACAAGTATGGTCAGGATGTGAAGAAAAGGGAAAGCTGGTGAGGATGTAAATTGATACAGCCATTATGGAAAATATTATGAAAGGTCCTTAAAAATTAAAAGTAGGACTATCATGATCCAGCAACCCCATTTCTGAGTATATTCCCAAAGGAAATAAAAATAGTGTGGTAGAAGTATTTATGTACCCATGCTTCTTGTAATATTATTCGCAGTAGCCAAATGGAAGAAACAATTTAATTATATGTAGGGAGGAAAAAATATTGAAATTGTTAGGTGGTGGCAGTGGTAGTAAAGGTAAATTTTAACCATTATTCTCTTCTTTATAAATGTTGTGATTTCTCAAATTTATTTTGTAATCAGCAAAGAAAATATTCCCCAAACTCTGATAAAAATTATAATTTCTCAGAAACATATCATCTTCTGTAATACATCTTTCGTATTCCAAACAACATAGGAAATATTCCAGTCAGTACTTTGTTTTTCAAGCACATCAAGATGTTCTTCCTGCTTGAATAAAAAATGATTCCATGACCATTTTCCACCTGTAGTTATCACCGAGGAAAAGGGCCTATGAATAGAAAAACATTATTCATTCCTTTGACTTCATTACCATCCCATACATATGCCATAAGACTGCAGAAGACTTTTTAAAGACATTCAAAATGCTAATGACAGCTTTTTCCAAAGCACTTTGAGTATGTTAAATAGCTTGCAGTTTGCATCCCATCAAAAAAAGGTAAAGCAACAAATATCAGATTGAAAAAGATACCTTCCAGGTCCTTTATCGATAATACTAGTAACTCTAAGGTATGCAAGCGTCACTAAGACTTGGAAAAGGCAGTATTTTTGGCCTAGAAAAAAAAAAATCATGATAGAACTTTCACTTTCCAAACATAAAGTTTTAAAGACTTCAAATGATATACACAGTGTATTTGCTTTCCTGAATCTACTAGTCCTGAAAAATAAAATTTACTTTAAATCATCAGAGACAGCTAATATTTTTTGAAGGCCTGCATGAAATTGCAATGTAACCTTTTCCGTCTGAAATTCGAGTGCCTTATCCTGAAGAAGTTTATTTGCAATTCTTTGTCCCCCTCCAAAAGGCGATATGAAAAAAGACTTAATGACAATTATCTTTACATATAGTTTTTTTTTTCTTTTTAGTAAAGTACTTTTAGGATGAATCAGAATTAAATATCTGTGATTGTAGATTTAAAAGCATTTTTTTTATTTCAGGTACATGCACATATAAAAGCTCAATATTAGCATTTTGATTTAGTTTTAGGTAAGAAATTAAGAGAGCAGAGATATAATTTCTTCAGTAGAAAATGTAATCATACATTCACTTTCGATCATCTCATATATAAAAAGTAAGACAAATTTTATTCTTTTTATGTTTATGGTTTATTTGGTCTTCTTTATATGTTTCTCTGCCTTAAGGCCGTGGTTCAAAATTCATTTATGTCTTTGGCAGAAAATATTTATTAAACTTCTAGAATTATTTCACATTTTCATCACATTTTTGTTAAATTCAGGACTCTTGTGTCTCTGAAATCTATATATTTCCAATACAGAGTAAAATAATCTGTCACTGTCCTTCAAGTTATGATGGATTGGTAGCAAGATGGGAAAGAACATTCACTGAAGCCTTACTTGATACTGGGGCAGCTAGCTATAACAGCTCTCGAGCAGAGTGATTGAGAAACATATTCAAATAGAATTAAACAAAATCAACTGATGTCTTACCTCTTCTCAGCTGGGACCTAATACTGCCTGGAGTGTGTCAAATGAAATTTGAAAGTAAAAATGGTCTTAAACAGTTGAAGTTAAGTAATTTTGTTTTCTTAGTTCAGTTTTTAAGTCTAAGAAGTACCAACACTCTCTTTTGATATCAAGGTTTTGTTGAGAATTTTCATTTTTCATTTATGAACAAAATAGGTTTATATCTTTGCCCCAACCTTCTCCCCATCCACCTCCCTTCTCTCCCACCCTTGCTTTGGTTGTCAAGTTGTTGTTTTTTTTTTTTGTTTTTGTTTTTTTTTTACAGTAACAAGCATTGTTACAGGAAGCCACTGCTCAGGACTTGTAGATTTCTTTAGTTAAATGAGAAAGCTGCTTGACACTGGTTTCCAATTTGTGCTTTTGTTTGTCTTCATCTTAAATACTAAAAGATAACAACTAGAACATTTCCTATTTAAGCTGTATTTGTTAGTAGTTCAAATTATGTTTACCACCCCATATCAGGCTATGCTACTTCACTTAAGATATAATTGCCTTTTTACTTTAGGTGAAAAATTTCAGAGCAGATGAAACCTTTAGAGTATTTTTTTTGTGGTAAATAAGAGCAGCATACCCACAATGATGTAAAAGCATAATCTTCCAACAATTGCCTGTGTGGGTAACTGAGATGTCATAGAATTTGAGAAAAAGTACAACTTATAATTCTATTTTATTTTAAAATTGTGCAACAGATCATCACAGAGAAGCTACAATTTTTTTAATCAACCACAAAATATGAAAATTGTCTCTTGCACCCAACATGCCACTACAGAAGCATCATATTTCATAATCAAATTTCAAAATGTGACAAGAAAATCTGGTTAAAAAGAAAAAACTAAAAAACGAAATTAAAAATATATGAAAAGAGGTCTATAGCCTTTTTCTAAATAAGGGAAGTACGATTTCTCCATACTAATTAATCATTCTTTGCTCCAAATTATTTTGGAATGGATTCCTCAAATAATTATTTTCTTCAGTGGCACTGGATTTCTTTTTTTTTTTTTTTTTCATTTTTCTGCTCATACAAACGTAATAGGAACCTCTGTCCCCTCTCTCCCTCCACCCCTCCCTGGACCTCCCTGTTCCCTCCCCCCTTTGCCCCTTCCTTTCTCCCCTCCCTCCTTTTCTCCCAGTGCCCCCTCCCCCCATCCCTGGAGCATCCTTTAATGTGTATATCAAACTTTCCTCTGGGTCCTCCTCTCTGATGAGGTGTAAGGACTCAGTGGCAATTCCTAGAACTCTTTCTTGTGTTCCCCTTAAGTATAGGAACACTATTGGGACTGTTAATCCCTTGCTTCTAAGGATAGTGGCGCTGGATTTCAAATTATTCCAAAATATAAGTCAAATTTTAAATATCTTGAATTAGACATTGACTTGAGGGTCATAATATAAAGGCATTTAATCAGAGTCTCAGGACTGAGATAAAGATTTAACATTGTATAATTCAGGATAAAGAATGATATTTTTGTATAAAATTTAAGCTTAAATATCCTTCTCATGATTATCAAATTTAATAGAAAATCAAATGCTAACTAACAGTATGTTTCATAAAGTCTTGATGGCATCTCTTTTTGATATTTCAAAGAGTGCATGTTTTAAAGTACCTTATTAAGGATTTCTGAGCCTGAATTTTTCTAAGGTAATATGATTAGATTAGCATAAAAACACATGAAACACTCCAGGGATCATAATACTCACAAAAATCATAGCAAATATGCTACTTCAAATCTACAATCTTTCAGTACATCATTTTATATTGGGCTATTATGTAGAAGAAATACTAATTTCTGGAAATTTCTAGAAAAGACAAGGTCTAATTTTTTTTCAGATTGTCTATTTTTTTTCAGATGGCAGGAGCAATACCCACTCATTTGGAAGTCTAACTTAAAACACTGGAGTAAAATGTATGACAAAAATGAAACTTCTGGTTAATTTAACACTCTACAAAGCCAATAAATACAGAGAATTCTTCTGTGTTGTAAGATTGCCTTTCAAACAATGGTATCAATGAAGACGGTAAACTTCTTAAAGTAGCAATTTATTATGTAGCTAGCACATTACAAAATAGTCTACTATCTGACCCTTTTCTATTTATTGCAATGCTCCTCACATTCTGAATATTCTTAATAGAGGTTACTTGATACATTCTTTTTCAATTATTAAAACTGCATAAATCAACACATAGAATACACTTATATCGCAATATGGTTTTTAGCATAATGGAGACACCTTCAAATGGAAATTTCTCTTTTTTATTTTATAACTTTGCTATTCTTTTGCATTTTAATGAACATGTATATATGTACAAATAAAATATTCTTTGATCAAAACATCCCCTATTATTTTCTCTTTCATTCTTCTCCTTTCCACCAGATTCCTTCTTCTTCACAGTCTTTATCCAGCTTTCATGTCCTATGTATATATGTGTGTCTCTTTGTATGTGTTCTTTAGTATTTAATTAGGTTTGCCTACATAAGTATAATTCCAAAGGAAATCTCCATTTTCTATAATAGTAGAGCACAACAAAATGTTTAGATCTTGATAATCATGAGGATCTATGTGACATTAGCAACATCATCTTCCTCTACCTCCATTTTTCTGTTTTCTAAGTGATAATGTTTTATCCATAACAGGTATTTTATCAGTATAGGAAATAAGCAATAAGTAGGACAGTGTTTTGTAATTATTCTAATGAAAAAATCCCCAGAATTTTAGCCTTGCTTCCTTAAAATTTTAATTGCAATATTAGCGATGAGACTTTAGTTACCTGGAACAACTATTCTTAATATCCTTGAAATACAAGTACTCAGGAGACTATCGTTTGTGTCTGTTTTCGATAACCAGTCATTATTAGATACAGCAAATCATAAAGTCACAGGAAATCAGAGGATACTCTGCAATTTATTTATATAATCTTGGATAAGTTACTACTAGGGTAACTAGTACTACTAGGGTCTTAATTGCCTTGATTTTAGAATGAGGTAATAACACCTATCCAGGCTTTCCCAAAGAAGTAAATTAAATAATGAATATGAAAGCTCTCTGTAATCTCTAATGTACAATCCCAATGTAAAGTACTGAATTTGGGTATGGTTCCTTGACTAAAGTGTGAATCACCAGTGAAATTCAGAGAAAGGCAGGGATTTAGAATAAAGGCCGAAAAATTGCAAATAGAAAAATCCTTTCTTTAATGATTTATTGGTGATTTATTTGAAAGAATTAATCACTATTGGTGATTTCAAAATTCATTTGTAACTATTGGATAGGTATAGATATTGAGGAAACATTGAGGTTTTTTTTCAGATTTTTAAATGAATTTAGGGTTGTTTTGGGGTTTAGTAATGGTGCAGTGCTTAAGCTTCTGCCTAGGTAGTAAATATGCAAATCAATAGTAACTGCCTAAGGGTATTTTTACTTCAGTTGTCCTAGTTACTTGTCTCCTTGATGTGACAAAATAACTGGGAAAAACAATCTAAAGAAAGAAGAATTTATTTTGTCAGATGTACAGGGGACACAGTCCACCATGAGGTGTGACAGCAGGAGTATGAGAATATACTTGTGTCCCAAGTTTGATATCTAAGAGTAAAACATGCTTGTTATCAGCTAGCTCCCTTTACCCTTTCTATTAGTTTTTTCCAACACCAGCCCAAGGAATGGTGTCTCCTGCATTAAGAGTGGGGCTTATGGAAATGCCACTGGGTCCTTTTATGTCATTGGAGAGGAAGACCCAGTGGAGAGTTACGCGTACACAATAAAGGACTCTCTGGGAATTTAGGGGGAGGCACTGGGGGATGGGGAGGGAGAGGAGGGAGAGGAGGGGGTTCGCGGGGAGGAGGGGAGAGGGAGGGAACTGGTAAAAAAATTTTAAAATGTATAATTAAATTTTTAATAAAAAAAATAAATAAATAAAAAAATTAAAAAAAAAAAAAGAGTGGGTCTTTGCTCTTCAATTAACCTAAGCTACATTACTCCAGAAATTTGTTTCCATGACAATTCTGAATCACCTCAGGTTGGCAATCAATCTTAACCATCACACTTGTGTATCTCCAGGACTTCTTAGATCTGGAGTGCTATACAAGAATTCTTCATTTCCCTCCTAAGTACATTTTTCTGCTATAGCTTCAATACCTATTCCCTGTATCTTCAATAGCTCTACCTTCATCCATTTATTCAGGAAAAAATCCTCAGACTTTTTCCAAGTATAACAGCCATTTACATAGCATCTACACTGTCAAGTTTTGTAAGTAATGTAGAGATGATTTAAAATTTGTAGGCAGATGTGTATTGTTTATATTTCACACAAAGGAAATGATTATCCATACAGCAAAAATTCACCTCAATGGCATGAGCACGTCCATGTTCATCGCAACACTGTTTACAATAGCAAAGTCATGGAATCAACCCAAATGCACAACAGTTGAAGAGTGGATAAGGAAAATGTGGTACATCTATATAGTGGAATACTACTCAGCCATCAAAAATGATGAATTAATGAAATTTTCTGGGAAATGGATGGAATTAGAAAAAATTATATTGAGTGAAGTATCCCAGACACAGAAAATTAAGCGCTGTATGTATGTATGTACTCCCTAATAGGTGAATCCTAGTACCAAACCCACTTAGTGACATTCTCAAACATCAATCTCTGTAATGCCTACAGTAATGCAAAGATAATAAACAGGAGGGAAGGGGAAGGAGGGCCCCGCCAGAAACAAGGAAAGAGGAGATCATGCTACAGCAGAGAAAATAGGCCACCATCAAGTACTGCAAGAAAGTAGTGAGACATCTGGTTAAGTTCACAGACTTTCCTTCCTGGTCACTTGCAACTGAAGGGGTCTGATCTCACCAGTCAGGGAGTGCATATGGACTGGCAGATAGATGGTAACTATCCTGAAAATGGGAGACTGACCCCCCTCACCGTGGTCTCCTACTCTTGTTCCATCTACCTTTGAATCTACTCTTATAATAAGACTCTATTTTAACAGCCTTTTATCTCTGACTAGGAGGAGACATCCAATACCCATCAGGATGGAGCCAAAGGTGGTGCAGGAACAGCAAAACTGAAAAAAAAAAAAACACATAATTCAGAGCATCAGAGACCTTACATTAACCACCTGGCAGCAGGCCAGCCTAATGTCTCCCCATCCTAAAGCTCAGGGAAATATGCATAAGAGGGGGCAATAAGATTGTAAGAACCTAAAGATGGGGAGGAACAACCGATATGCAAGACACTCCATACAAGTTAGGGCCGAAGTAACAATAATAAGTCTTTGCATGACCTGCGCAATGACCGACATATCATTGACCCCCAAAGTCTAGCATGGATCACAGGCACTAGGATCCTTAGAAGCAAGGGATTAACAGCCACAATAGTGTTCCTATACTAAAGGGGAACAGAAGAAAAGGCTCTAGGCAATGCTACTGAATCCTTACACCTCATTAGAATGAAGGACCCAGAGGGAAGCTTGACATTCACACTAAAGGATGCTCCAGGGATGGGGGTGGGGAGAGGGGGCACTGCAAGAAAGGGAGGGAGGGGGAGAAAGAAAGGGGAAAGGGGAGAGGGAACAAGAGGGTCTGGGGAGGGATGGAGGGAGGGAGGGGAATGGGGTACCTACTAAGTTTATATGAGTGGAAAAAATAATTAATTTAAAAAAACAGAGGAAATGATTATCCAGCATGGATGTGTGTCATAAAATGAATTTCTATGGATGCAAAGGAACAACTTTACTGAGCAGATAAAGGATAATGAAATCTATCTCTAAAACACAATGCTATACTTATGTTATTGTCTGAATGGTTGTATCCTTATCAGATTCATATGGTAAACTCCTAATAGGATGGTATTTGTAGAAATACATTTGAGAAATTACTAGTTGCAGATATTGTAAAGAAAATCAAAGTTTTGCCACTTGTCGGGTCATGTAAAAGTACAATAAACCAGGACAACCTGGAAAAGCCTCATTACTAGAAGCAGCATCGCTATTACCCCAATCTTGGACTTTCCAGCCAGTATAACTGAAATACATTTTTTAAGAAAAATTTGATTCTAAATGTATAGCATTTTCTTGCATAAATCAAAGCTGCCTAAGACATATTACCATCTATCATTTCAGACTAAGGAAAAGCAACAGTGCCTCTACAATTTTTTTTGCCACCCAAAACTTTCCTGCTTGACTTTGGGTTAATTTTCTTTTTTTAAATTTTTTTATTATTATTTATTCAACTGTGTGTATGTGCGCGTGAGTGTGTCTGTGTGTGTGTGTATGTGTGTGTCTGTGTATGTGTAGAACCACGGACGAATTCACGAACCACCATGGACGCCTCCACCTCCTTCTGCCCTGGGATTCACAGGCTCCGCCCTACCAGGACCAGAAGCGCAGGCCGCCCCCGCTTCTGCCTGGCGTCTATATGTGGGATCTGGGATCCGAACTCGGGACCTTCTGCCTGCAAGGTGGAGGCTTAACCTCTGAGCCACCTCTCCAGCCCCGACTTTGGGTTAATTTTCTAATACGGATTTCTGTTTAATTTATTTCAAGTGTCGCCACACTTGTAATCCTCAGTAATAAACTGTTTACTTAGTCTGTTTTTCTCAGTCCTTCATGTGGAATCATATGTTCTAGGTGTGATAATTATGTCAAAAGATGGCATTGATGTTAATGCAGTTTTAAGCTTATTAGAAAATGGTAGTAGAAAAGTTTGTTCTAAAATAATTTGAGTTTATTGCTTGTTAGAAGTTTAAAATGCTTTGTTAAACATAACTCATTCTGTTTCTTGCTATTTGCTATCCGATCACCATCCATCTACCAAAGAAAATCCATCTTTTTTTTTATTCAATTGTGTGTGTGGTGTGTGTGTGTGTGTGTGTGTGTGTGTGTGTGTGTGTGTGTAGAACCACGGACGAATTCGGGAACCACCATGGACCGCCTCCACCTTTTCCTTGTTTATTCCGCCCTGGGATTCACAGGCTCCGCCCTACCAGGACCAGAAACGCAGGCCGCCCCTGCTTCCGACTGGCGTCTATACGTGGGGTCTAGAATCCAAACTCAGGACCTTCTGCCTGCAAGGCAGAAGCTTAACCCCTGAGCCACCTCTCCAGGCCCAGAAAACCCATCTTAAACCATAAAAGATAAGGTATTCAGAACATGTGGACAGACTACAATTGTCATTCTGTTTGTACAAGATAACTCTCATCCCAAACCCTGCAGCCATAGGTGTCAGATGCTTTAAAAAAAAGAAAGAAAGAAATTCCTATTTCTGGTTTACCATGCTCTTACAGTATTTAAGCCTGAACAAAAAGACACTTGGGGCTCTTGGGGGTTGTGAAACTAGTCAAACCAAAGGCCCAGATACATTAAAGTTTTATTCCTGGACATTCAGAGTGGTGTCTCGTTTATTCTCCCTTGGGTTGTCACAAAATATGCTCTTGTACCATTTCTATTTTTTTTTTTTAATTCTGCCAATCCAGGAATATGGGAGTTCTTTCCACCTTCTGGCATCTTCTGTAACCATTTCTATTTTTTGCTCAGAGAAAATTCAATGAAGTCATATATAGGTATAAGCCATTCATTTTTCTTCAGTGAAGAATACATGCTACAGAGCTTCTAATCATTCCACTGTTGATGAATATTGGGTAATTAACATTAAAATGATTCTAAGTGGTCTTTTTGGTGAGTTTTATTTTATTTATTTATTTATTTATTTATTTATTATTTATTCAACTGTGTGTGTATGCGTGTGTGTGTAGAACCACGGACAAATTCGGGAACCACCAAGGACGCCTCCACCTCCTTCTTGTTCACTCTGCCCCGGAATTTGCAGGCTCCGCCCTACCAGGATCGGAAACGCAGGCCGCCCCCGCTTCCGCCCGGCGTCTATACGTGGGGTCTAGGATCCGAACTCAGGACCTTCCGCCTGCAAGGCAGAGGCTTAACCCCTGAGTCACCTCTCCAGCCCCCCCCCCCGTGAGTTTTATTTAAGAAGATGTTTTAAATGGGGAATTTTATTTTTAAACTTTGACATGGATTTAGTGAAGCCTGTTGAATTTCTTCTGAGGTGTGTGTGTATGTACATTTGTCTATGAGTGTGCACATGGCCACAGCATGTGTGTGATGATGAGAGGACAACTTGTAGGTGTCCGTTCTCATCTTTCACCATTTTGATTTCTAGGGGATGGGGATGTTTGAATACCAGTTGTCGGACTTCAAGGCAGGCATTTTTATCTGGACCTTAGATCTTATATTACTGGGTATAATATTACAGAAGCAAATTTTTAAACAAAATCATAGAAGTTACAAAGGAAAATGATTATATTAATAATTTATTGAAACTGAAAAATTATTAAGTGCTATGTAATGTTTTTATTACTCTATTGAAGAACAATGTGAGGTAGGTCTAATAACCTCTTGGTTTTGAAATAATGAGTGGAATAGAAATTTACATTTTTATTGTCTTTGATGATTATAATGAAATATGAAAGTATCTTTGTTCCTTTCATGACAAAATCCCAGGCATTGTTAATAGTATCATGGCATATTTTCACAAATGAAGGAGGTAATTAAGAGAAATGTTAAATTTCATTCAGGGATCATAGGAAATAAGTAATGTTTCCACCCATATGTACACGACTTATAAATTCCATCCAATAAATCTCAAAATAAAAAATCTCTGTTCTCTGGATTTTTAGTAGAGGATTTGTTTTATTATAGGGTGGGGCATCTTATACAGGGCTTCCTTATCATCTTGCCACCTTATGGCATCTGTCTCAATTGGTTCAGACATCTACAAAATGTCTTACACTGGTTAATTTATAAACAATAAAAATATGTTGGAGCTACATTTCTGGAAGCTGAGAAGTCCAAAATCAAGTTACCAAAAGATTCAGTTATGGTTCAGAACTATAATTCAAAATTGACATCTTACTGTTGTATGGTAGAAAGACAAAAGGGCTAACTAACAAGGTCCCTCAGGCCTCTTTGAAAAGGGCATCAATCCCATTATTAAAGGATTCTAACACCACATTGGGAATTGGGTTTCAAAACTGAATTTTAAGGGAGTCACAAATATTCAGACCATAGCAACAACCACAAGCAGTATTTAAGCTTTGACAATTTTGTATCGAGATTTCATATTTCTACAGATCTAGATTGTATGAAATGCTATTTAACTATCTTTATATTTGACATTCCTTTGATTAATATTGAGACACTACATTTTTTGGTTTTTTTACCATTTGTGTTTCTGTTGTCAGAAGATACCTGTTAATCTTTTATCCGTTCTTTTTTTTCTTCCTTGTCTCTTTCATAACCTTGACTTTTGCTTGATTTAAAGTTCTTTATATGCATTTTAGGCTTAGTTCTTTCATGATTATATATGAATTGCAAATGTTTCTTTAATTTTGTACATTGAATTTTTGCTCATTTTTATTTTATTTTAAATAGATGGCTTTACATTTTTTGTTCATAATTTTAATATGATTGAATTTATGATATTTTCCTTATTATTTGCAATTTTTATGTCATTCTAAAGAAACTCTTACTCCCCACATGGAAATTAATGTAATTCAAGGTTGTGTCAAAGTGTCTATTTTATATTTTAGAATTAGGAATATTTGCTAGTTTATAATTACTGTTAGCCTATCATTTGAAATTAAGATCCAACTCAATTAGCCAGCCAACGATCTGGACCAATTTTCTTGTGAAATATATTTTTCATTCCCACTGACCTTTATGACAGGATTATTATACGATATTTGCGTGAATACATAGATCTGTTTCTAGGCTCTCTTTTCAATTATATTAGATGACTGATGTGTTTATGCACCAAGATCAAAAAGACATACTTTACGTTTGTACTAATTACATATTGTTCTTTAGCAAATATCTAAACACTCTGATTACTTGAATTAAGCACATACATTTGCAATTAAGTCATCAATTTCAATACCAAAACAATAACATCAACAGTAGGTTCTGGATACAGACATATTGCATTAAATTGATAGTCTAATCTGTGGGGAATTGTCATCTCTACAGTATTGAGTCTTGTAGTGTAAGAGAAAAAGGCTCTTTTAAATGAACCATTATTAATGCTATTCAATAAAGATTTATCATTTCTTCTTTAATATTTTGCAGGTTTTGCAACATTTACTCCTTCGAGATTTTTATTTTTGTAACTCATTTAGATTAAAATGTCACAAATATCATTGTAAGTTTTCTAGCTTTAGGTTAGTCTGCTTGTTCAAATCAACCAGAGATTTAGTCTGAGAGTATGGAAAATATGAAATGTAAAGCCCTCTTTGAAAAACATAAAATGTAAAGCCCTCTTGATGAACTGATCTGTACCTTTCCCCTTAGTCACGCTGACTCTTGATGAACTGCCCCGTACCTTTCCCCTTAGTCATACTGACTTGTGCTTCACCCCTTGAGCCATCCTTATCACCAAGAACCAGATGTCTCATCCCCTTTGCTGTGTTTGCTGTGTTTGAAATTTGTTCCCTGCCCCATAAAAAACCCAAACCCTAAATGCTCGGGCCGCTTCTGCTCCCAAAAAGCAGGGTGACCCCAGTGCACTGGTAATTAAAGCCTCTTGCCTTTGCATCAATTCTGGCATCTCTGTGTCTTTAGTTGAGGGGCTCGATCAGGTGCAGGAACTTTGGTTCCAATATCTGGTGCATTGGCGGGGAAGGGAGTGCCCTCACTGGAGATCACAAAGAGCAGATCCGAGGCCGTCTCCAGACAAAAGGGTGCGTGAGTATCTCTGTGCATGCTGTTGTGTCTGCCTCGCTCTGGTTGTCTAATCCTGTTTTTTCTGGGTTCTGAATTTTGGCGGCTGGGACACTGTGGGTGCCGAGACCAGCATCTTGTAGCCGGGGCACTGTGGGTGCCAAGACCGGCTTCTGGGCTATACCCTTAGAGAGGTGGGTAGACGTACTGATACACCTCGAAGAGTAGGGAGGACGCTCCATACTCGGGGATAGCATTTGAGCTGGATGATCCAGCTATTTGGACAGGAGCCAGGGACTTGCGGCCCCTTGTCTCGGAGGTATTCTCTCCCAGGCTCACAAGCGTTTGCTCTAACGTGGAGAAGCCTTGTAGGGAGATCTGTGCTTACAGTGTGTGTGATTGTTCTGTGTACTACGTTTTTCTGTCTTTGGTTTCGCTTTCATTTGAAGGGAGAAATGGGGCAAACTGTGTCCACACCTTTGTCTCTTACTCTGGACCATTGGACTGACGTTAGGGAAAGAGGACATAACTTCTCACTGGAAGTTAGAAAAGGACGATGGCAAACTTTCTGCACGTCTGAATGGCCATTCTTCGGGGTAGGTTGGCCATCAGAAGGCTCTTTCCAGAGCGATCTCATTACAGCTGTCAAGAACCGTGTCTTCCAGTCCGGACCCCATGGACACCCGGACCAAGTCCCCTACATCATATTATGGGAAGATTTGGTGCGGGACCCTCCCTCATGGGTTTGCCCCTTCCTTCCCAGACCCCCTCCTCCTCCTCTTCTTTCTCCTCCTCCTCCTTCCCAGCCTTCACTCACCACTTGCCTCGTAGCGACTGCTCCCACTTCTGCTTCACCTTCTGTCCCACGCAAGCCCGCTCCTCTTCCCACTAATCCCCAGGACACCTTGTTGCAGGAATTGCCCTCACCTTATGCTCCACGAAGGCCCTATGCTCCTCTACTGGCAGAACTCCCATCCCCTGACCTTTCTTCCCCTACATCCTCGATCGACTCTCCGCCACCGCAGGGTCCAGCAGCCGGCACCCGGAGTCGCCAAACTCAGCACCCTGGTGGAGCCGACCCTTTCCTACCCTGCCACTGCGGGCCTTTGGGACCCTGGATGAACAGGGCCACCAACCCCTACAGTATTGGCCTTTCTCCTCCTCGGACCTCTACAATTGGAAAAATCAGAACCCGACCTTTTCTGAAAACCCAGATGCCCTAATCTCTCTTATAGAGTCAGTCTTGTTTTCCCACCAGCCTACCTGGGAGGACTGCCAACAACTCCTACAGGTTCTTTTCACCTCGGAGGAGAAACAACGGGTCCTGTTAGAAGCACGGAAACACGTCCCAGGAGAGGATGGGAGGCCAACCATTGTCCCGGCCCTCATCGATGCTGCCTCTCCTTTGACTCGACCTGACTGGGACTACAACACGCCTGAAGGTAGGGAGCGGCTCAAGGTCTACCGCCAGACTCTGATGGCAGGTCTCCGAGGGGCAGCAAAGCGCCCCACCAATTTGGCCAAGGTAAGAGAGGTAATACAGGGCCCAGAGGAAGCACCTGCAGTGTACTTAGAACATCTCATGGAGGCTTTCAGAAGGTTTACCCCTTTTGACCCCACGAGCCCTGAACAAAAGGCCACTGTTATGGTAGCCTTCATAGATCTGTCTGCCAAAGACATTAAGAGAAAATTACAGAGGATAGAAGGACTATAGGATAAGTCACTGAGAGATCTAGTACAGGCAGTTGAGAAGGTCTATTATAATAGAGATGATGAGAAAGAAAAAGAGGAAAAAGAGAAAAACATGAGAGAAAGGCAACAGGAGAAGAGATTAACTCAAATCCTGGCCGCTGTAGTTCAGGATAGAAAGGATGATAGGCAGAGAGGACTGGGCAACGGAGGCCGACCCTGGGGCCGCGATCAATGTGCCTACTGCAAAGAAAGAGGCCATTGGGCAAAAGAATGTCCCAAAAGAAAACTAGGACAGAGGCACCCAGGGCCCGCTAGACCAACCCGGGTGCTGACCCTGGGAGAAGAATCAGATTAGGGGAATCAGGGTTCAGACCCCTCCCTGAACCTAGGGTAACTCTCTGAGTGGAGGGGAAGAAAACCAATTTTCTTGTGGATACTGGAGCCCAACATTCAGTTTTACTCCAGGACAACGGACATAGGTCTGGAAGAAAGTCCTGGGTGCAAGGGGCCACCGGAAATAAGCTATATTCATGGACTACCCGAAGAATGGTGGACCTAGGCGTGGGCCGGGTATCCCACTTGTTCTTGGTAATTCCAGAGTGCCCCTACCCCCTTCTAGGGAGAGATCTGCTAACTAAATTAGGGGCCCAGATACATTTTACCCCTCATGGGTCAACTGTCACAGACCCCCAAGGGAAGCCCTTGCAGGTCCTGACTGTTAGGCTAGAAGATGAACGTCATCTGTTCGAACAACCCCCAGAAACTAAGGGAGAGATGGGAACTTGGCTACGCTGTTTCCCAAAGGCATGGGCCAAGACAAGGGGGCCAGGGAAAGCTGAGCTGCGTCCGCCTGTCCATGTCGAGCTGCGCTCCCAGGCAACCCCTATAGCAGTAAGACAGTACCCCATGAGTACTGAAGCAAAAAAAGGGATCAAACCTCACATCATCCAGCTGCTTGATGAGGGAATCCTCCGTCCATGTCAATCAGCATGGAATACGTCCCTACTGCCGGTAAAGAAACCCGGAATGGAGGACTATTGACCAGTACAAGACCTCCACGAGGTAAACAAATGGGTGGCAGACATACATCCCACTGTGCCAAATCCCTATACTCTGCTGAGTTCACTTCCTCCAGATCAGGTTTGGTATACTGTCCTGGATTTAAAAGATGCCTTCTTCTGTTTGAGACTGGCCCCCGAAAGCCAGCCTATCTTTGCCTTTGAATGGAGAGACCCAGATTCTGGGACCTCGGGACAGCTCACCTGGACCCGACTCCCCCAAGGGTTCAAAAACTCGCCTACAATCTTTGATGAAGCATTATGCCAGGGCCTAACTCCCTTCTGGGCACAAAACCCACAGGTAACCCTCCTACAATATGTAGACAACCTCCTGCTGGCAGCTCCTGATGAACGCACCTGCATCGAAGGTACGGAGCAGCTACTGCAGGAGCTCAGCAACCTAGGATATCGAGCATCAGCAAAGAAAGCTCAGATCTGCAGGAAAAAGGTCAGTTACCTGGGGTACCTGCTTGAGGATGGGAGGCGATGGCTTTTGGAGGCCCTGAAAGAGACTGTGTTCCACATTCCGCTTCCCCAAAATGCAAAACAAATAAGAGAGTTTCTGGGAACAGCAGGGTTCTGCAGGCTCTGGATACCAGGGTTTGCGGAACTAGCAGCCCACCTATACACATTGACTAAGACTAATGGGCCATTCATTTGGACCGAAAAAGAGCAGTCAGCCTTTGATAATGTCAAAAAGGCATTGATGGCGGCACCTGCCCTTGGGTTACCGGACATTACCAAGCCCTTCCACCTGTATGTGGCAGAAAACCGAGGGATTGCAAAGGGAGTCCTGACTCAACAATTAGGACCGTGGAAGAGACCTGTAGCGTACCTGTCCAAAAGACTAGACCCAGTAGCGGCAGGATGGCCCAGTTGCTTACGCATGCTAGCCGCCGCTGCTGTTTTGGTCAAAGATGCGGACAAACTGACTATGGGACAGAACTTGACCATAGCAGCCCCTCACGCCCTTGAGAGTGTGGTCCGGCAGCCACCGGATTGATGGCTTACAAATGCACAACTGACTCACTATCAGACCCTGCTCCTGAATAGCCAACGGATCACGTTTGCCCCAGCCACCGGCTTAAACCCAGCCACCCTGTTGCCCGACCCGGACTTAGAACCTCCGACCCACGACTGCTTACAGGTCTTGACCGAGGCCCACGGTTGGCACAAGGACTTGACTGATCACCCGCTACCAGATGCATAGGTGACCTGGTACACAGATGGAAGCAGTTTCCTTGATCAAGGAGAACGAAGGGCAGGAGCGGCAGTGGTGGACGGAGAAAAAGTCATATGGGCCTCAGCCCTCCCGGCTGGGACTTCTGCCCAGAGAGCAGAACTGATAGCACTGACAAAAGCACTGGAAATGGGTAAAAAACGTTCATTGAACATCTACACAGATAGCAGGTATGCCTTTGCTACAGCTCATGTCCATGGGGCCATTTACCAACAAAGGGGTCTGCTGACCTCAGGAGGAAAAGAAATTAAAAATAAAGAAGAAATCCTCAACCTGCTAGATGCCCTGCACCTGCCTGAAAAAGTAAGCATAATTCATTGCCCGGGGCATCAAAAGGGAAAGGACAAAGTGACCAAGGGCAATAACATGACTGATAGGGAAGCCAGAAAGGTGGCCTCACAAACCATGACAGCCCTGACCATTGAGGAGATAACAGACCCAGTAACACCCCCAAAGGTTGAGTATACACCAGAGGACCTTGAACTGATGGCAGAAATGGACAAACAATATGACCCTGAGTTAGGAGTCTGGAGGGAGCCAGGGTGGGGGGTTAATAATTTTGCCTAAAAAAGAAGCTTGGACCTTGATAGACCAGATGCACCACTGGACACACCTAGGAGAGACAAAGATCAAAGAACTCTTAAAAACGACTGAGTTCATGATCCCTAAAAAGAACATCCTCATCGCCGAAGTAGTCCAAAAATGCAAAGCATGTAAAATGGTAAATGCAAACAAAGTAACAGGAACAATGGGCCACAGACTTTGCGGAGACAGACCTGGAGCCTACTGGGAAGTGGACTTCACCAAGATTCTGCCAGCTAAATATGGCTACCGCTATCTATTAGTATTTATAGACACTTTTTCAGGATGGGTGGAAGCCTTCCCAACTAAGACTGAGACCGCCCTGATAGTGGTCAAAAAGATCCTAAAAGAAATCTTTCCACGGTTTGGAGTCCCCAAGGTAATAGAGTCTGATAACAGACCTGCCTTCGTTGCCCAGGTAAGGAAGGGAGTGGCCAGGTATCTGGGGATTATTGGAAACTTCACTGTGCTTATAAACCCCAGAGTTCAGGGCAGGTAGAAAGAATGAAAAGAACCTTAAAGGAGACCTTAACTAAATTGACCATGGAGACTGGCGGGTCAGACTGGGTGACTCTCCTACCCCTGGC
Source organism: Typhlomys cinereus (assembly GCA_023101885.1). Classification (NCBI taxonomy): domain Eukaryota; kingdom Metazoa; phylum Chordata; class Mammalia; order Rodentia; family Platacanthomyidae; genus Typhlomys; species Typhlomys cinereus. The sequence continues at coordinate 2,144,665 of JALPQD010000249.1, read as the reverse complement.
TCTCTTCCGGGCCAGGAATACCCCCTCTAAAAAACTGGGACTTACTCCTTTTGAAATTCTATGTGGTGTCCCTGCCCCCATAACCCAAATAGGGGACCCTATAAATTCTGTTCCTAGTAATAACTTGAACTTGCGTGCTAGGCTGGAGGGCCTGCAAGTGGTGCAGGCAGACCTGTGGACGCGGGTATCAGCAGCCTACCAGCCCGGAGAGCCAAGTGCCACAAAGCACCAGTTCCAGGTCGGGGACCTTGTCCTTGTCCGTCAACACCAGACCCGCACGTTGGAACCTCGCTGGAAGGGACCCTACATCATACTGCTGACTACACCCACTGCAGTGAAGGTGGAAGGAGTAGCCACCTGGATCCATGTGTCTCACGTTAAGAAAGCACCTCTACCCTCCAAGGATGACGTTTGGACATTGGAAAGGACTGACAACCCCCTCAAAATTCATGTCCGCCGCATCGATTCTACTAACTCTGCTTCAGCTAAGTAACTGCAACCCCCATATGCCATATAAACTAACATGGACTATCACTAATGTAGAAACAGGTCTCACCCTCAACCTAGCCACTAAGACCACCCCATTAGATGTCTGGTTCCCTGACCTTTCTTTTGACTTGTGTGTCTTGGCTAAAAATTCTTGGCCAGACAAAGACATCCAGCAGGTTAGGGGAAACAGTTACCCTCTCTGTCGCGTTGATGATTGGTATATATGTCCGAGAGGGAGACGTACTCATAAATGTGGGGGACCAGAAGCTTACTATTGTGCCTCCTGGGGTTGTGAGACTTACACTAAGGCCTGGTGGAAAACAAAAGGGGGAGACTTAATTAAATTTACTGAGACAGTCCGAGGAGAATCCAATATTACTATGACCTTCACCAGTAAAGGAAAACAAGCAGATTGAAAAATCGGACATTCCTGGGGAATTAGACTATATCGCCATGGTCAGGACCACCCCGGACTAATATTTACTGTTCAACTTAAAATAGAAAAGTTCCTCAGCATCTCAGTAGGACCTAACCCCGTCTTATTGGGGCCCACTCCTCGGACAACCGGTCTCAAGAAAAACACCATTAGCACCGGATCCAATGGCATGGGGGGCTCTGGTGCCACCACCCCGACCAGCACCTTAACTAATTCCCTGACCCTAGCCACTCCAGCTTCAGGACAAGAATCCGACTCCCAAGCAAGAATTTTTAATTTGGTGAAAGGGGCCTTTCAAGTACTAAACCAGACAGACTCTAACTTGACGACTGCTTGCTGGTTGTGCTTAGGGACGACCCCCCCTTATTATGAGGGGGTGGCCAAAAAATGGGAAAGTGTCCTACCACACATCCCATCATTTCTGTTCCTGGGGAGAAAAACATAGATTAACCCTCCCTGAGGTAGCAGGGCGAGGTCTATGCATAGGAAAGGCTGCGAGCTCCCACTCCTCCCTCTGTAACCACACCATGACTGTTAACTCCTCGACAGGAGCTTATCTGGTCCCAGAAACTGACTTTTGGTGGGCCTGCGATACAGGGCTCACCCCGTGTGTTTCAACTGTAGTGTTTAACTCCTCCAAGGATTTTTGTGTGTTAGTTCAATAGTACCAAGAGTTTATTATCACTCTGAAAGGGATGTGTTAGATTTTTATGACTTTAAGCCAACCCGATTTAAAAGGGACCCCATTACAATTACGCTGGCCATATTACTGGGCGTAGGAATAGCTGGTATAGGAACTGGCACAGCAGCCATTATAACCTCCCAATAGCACTTCTCTGCTTTGAGGGATGCTATGACTGAAGATTTGTTGGCAGCAGAAAAAGGTATCTCCAAACTAGAAGAGTCTCTCACCTCACTTTCAGAGGTAGTCTTACAGAACAGAAGGGGGTTAGACCTTCTGTTCCTGAAGGAAGGGGGGCTATGTGCAGCCCTAAACGAGCAGTGTTGTTGGTACGTAGACCACTCAGGTGTTATAAAAGATACTATGGCAAAACTTAGGGAACGATTAGCCAATAAGCAGAGAGAGAGAGAAAAAAGCCCAAATTGGTATGAAGCCTGGTTTACTAGGTCCCCATGGCTCACTACCCTTGTGTCAACCCTTGCTGGGCCCTTACTAATTCTGCTCCTGGCCGTGACTATTGGGCCCTGCATAGTCAATAAAATTATTTCATTTATTAAGGATAGAATCGGTACCATCCAAGTCATGGTACTTAGACAACAGTACAAGGAACAAGGGGAAACTGAAGTACAGGAGAGCCTCTTATAAATTCAGGATTGAATTATGCTACAGGAAAAGGGGGGAATGTGGAAAATATGAAATGTATAGCCCTCTTTGAAAAACATAAAATGTAAAGCCTTCTTGATGAACTGATCTGTACCTTTCTCCTTAGTCACGCTGACTCTTGATGAACTGCCCTGTACCTTTCCCCTTAGTCATACTGACTTGTGCTTCACCCCTTGAGCCATCCTTATCACCAAGAACCAGATATCTCATCCCCTTTGCTGTGTTTGCTGTGTTTGAAATTTGTTCCCTGCCCTATAAAAAACCCAAACCCTAAGTGCTCGGGGCCGCTTCTGCTCCCGAAAAGCAGGGTGACCCCAGCGGGCTGGTAATTAAACCTCTTGCCTTTGCATCGATTCTGGCTTCTCTGTGTCTTTAGTTGAGGGGCTCGATCAGGTGCAGGAACTTTGGTTCCAACAAGAGTATAGGAAGAACTGGTGTTTCCTAACTGTGACTTTATGACTTTGTACTTTTGGAAATTTCTCTTTTCAGTTTCCAAGTGATGGCCTCAGGCCTGGTTATTCAAGCCACTATTCAAGTAATAGTATAATATGGCTGTTTGTATTTTGCTCTCCCATTATTATAAGAGGGAACCTCAGGCTAAAAGTCACACTGAATGCTACTTACTCACTCTTTCTTTCATGCAAGTGTTATCTTCTTATTTTGTTCCACTGCCAATGTCTCCAGGTATGTTTAATAAAATGGATTTTCTAGCACTTATAGAAAATTTGACCACAGGATAATTAGTATGATGTAATCTATTCAGCCATGCCCAGAAGCATAACAGAATTTACATTTCAAAATCAACTGTTTCTAGATCAAATAATAGTATGTTTTTATCTCTTTGGAGCTCAAGAATCTTATTGAAAGGCTACCATATTCCTCTGTGTTTCTGGGATAGGGTTTAGATTTATAGCTTACTTCTTTTTTTTTTTTTTATAGCTTACTTCTTATACCCAAAAGGTTATGAAAGTTGGTACTTGAGGTATATAGTATTTTGAAGCTCCCCTTTATGTTCAAGTTTTTGCTCATTGCTATGCTTTTTCAGTCTTACTTTCTGTTTGTATCTTTAAACTTATTTTTACTTTGTATTTCTTACTTTCACCCAAATCACTAAGTAAAAATTAAATCTGACATTTTTGATGTCTATATGTCTAGTCAAAAACTCCATTAGAAGAGAAAATCTGAGAAAGGATTCTAAAATTAATAAATTCAATCATATGGATTGATCTTTGGGCTGCTTAAAGTTTTAAATATTTATGATTTTTATCAAAAAAGTAGAATTATTATTAGTCTTGTAAGATTTTTGCATAATCTAACTTTTTCCTTCCTTCATAACATAATCTTATATTAGTTTGTTCTCCACTTGAGTCCTACAAAACTTACTTTCGTTCTTTGAACATGATATGATTGCCCCCATCATGTTTCTAATTTTTTGGCTCATATTTCTTCTCATTTATACCTTTATTTAACTAAATTCTAGTCACATTTCAATTCTTTTTAATCTCTTTCTAGAATTTTTTCCTTGGCACTCATTTTTTATGTTTTACCTATTCTATATTTGTTATGTATCACCTTATATAGCATGACTGAAATGAAGTGTAAAGCATCACCTTATGACTAGCATACTGAACTCTGTCTTTCATTATCATTTGCCAATCACCTAAGAATTTTGCTACCTTTGAAGCATGTGCATTTTTTTATAATAGATGTTGACAAAAAATTGGGTTTGAACTTAAGTGAAATTAACAAAGAAATGTTGGTCTGAAGTACCCAAGAGGGTAATAATTTTCTGTATTCTTGTTGATTGTTTATTCCCTTTTACTAACCTTACTAAAAGTCATTGATTTAAGAACACATTATATTCTTATGCGTTCTTGTTTGCTCTAAACAGACTATGTATTGTCATTCTATCCTATCCAAAAATACCTACTTACCTATTCAAGTCTATTTTCTGCTACTTCACAAAATAAGCATTTCAATTACTAGTTAGATTGCTTTCCTAATAATCATTTGTTTTTGTATGTCTAATTCTACTTTCCAACCAGGACCATTTACTTCCATCTGCAGTGCTTTTCTGTCTTCTCTTATTCACCTTTTAGGAACCCAGATAGACGTGAAGTGTAAAGACAATGAGGCGTTAATGTCTTCTCATAAAGAGGAAACTGTAAGCCTGGATAAGAGCTCTTGACTGGGGAAGGGGCCTCTTCAGAACAACCAATGACTATTGCCTTGTCAAGCAGACATGATAACACACCATCTTCCAAACACTTATTCTTAGCCAGTAGAATAATGCAGCTCTCATTCTGTACCTGCGAAGCCTTCTCTCAATTTCAATGTGGTCAATACAGAAAGCTACAGGTGGTCTAAGGGTACTAAGGAGATGACTGAGAAGTATTCAACCACAAATAGTACATCCAAGGCTTCCATGTTCCCCTACCCCACCAAAAGCCAGAGTGTATCACAGAAGACAAGAGAGAAAGAAGATGAGAACAAGAACAAGGGAGGAGTACTGTGTAGTCATAAGACTACTAAAACTATAAAGTACAGTACAATTAATCTAAACATGATCTATGCAAGATTGGACCCACCATGCACAATGAACAAGGGGGAAATGTAGGTGACCATGCCCCATAGTAGTGACTATTAATGCTCTACACTGCCCCCAAGTGTCCAATGGGACATATACACAGGAAGGGACGTTGGGATAGGAAGGCTACTTGTCAAGAATAAGACGTCTCTGTATGGGAAAAAGGGGAGACAAAGCAGAGAATGGGGTGAGAGGGGGAGGGGATAAAATTACAATATCATTGTAATTTTAAATAATATAAATACATTTTTAAAATAAAAACATATTATGAAATACTTAGTATTTGTCAGCTGTATATAACCTTGTGCAAATTACTTGTCTTTCATTATCTATAAAAATCACAATAATAACAATTTATTATGTTCTATTATATCTTTGATATGATATCATAGGTTATTGTAGACTGGATCCTGTTAGACAGTGAGACATTAATATCTTCTTGTCATATTTAAGTACTTCATGAAGCTTTCAAGTCTATTCATTCATTTTATATCTCAGTATTTATGATGATCTTTATTTTCACCAAGTCCTTCATAGAACATTGCTTATAAATCAACCAACAGTATATTATCTTTTCCCTTAAGAGGCTCATGGAAGAACTCATTAAGAGATAAATAGTATGTGTTCTGGATCATGGAGCAGAGGCATCTGTCTCAGTGAGTGGATTGTCAAGAAAATTCTTGCTCAGGGTGGTGAGGTGAAAGAGATTTAGTATACAAGCTGTACATATTGCACTATAGAAAGCAGCAGGAATGGGATCAACAGGATGGGGTGAGAAAGAAGACCCTGTTTTTGTAATATGTGCAAACATTCAGAGATTGTGTAGAACAAGGAACATTTAAGAGAATTAGAATTCGTTCATTGTGACTATGCCATATTGTAGGGAAAAAATAGAGGGGCAAAAGGTAAATGCAGATAGACCAAAACATATGCAAATGATTATAAATAATTTTATAAACAACGTGACAAGATCTTAGATTCATTAGTCTCAGTTGTCACTTGGGGATTTTGAGTGAAATTTGTAGACAACTTAAGAATTGTGATGGTGGAAAAATAGCCTTGCTACTGACATTGCATTTGTTTTCCTATTTATTTCTCAAGTACCAATAAACTTCCTAACATGAGCGAGAGAATGATAAAGTTTTGTTTCCACTTCTGCAGAGTTATATTTCAGTGAAACAATCAGGCAAATATAACATGAAGTTAGATATATCTGTATTATATTTATAGGCAAATGTAAAATATTGTGATAATAAGAATGGCCACTTAACCCAGTGCATATATACACACTGTTGTGGGGGCTGGAAACTAAACAGTTCAGAGAATGTTTTACAGAGGTTTCATAAATGTTTGATATTCACCAGGCAGGGGGAGTAGAAAGTAAGGGATTTTTTTTTTTTAAGGAGAGACATAAATCCCAGCCAAGATTTGTCCTTGAAGGTGTGTTTATCAGATAGATAATACGCAGGGATTTTACCAGAAAAATCTATTCTTACAAAGAGGATGGCTCTGGAACCTTCCTAGGGAATGGAGTCGAGTGTCCCCTTTCCAGACTTTGGCAAGTCCTTTGCACTACTAGGAAGTCTATCCCTGCCCCGGAAAAGTAGCAGACACCCTTCCAAGCCTGCATTTGTTCTGAGCAGTTAATTTTCACTGACTTTTCTTTGGCAGAATCCAGCTCAGTGTACCTATTTTCTATGCAACACAACAGTTGGTGCTTAAATGCACTGTGTGCTTAAATAAGAATGTCCCCTGCAGGCTCATGTGCTGAATACTTGGTTTTCAGCGGGGTGCTATTTTTGGAAGGTTCTGGAAACTTCAGGAGTAGGCCTATTGGAGGAAGTAGGTCAAGGGGATTTGTCTTAGAAGGCTCCTCCTCCTCACTATACCCATTACCTCCATCTCCTGCCGGCCCCAGATGTTCTTGTCCAAGTGTACACGTTTGAAAAGCGCCCCCTACAGGCATATGTGTTTGGGAAGGTCACATACCTTTAGTAGATGGAGGAAGGCAGTCTCAGGGGGCAGGCCTTGATTGGGAT
>JALPQD010000249.1:2027002-2137744 GCA_023101885.1 Typhlomys cinereus | reverse complement strand
CTCCCCCCCCCCCAGGACGACGGGCGGAGAACAAGGGGGGGCAGGGCAGAGCGCCCGATCGCACCGCCACAATAGCAGGGGGCTGGATGCGGAGCGATGCCCAGACCCAAGGGTACGGGCTCCTAGGGGAGAGAAAAGTCGCGACGGAATGGCTAGTTATCTTCCGGACTAGACTACACGCGTGGATTAGTGTTTTTGCATTACTAACAAACCCAAAGCCGCGTAGGCTGTGCGAAAACGGAAATCAGAGGGGCCCAAAGGGAGAGAGCGGGGAGCCCGCTTCTGCTCACCGAGAAAAAAAGCAGGGTTTGACCCCAGCGGGTCTGGTAATTTAAAAAACTCTTGCCTTTGCATGCTCTTTCTGGCTTCTCTGTGTCTTTAGTTTGAGGGCTTCGGCTCGAAAATGCCAGGTCGGAGAGGAACTTAAATTTGGTCCAAACAGGAAGAGGTAGAAATGAAAAAGAAGAAAGATGAAAAGGGAGAACTGGTGTTTCCTAACTGTGACTTTATGACTTTGTACTTTTGGAAATTTTCTCTTTTAGTTTCCAAGTGATGGCCTCAGGCCTGGTTATTCAAGCCACTATTCAAGTAATAGTATAATATGGCTGTTTGTATTTTGCTCTCCCATTATTATAAGAGGGAACCTCAGGCTAAAAGTCACACTGAATGCTACTTACTCACTCTTTCTTTCATGCAAGTGTTATTCTTATTTTGTTCCACTGCCAATGTCTCCAGGTATGTTTAATAAAATGGATTTTCTAGCACTTATAGAAAATTTGACCACAGGATATGTATGATGTAATCTATTCAGCCATGCCCAGAAGCATAACAGAATTTACATTTCAAATCAACTGTTTCTAGATCAAATAATAGTATGTTTTATCTCTTTGGAGCTCAAGAATCTTATTGAAGGCTACCATATTCCTCTGTGTTTCTGGGATAGGGTTTAGATTTATAGCTTACTTCTTTTTTTTTTTTATAGCTTACTTCTTATACCCAAAAGGTTATGAAAGTTGGTACTTGAGGTATATAGTATTTTGAAGCTCCCCTTTATGTTCAAGTTTTGCTCATTGCTATGCTTTTTCAGTCTTACTTTCTGTTTGTATCTTTAAACTTATTTTTACTTTGTATTCTTACTTTCACCCCAAATCACTAAGTAAAAATTAAATCTGACATTTTTGATGTCTATATGTCTAGTCAAAAACTCCATTAGAAGAGAAAATCTGAGAAAGGATTCTAAAATTAATAAATTCAATCATTAGGATTGATCTTTGGGCTGCTTAAAGTTTTAAATATTTATGATTTTTATCAAAAAAGTAGATTATTATTAGTCTTGTAAGATTTTGCATAATCTAACTTTTTCCTTCCTTCATAACATAATCTTATATTAGTTTGTTCTCCACTTGAGTCCTACAAAATTACTTTCGTTCTTTGAACATGATGATTGCCCCCATCATGGTCATTTTTTGGCTCATATTCTTCTCATTTAACCTTTATTTAACTAAATTCTAGTCACATTTCAATTCTTTTTAATCTCTTTCTAGAATTTTTTCTTGGCACTCATTTTTTATGTTTTACCTATTCTAATTTGTTATGTATCACCTTATATAGCATGACTGAAATGAAGTGTAAAGCATCACCTTATGACTAGCATACTGAACTCTGTCTTTCATTATCATTTGCCAATCACCTAAGAATTTGCTACCTTTGAAGCATGTGCATTTTTTTATAATAGATGTTGACAAAAAATTGGGTTTGAACTTAAGTGAAATAACACAAGAAATGTTGGTCTGAAGTACCCAAGAGGGTAATAATTTTCTGTATTCTTGTTGATTGTTTATTCCCTTTTACTAAACCTTACTAAAAGTCATTGATTTAAGAAAACATTATATTCTTATGCGTTCTTGTTTGCTCTAAACAGACTATGTATTGTCATTCTATCCTATCCAAAAATACCTACTTACCTATTCAAGTCTATTTTCTGTACTTCACAAAATAAGCATTTCAATTACTAGTTAGATTGCTTTCCTAATAATCATTTGTTTTTGTATGTCTAATTCTACTTTCCAACCAGGACCATTTACTTCCATCTGCAGTGCTTGCTTTTCTGCTTCTTTATTCACCTTTTAGGAACCCAGATAGACGTGAAGTGTAAAGACAATGAGGCGTTAATGTCTTCTCATAAAGAGGAAACTGTAAGCCTGGATAAGAGCTCTTGACTGGGGAAGGGGCCTCTTCAGAACAACCAATGACATTGCCTTGTCAAGCAGACATGATAACACACCATCTTCCAAACAATATTCTTAGCCAGTAGAATAATGCAGCTCTCATTCTGTACCTGCGAAGCCTTCTCTCAATTTCAATGTGGTCAATACAGAAAGCTACAGGTGGTCTAAGGGTACTAAGGAGATGACTGAGAAGTATTCACACACAATAGTACATCCAAGGCTTCCATGTTCCCCTACCCCACCAAAAGCCAGAGGGTATCACAGAAGACAAGAGAGAAAGAAGATGAGAACAAGAACAAGGGAGGAGTACTGTGTAGTCATAAGACTACTAAAACTATAAAGTACAGTACAATTAATCTAAACATGATCTATGCAAGATTGGACCCACCATGCACAATGAACAAGGGGGAAATGTAGGTGACCATGCCCCATAGTAGTGACTATTAATGCTCTACACTGCCCCCAAGTGTCCAATGGGACATATACACAGGAAGGGACGTTGGGATAGGAAGGCTACTTGTCAAGAATAAGACGTCTCTGTATGGGAAAAAGGGGAGACAAGCAAGCAGAGAATGGGGTGAGAGGGGGAGGGGATAAAATTACAATATCATTGTAATTTTAAATAATATAAATACATTTTAAAATAAAAACATATTATGAATACTTAGTATTTGTCAGTGTATAAAACTTGTGCAAATTACTGTCTTTCATTATCTATAAAAATCACAATAATAACAATTTATTATGTTCTATATATTTGATATGATATATAGGTTATTGTGACTGGATCCTGTTAGACAGTGAGACATTAATATCTTCTTGTCATATTTAAGTACTTCATGAAGCTTTCAAGTCTATTCATTCATTTTATATCTCAGTATTATGATGATCTTTATTTTCACCAAGTCCTTCATAGAACATTGCTTATAAATCAACCAACAGTATATATCTTTTCCCTTAAGAGGCTCATGGAAGAACTCATTAAGAGATAAATAGTATGTGTTCTGGATCATGGAGCAGAGGCATCTGTCTCAGTGAGTGGATTGTCAAGAAAATTCTTGCTCAGGGTGGTGAGGTGAAAGAGATTTAGTATACAAGCTGTACATATTGCACTATAGAAAGCAGCAGGAATGGGATCAACAGGATGGGGTGTGAGAAGAAGACCCTTGTTTTGTAATATGTGCAAACATTCAGAGATTGTGTAGAACAAGGAACATTTAAGAGAATTAGAATTCGTTCATTGTGACTATGCCATATTGTAGGGAAAAAATAGAGGGGCAAAAGGTAAATGCGATAGACCAAAACATATGCAAATGATTATAATAATTTTATAAACAACGTGACAAGATCTTAGATTCATTAGTCTCAGTTGTCATTGGGGATTTTGAGTGAAATTTGTAGACAACTTAAGAATTGTGATGGTGGAAAAATAGCCTTGCTACTGACATTGCATTTGTTTTCCTATTTATTTCTCAAGTACCATAATAAACTTCCTAACATGAGCGAGAGAATGATAAAGTTTTGTTTCCACTTCTGCAGAGTTATATTTCAGTGAAAACAATCAGGCAAATATAACATGATGTAGATATATCTGTATTATATTTATAGGCAAATGTAAAATATTGTGATAATAAGAATGGCCACTTAACCCAGTGCATATATACACACTGTTGTGGGGGCTGGAAACTAAACAGTTCAGAGAATGTTTTACAGAGGTTTCATAAATGTTTGATATTCACCAGGCAGGGGGAGTAGAAAGTAAGGGAATGAAAGCTTTGGGAAATATATGGGAAGTCTGTTCCACTTCCATTTGTCTCTTCACTCTATCTCTGATAATGTTTATTATCTGAACTCCTCATTTTGGGACCAAGTGATAATGCATTTTATGCAATCTCATTTTGTTCAGAATGACTGTGTTCTTTGTCTTTTTAAAGAAAGCATGGATTTTTTGTTATCAAATATCTAAGGCCATGCATTTTTCTTTACATAATAGCAAGCAGTATTAAAATGGAAATTCTGTAGTATTTTAATTAATCAAAATTTGCACTTCCATAATTAGGTAGATGTATGCTATCTTTCTAAATCAAATATATACTTTCTTTTCTGCCCTTTGCACACTATAGAAAATAAAAGTTTTTTACATTGATTTTCAATCATTTAGATATTGTTAATTTCAATTTCCTTTAATTCTATCATTTAAAGCAACTATAGAGCATAAAATTTTTTGGCAACTCAAGAAACCTAATTAAAATGCAGCTATGTATACCATACTGCTTAGTAATGGTGATTACAAGAAGAAAATTGCTTACTTCTCTCATGTTATTCAATTATGGCATTACTTAACATTATCGATTGAACATTTCTTAAGCTTAAGTAATTTTCTTTTGCCCTTTTAATGTTAATATATAAGAATTTTGTTTAATGTTTTACACACGGTGACCACCATCCATGTTCATTATTCATTTTGACATCATCTTTGTCTGAATCCTTACACTTTTTGAACATTTATTTGCTTGCATTTGTGTCACAGTATTTTTATGTGATACTTTAAAAAATGAACCTGCTCTGCTTTGTAAGTCAGTTGGCAATATTATTTTGATTGGTAGCTATGATGTGAGTTAACTTCTCAGCACTGTAACAGAATGCATGAAATAATGAACCATTCTGCATTTTGTTTTATTTATTTATGAAAAGGGGAATATCAGAGGAGATCAAAGTATAACTTTTGAAAGTTAGTTTCTTCCTTCCTACATGTGGGAATCAACCTCAGGTGTATCTCCTCAGGTATATAAAACCAGGCGTATCTCTAGGCGCCTTTACTCACTGAACCATCAGAATAATGCCAATAGTGAATTTTAAAGAAGGAAAATCTTATTTTGGTTCATAGTTTTCAAGTACAATGCATGGAAGTTGGCTTTTCTACTTTTGTGCCTGTGGCAAAGCAGTGCATCTCAGTAGGGAACAAATGGTAGAGCAAAGCTGCACACTTTATGATTCCAAGAAGCCAAGAGATCAGAGGACAGAGGTCCCAACATCTCCTCCCAAGGAATGTCAAGAGTAAGTTAGACTCTTCTGCTCCAGCCTCACCTCTTAAAATTTCTGTCACCTCTCATAGAGGTATGTGTTAGGGACCAAGTCTTTGCCATATGAGTCTCAGGTGAACATATGATCCCACAGACAGCATTAAACTATGGATTCAGAGGACTGCAAGATGATCAAGAACTTCTCAAAGTTATGTAACTTGCCAATAGTATAAAAGAGCCTTTAGCCAAGAAAATAAAGTGTTAAATATTAATGGCTGATTTTGGAAAACAGCAATAATTTCACATCTCTAAAATAACACTGTATATACCAATCCTAAAAAAGTAGCCTTAAAGAACAAATGGGAAAAATTAAGACTTGCTAGAATGTGAACATTAAAGTGATGCTTGTGGGCATATAATGATTCTTTCATTCCTATCTGTAAATAATATTGACTTAGAAGAGAAAGAGCTAAAATCTGCCTGATGTTATTTTTTTTCTTTATGAAACCATGTTATTCATTATTTAGCAATTTTTGGCCCTACAGGCATTTTTAAATTGATATTATAATGACTTTCCCCACTATCATCCTAGGTACTGAAGTTAAGCTAACAGTTCTACACTTTTCTGTGATCATCCATTTAGTAAAATTAGCCATTGTGCTCTATTTTAGAATTTTGGCATTACTTCTGTTCTGAGCATCTTCTTCAAAATATCAGCAAAGAGCTTTGCAATAACATGCACCATTGCCTTTAGGATCCTTAATCACCAATCATTAGGGCCTGCTGATTTGAATGCTGTGCAGAGTTTTCAAATTACCTCTAACTCTTTTCATCACTAACTTACTTTGTGTCAATGCTTTTATATCACAAGAAGCAATCTATCTCAGATGTAAGAGAAAAAATGAAAATATTTTGTCTGCTTATGTGTGTGATGACTGTACATGTGTACGCTAGTACGTACATATACCTGTTTTCATGTGCAAGGCACAAGTGTGCATGTATGGAGTTCGTGTGCGTCTATATGCATGTGTATGTAGTGGTCCCAAGTTGATGTCCGGTTTCTTCAAATTCTACTTGAGTGCAAAGTCCCTCAAGTGAAAATACAGCTGACAAGTCATCTTCACTAGCTAGATACCTTGACTTGGGATTTCCTGTCTCTGTCTCCCAAATGCTGGGATTACAGGCGGCCAGAATGCTTAACTAGCTTTTTACATGGATTCTGGAGATCTGAAATTTGGTCCTCTTGCTTATGTAGCAAGTATGTTATTGTCTGAGTCACATCCCAACCTGAAGAATTCATCTAAATTCATTTCTAAGAACTAAAAAGAATTTAGTTTTTGAAAGCTCCTGAAAATGCAGATTTCTTGTTTTCTTCACATTTTCTTTCTGTGACTCAGAGTTTCTCTTTTGCTCTTTGAAGTGACTTCTGAGAAGCCTGCTCCATAGCCCAAAGAGAAAAGGCCTTGGCAATGTCTTGTTGATGACCTTTAGATACAGTATTATTTCTGTCTGCTTTTCTTGGTTACCATAAATGAATTGGTCTAAAACTCATGAGACAAAGGCAGATTTGGTTAGCAGAATATTGGTTACACAAAACAAAAACAAAATCTTGTTTTTCAGATTTGTGGCAAATCACTTTAGGGTATAAGGACACAAAACAATTCCTTATCACTTGTGGGAATCTTCTAATATTATATCAACATTAAGTGGCCTTCCTTAGTGTTCTTTATATGCATTTATATTTTAGGCAATCAATTTTAATTTCATTTTTGGGAATGGTCCAAAATGCTGCTATACAAAATCACAGCACTTTTCCATTTCATAATAGCATCAAGATATCTATAAACTTTTAAAGCAGCTAAACAATAGTTATTATTTCCCCTACCAGAAAAGAGAAGTTCAACAGTTCTAGTCAGGGAAATATTGGATGAAATAATTAATACTGTGAAGTTAGTAATAAAGTTGACAGTGATAATATATGTATGGACAGTTTCTACAAAAGGCTTTAATAAATAGGAAACCTGAGTCTTGTATATATTCTTCAGGATTATTTAAGATTATTTTGCTTCAGGAACAGCAAAAATATTGAGCAGAACAGACAAGCTAATAGGGAAAAATCTACCTGGAAATTCATAAAACTTGCACCAATATTTATACTGTTTATGTATTAATTAATTAACATTCCTTTCATCTACTGTAATTTGAATGTGAAATGTACTGTTGTATGAATGTGAAATGTCCCCTATGTGTTTAAACATTTGGTCATCACATAATGGTGATTTTTGTAAAGTCTGTGAAACCATTAGAAGGTGGAACCTTGCTGAAAGAAGGAACTTCCTAGGGGCAGGCTTTCCTTGATGTTATATAACTTATTCCAACTTCCTGTTCTCTTCTGAATGAGGATACAGTGTGAGTCAAGATCCATATCATCCCACCATGATTCACTTTATCACACTGGAACTGGAAGTCAAAATAAATCCATTCTCTCTTAAGTTGCTTTGGTCAAGGTATATTTTATCCAGAAAAAAGTAATTAAAATAGAAATAAATATAATTGTATGTGGTTACTACATATTTGTGTCTTGCAGGAACTGGATTAAAATGATTTATAAACATAATTTCTTTAATTTTAATAGTCTTCCAAAAATGATTGCTAAGAATGTCAATTTGAGACACATTTCTTATGGCATACATTTGTCTTCATTTTTTTCAAAAAATTTTTCTTAGGAAATATATTGCATGAACTGGCAAAAGTGACATAAATTGTTATAAGATGCTGCATACTCACTTTATTTTCCCTCTTGAATTCGTTTCACATCAACATGCTATATAAGGTTCTAAAAATGTCCCCATAAAGACATTTGCCATATGTTTCACTGTGAGTAGTGTGACAGTTCTGTGTCATTGGACCGTGATACAGTTTGTCTATCATCTATAATAGCAACTAATAAATGAGAGCCCTGTCTAAGGAATTTTGAAAAATGTTGTGATGAAAGGTAAACTCAATGTTAAAGCAGCAAAAGGTCTCTGACAATATGTACAAAATGCATTTTAGTGTTTTACATACAAAGAGACTGAATCCTATTTCTCTCCCTCTCTCTGCCTTCTCTCTCTCTCTCTCTCTCTCTCTCTTTCTCTCTCTCTCTCTTTTTGATAGGTAGGTACACATATATGTATCCATTTATCTATATATATTCCTGGTATCATGTAAGTTACTAAAATTTTTCAGATAAATCAGTCAATGAATAAAAGTAGAACTAAGAACTCAAAGCTTTTGCTTCTCAGTATACCAACTTTTCAGAAAGGACTTACCTTTCTTGTATGGAGAAACATAATCTGATCGCAGGACATCAGAATAACACCTCAAATTTATCTGTCAGTAGTGATATATTCACATGAGAATGCTTCCTGTAAAACGCATGTGAAGTTCAATACATGTTGGTCTATATTCAGGTATCCGATCATGCTATCTGTGAAAACAATGGTGTCTATAACTGTATTATTTCATTTACTAAAAATGGTTTACAAATCTTTAAGATTATAAAATAGCACAAAGAATGCCAATCATAAGTGTGTGGCTTGTTGAACTCTAAGTAACTTAGAAAATATGAGTAATCAGTATGCATATTAAGAAAGAACATTAGAAGCAACCCAGGAGAAATTCCATGTCCTGTTTCCCTTTCAATACTTATTAAGAGTGTTTTATGTAAATAAAGTTATGCAAAATATAATCTTCTGTGTTTCACTATTTTTGCTCAAATTATGTTTGTACAATTCATACATATTAATATATGTGGTCAGACAGCATTGTTCCATTGCTATATAATATTTTATGATGTGAGTATACTCTGGTTTATTTGTCCACTCCATTATTGATGGGTAGATTTGATGGCTTCCAGTTTTGTGTCTCTGAAATCTGTTCAATAAACACTCATACACAGATCTTCTGGTTAGCTTATGTGTGGATTATACTTAGAAATAGAATTTCTAAGTCATGTGCGAATATGTGTTCAATTTCAGTAAGTATCTCCAAACCATTTTCCAAAGTGTTTAAAATTTGAACTCCCTCCAGTAGTACCTGAGATTTCTATTACATTCCAAAAGTTTGAAGTGAAAATATAGGCACAAATTTAATAGAGAGCAATAAACTACAAAGTACATGAATTGAAGGCAACAGGTATTAATGAAACAACATTGGATATTGACTGGTTTCTTGGGTTATGTTACCAGCTCTATTAGCAACTTACTGTGTGATGTTAGAAAAATAATAGAGCACTTTTTGTTTAATATGATCTATTTATTTATTATCACTTCTTTTTAAAAATTTGTTGTTCTTTAAGTGTTCAATACATGAATATAGTGAATTTATCATGTCTTCATCCATTAATCTCCTATCCTATTCATCCTCCAATTTTCCTTACAGCCCTTTATCTCTCATTCCAGATACCCTCCTATTATGATGTCTTTTCAGATGTGTGATCCACTATGTTTCATCTGGGTTGACTTTAGAGCACAGTTTTATTATCTATAGATTTGGAAATTTTATCAAAGAGTTTATGATTCTTTTAAGAAAAATGCACGGCTTTCATGAAAACACAGTATTTTTAAAATTAAGAAGACATTAAGAAAAGCTATAATTGGGGAGTAATAACTGAGACTTATAGTGAAATTAAGTGAAAAATATCTGATCTAGATCATATCTAAAATTTCTTCAAATTATAACAGTAACGGGAATTTCTTAAAAATCTAACATGTTTTAACTGTTATCCTGATAAATTATAACTAATGATACAGAGATAAATATCTCCAAAGTGAGAATTAATCTAAACATTATTTGACTCATTTCTAACATAAGATCGTAAGTTCACAAAAATTCATTAATAAAAATCTTAAGCATAGATTATTTTACATTATTATTGATTGCAAATTTCTTGTATCATTTCAATAAAATTATGAGGGCACAGAAATAAATATATTTTTAAATTTTATATTTTGATACAACTTTCATACATGAATAAAAATAACATTGTCATTATTACCCTTACCACCCAGTCCCATCTCTGTTCTTTTCCTATTACATACTTTCTCTTTTCTTTTTTGCATCCATTTATGTCTTTCTACAAATGTAACCTCCTGGGTTTCATGTGGAATGCCTGAACTGGCAAGTGTTTCATGGATGACTTATCAATAGGCATATCATTTAGGAAATG
The DNA here is from genome assembly GCA_023101885.1 of Typhlomys cinereus. Taxonomy (NCBI): domain Eukaryota; kingdom Metazoa; phylum Chordata; class Mammalia; order Rodentia; family Platacanthomyidae; genus Typhlomys; species Typhlomys cinereus. The sequence continues at coordinate 2,127,284 of JALPQD010000249.1, read as the reverse complement.
ATTGTCTTGCAATACCCCTCAATTGTCTGTCAGAAAGATGTAGTATATCTTGACATATTCGTTATCCTGTGGTGAAAAGCTAATAGGTCAAATTTTGTGCAGCTCTTGTAGAAGTAGACATAGCTACAGCGAGTTCTTCACTGCAAGAGACCTGTTATGATAAGCACTGTTCCTCACTCTCTGGCTCTGACATTTTTACCACCAAATCTTGGAATGTGTAGGGGAAGATTTTGATAATCTATTTAGAACCAAGCAGTCCATAGGTACATAGCCTCTGCATTTTGTCCTGGTTCTCTATATTAAGTACTTTCCATTGCAAAAGGATGCTTCTTGGTCAACTGCTGAGAGCTTCTCTAATCTATGATAACAATGGTAAGTACTTATATTTAAAATTTAGTAGTTTATTCACACCTAGGGTCTATAGTCTCCCTTTCCACAGGTACAGAAAAAGAAGTCCTTAAATGCAAACAGAAAATAGTTAGTTACTCCATACTTTACATCCCACATTTACACCAAGGTTTGCCTCTTCCCATAATAGTTCCTGTTGCAGCATGTAGTATTCACATATGGATAAGGCTATTGGTTGCTTGTCTCCTCTGATCACTTGCATCATAACTTCTGGCTCTAGGAAAACTGGCCACCCAGGAGAAGGCTTCCATAGCCATTTTAGCTTGTTTTCTTCTTGTCTGGTGATCCTTGTGTGTGGTGTCTTCAGCAATATTGTTGTACTATCAGGCTCTGAAGGGCAACCAGAATCACTAGCAAATGCCTATAGTATTTGGGGGGATCTATGAGACTGCTCTGGCCAACAATTTATACCAAGTGTCATAGTTAGATAAAGGTGTCAACCTGACAGTTGAAGGACTGAGGTCTGATCACAATTGTTGAGAATTAGTAGTTAAGCCCAAAGCAAACCTGCAGGACATTGTCTACTTGATAGGACAGGTCCAGTTCATGGTGGCTGGGACTAGTCGCTGGATAGATGAGTAAAATGGAGAAAACGTTTGAGAAAGTTGGCATCTGACATGGTTTGAAATGTGTCCCCCACAGTCATGTGTTTGGCCAGGTCATGACACCTTGAGAGGTGGAGCCTTGCTGGAGGAAGGCAGTCACAAGGGGTGGGCCTTGAGGTGGATTAGTACCACCCTACCTCTAAGAGAAGTCTGTCTTTACAGCAAGCAGTCTGCAGTTCTCAGCTTCCAAGATGTCTGCAGTGACATAGCCTCCTCCAGCTTTGGTCAGCCAGCCATGCCGCCTCTGCCATGAGAAACTGTACCTTCCCTCTGGAACTGTAAGCTGAATAAATATCCCTTTCTCCCTTAAGTTGCTTGATTTTGGGTGTTCTCTCACAACAATAGTAAAGAGTAACTGCTACAGCATCCTTTTGTATACGTAGTGAGATATGCTGGTGTGGCAAGTAAGGAATGTCCTTTTCTCGGCCATTATGTGGTTATGATATATCCAGTCCCCTTGGCCCTTTGGCATTGTATAATATCAAGGAAGTTTCTGTTTTGTCTTTTCTTCTCTTTTCTGTGTTTTCTTGTGTAGAGTATATCTGGTTACACTTTTTAAATTTTTGTTAGACTTGCAATATAGGTTTCTGTCTGGTGCTATCTTATATCCTTGGTGTTATTACTGTCATACTCCCTCCTGTACCTTATCCCCTCATTTATCTGTTCCCTTAAAACTTTCTTCCAAGTAATCTCATTTCTCCTTTTTTTAAAGTCTTTTATATTTATTTGAGAGTGAAAAGACCGAAAAATAGTGTAACAATGACAGAGAAAGAGAAGATGTGATAGGGCACAAGACTCGTTTTTTGGAAGTTAAATTTCTTTTCCTACTATGTGGATTCCTGAGCTGGCACTTGCTTCTCCAGATTTGAACAAGGAGTTTTATTTGTGAACCATCTTCTCAGACCATAGCTAGAGTTTTCAAGTGACTACTTTTGACATTTAGTGCTTGAATAAGAGAGATTTAATATTTGAGATCAAGGATTACACAAAAATTTTAAGTGAATGCAGCCGAGTGGTTATTTCCAGGTAAGATTCCTGTGATATATTCAATTGCACATTTTCCACAATGACGATGTTGTTGTTTATGCTCTTAAGTATGAAAGTATTCCTTTTAGTAAATCACCTCTAAGCTTTTCTATCTAAAGTGGGCTTATCTGAAAATCTTTTATTGCTCAAAAGTCCATACCGTTTTTTTTTTTAATTTTCTTCTTAGCCTCAGTCACTTCCTATACATTTTAATTTCACATAAAGAAAATTAAACAGTAAAGGCAACATATGAGCCAGTATTCATTTATCCAGTCACCTCATTGCCACTTATCTAAATGTCAATGGCCAAGAAATTTCTAAAGATTTGGATACTGGATGGGGGAAATAACAAAGGGCAGAGAATTTGGGAATATAAAGCAAGAAAATGGGGTGGCAGACTACTCATATGTTGTTAACTCTCAGGAGAAATAAGTGGATTTGTATGTAGGGAAGTATCCTGAAAAGAGAGAACATTTCCCAGTTGTTGAGTAGAATAAACTTATTTAGTACAACAATCTCAAAAGAGAAATCTATCCTGCTTTTTCAACAGACGGTAAGAATAATTTGTAAAATTATTTTCAGAGTTTGTGTGCGTGTGTGTGTATGTGTGTGTGTGTGTGCGCACGCATGCACATGTGTGTATCATAGGGAAATGTGTGTGCCTGTGAAGGCCCAAGTGTGACTTCAGGAATCACCATGGATTACTCTACCTCTTCTATGCTTTGTTCTGGAGCTTCCCAAGCTTTGTCTTCCAGGACCAGAAGTACAGGCTGCTGGCATTTCTGCCTGGAATTTTTATGTGGGATCTGGGATCTGAACTCAGAACCTTATACTTTCGTGAGGCAGAGCGTTAACCCCTGAGCCATCTCTCCAGCCCTATTTTAGAGTTTAAAAGGAGCATATAGTGTGTATCTCCTTCCCTTATGGTGTTTACTAATAAAATAGACAACTCTGATTACATGCTATCTTAACTAGAATGTAGGTGGCTAGACAATTTCAACTATCCAAGTCCCATATAGCAGCAGGATTATTTATGTTCTGCTTCTTGGACAAAATAAACAAAATACACCGGGAAATGTCAGAAAAAGTCACTTGCATTATATTCCTGCATTGTTTTCAAAACTGATAAAATTCCTTCACATAAAACTAGTAAAATTATACATAGTTGCCTTTGTAGCAAAAAACCCTGAAGAACAATCACTCAAATATTCACCATTTTTAAAGATACAACCTTGAAAATCATCAGTAGCCAGGAAATCTTTCAATAGATCTGCTATGAACAATTCACAGCCTATTTATTAACAAGAGAATTTATTAAGCCTATCATTTTTCTCTTTTATATAGTTTCTGTTTACATTTGTTTATGCTGTGTGCATGTATGTGATCAAATATTTGTTATCCAAGGTATTAATAACCATTTTTTTCTATTGTAACTGATGCTGTATTGAGTTATACATGTCTATAATTGGTACATATTTGATATGTTACATATAGGCAGTATACACAGGAACAAAATGCACACATAAGAACAATTCCTTCAGAACTTGATTCATTCTGGCCTCAAGCTCTGCCATCTTCTGGATCAATGTAAATTACTATCAGCTCTCTTACTAAACTCCATATTTCAGCCAGACTGTTTAGCTACTATTTATTTCCTATCTTTCTGCCTCTATGGTTTTGGTTACATCTTATTCTTAATGTAAGTAATTTCTCTAGGGTTTTTTTTTTCTAATCTGATCAGTCTTATTTTTAAATGCAACATTTTTGTACACCTCTTTAATGCAGGTTCAACTGCTCTTTTATATTCTATATGATACACACACACTTCTTGTGATTTTAAGGCACTAGTAAATTTGGGCATAATGACAAGTTTGAATGTTTTTCAAAAGTGTTTTATAATTCTATGTGTGTGTGTGTGTACGTGTGAGTTTATTTGTGTGTTTGTGTCTGAGAGAGAGGAAAGAAGGGAAGGAGAGAGAGACGAGAGAAAGAGAATGAGAGAGCGAGAGTAGAGAAGGAGAAGCGAGAGAGAGAGAGAGAGAGAGAGAATGTATCATGTGGGCTTCTGGGAATAAAACTGAGATTGTCAGTTGTGTGAGCAGGCATCTTTTACTCACTGAGCTGTCTCACTGGCCCAAGTTAGAAATTTTTGTTTGGCATCATTTTATTCTCTTTTACAATTTTCATTTTGTTGTTTCTCCTTTATGAAGCAAAATAATTACTCTGATTACTCTCATCCAGAATGTGGAAGTCAGTTAAAATAACACAGATTTTTATTTTATCAACTGACTTCTTTTTAATTGATAATTTTTCATAAATATACAAAATGAGTTTATGTTCTTGCCCACCCCATCCTTGTCCTCTCCCACACCACTCCTCTCCCTTCACCTCCTTTTCCTTCACCAATCCAGTCATTTTAAATGACCTCTAATACTTCTAAACATTTGTACATTCTTCTCTAGTGATACCAAGTTACACATTTAAGGTAAATTCCTAAAATATGTAAATTACATACATTAGCAGTGAATTATTTAGATAGATATAATTGAACTTCAGTGTTAAATTCTTGCATTTGTATATCGCTTGAATTTTAAAAAGTACTTCCCTGGCTCACGTTAACTGTTTTGCTATATATACAAAAGATAGGGAAGATGTACTATGACATCTCTTAAGTAAATTGGAACCCAGAATGTATATATAACTTGAAAAACTTCACATTGCTGGAAAGTAATTTTGCTTACAGTAAAAATTAAACTATTCTTACTAAAAAGATTGTCTTTATGGATTTTCAGTTCTTTCTGGACAAACAAACAATGGGCTTTCTAAATATCTTCAAGACATAACATGTGGGAACTTGTCTACAAAGGATATTGATTTGGAAAACATGTTAGTTTCTTATAAAATATTTGAATTTTGCTCTAAGGTAGAGATAGAATGTCAAATTCATGAAAAGATTCAAACTTAGAATAAAACCATATTTATTTCTTCCCTTAATGTTGGAAGAATGACACAGTAAAATTATTAAAATATCAGAGTTCTTAGAAAATATAGGAACTAACAGTTGGCAGGGAAAAGAATCACAATATATTTCTTCTACTTATTTTGAACAAAATGAGTCTTGTATTTAAAGTGAGGTATGGAGTTTTTGTTTCAGAGTTGGCAAAGTTTAGAAAAGCCAAGGATAATAGCAGTAAGCAATATTTTGTTAACATTTTTCTATAAACACTGAGGATAACACATGCACAAATATCTACCAAAAATTAACTGTGAACAGAGTTTTTTTTAAATCTTTTTGGGTTTCAAGCCATAAAAGACCTTCATTTTATCTCTGATATGTCATTTGTCTTGATATTGAGCTATTATTTCTGGTCTCCATCTCCTCACAAACAAAATATGAATAAAGTATAAACTGAAAATGTATTAGAAATAAGAAAGCTCTCTTTTTCTTACATTCTCTCTCATGCACACCCTTGTTTTCTTTCTCATTGCTTCCTCTCCACGTTCTTTTCATAGGTGGCATGCTCCTTTATACCAATAACTATGTCTCTTTGTTTTACCCCTCAACAAGACTACTTTATCCAAATAGCAAGACTTGTTAAAAATAAGAATCATAAGCTGGAAAGATGACTCAGAGGTTAAGAAACAGAAGCTCCTGAGTGCACATCCCAGGTCCCATGTAAAAATGCCAGGTGGAAATGGCAATAATATGCACTTCCAACCCTGATCAGTGGAACCTGGGAAATCCCAGAGGGAAGCAAAAAGGAGGTAGAAGCAATCCAGGATCATTTTCAAAGTCACCCTTGGTCCTCCACAAGGACATATAGTACCCCTAACACACACACACACACACACACACACACAACTTATAAAAATTATGAATCATGACGAACCAAAGCCAGAGACTGTTGCTGATTTTATATGAGGGTCCAGTTAGTAATTATTTTATGCTTTGTGTTTTCTGTCACAACTCTTCCATTGACCTAAAATCAGAGACACTTCAGTTCCTGTCACAATCATCCCACTCAGCTATCATAGAATGGAAACACCCATAGATAATACATAAATGGGTAGGATTGTGTTGTAATAAGATTCTATTTATAAAATAAAATGTATGAAACATAGTTCTCCAAACTATGATTTAAACCAGTCATGGTCATCTTCTTTCTCTTAGTGGGAAAAGGAAATGGATATGATATTGAATTCATATCAAAGACAGATAAGAAGAATCATGTTATGTGTTTCTGGGGATAATCTGTATTTCTGGTAAGATCCAGGAACTGAGGAAGGCAGTTACTTTCTTACTCTATCTCATATCTCTCTTTGAGCACAGTTAAAAGAAGTCTGGAGATGCAGCAACCTTACAAATGTGAGATGTTAAGAGACAAAGTGATACCAGTTAACTTTTAAGGTTTTTTGTTTGTTTGTTTGTTTCTATATGTATGTATGAGTGCACCAGGAGGCACTGTGTGTCCCAGTAGAGGGCCAAGGGTGACTTGGGGATTCATCAGAGATTGTTTCTACCGCCTTTTTGCTTTCCTCTGGGATTTCTCAGGCTCTACCCATCAGGGCTGGAAGTGAAGGCTGTAGCCATTTCTGTCTGGTGTTTTTTGTGGGACCCATTCCCAGTTCAGAACCTTCTGCTTGTGAGGCAGTCTTTACACTGAGCCATTTCTCCAGCCCAAATTACCCGTGACCATCTCTCCAGCTCAAATTTTATGATTTTTTTCACCAAGAAACAGGTTTTGACTATGGCGTACCCAAGATTTTGAGGTCAGAGAATTTCAAGATCAGTTTGAAGCCCCCCAGATGTACAATGAAGCTGTCTCGAAAAACTGAAGTGACTTACAATAACAAATGCAAATTCTAGAGCCAGCAAGTTTTCCAAATCTAAATCAGGAACAGCTCACAAGTTTAGCTACTACCCCAAATATTTTTTTTTATTTTGGAAAATAAAAAAGGCAATGAGTCCCACCTTGCTTCTGGGAGGTCTGCTCTTGCAGCTAGCAATTTATCAACTCCTCGTCTCCATGAACGACATGACTTAGCCTGTCTCCAGCTTCTGCCTTTTACACCATGAAAGACTGTTTTTCCCTTCTGGAACTATAAGCTGAATAATTCCCTTTTCTTCCTTAGGTTGCCTAACTTTGGGTGTTCTTTCACAACAACATAACCAGTATAAGATTGTTAACAGAAAAGAGTAACTAGTACTAGTTAGAGTAACTAACTAGTACTAGTTAGAGTAACTAACTAGTACTAGTTAGAGTAACTAACTAGTACATCAAGTGCCCAGGATCAAACTATCTGAAACTGTATCAAAATAAATCTTTCCCCTCTTATTTCGGTCATGTAAAATTTGGTCACAGTGACATAAAAAGAGGTAATGTCTGCATCTGGAAAGGATCCTTGATATCCATCCTCTGCAAGAGCGGGCGATTGGGTGGATAATGAATTAAGGATACTACCCATTTATTAGACCACCTGAAAGAGTAGAAAAATGCGGCTACCTCATAAACACGATGATGTATCATACTCCAACATGTGTTCATTTGTTAGGTGTGCTAAATCATGAAAAACAATGATTGCCTAGATGGTGAGATAAGAGGAGCCAGCAATAATGGCAAAACTACACTGGCAGACTCTACTAATGGGTTACGCATAGTCATTGTTCTGAGTCCATGCCCATGGATCAGCACTGTATCCTAACACGGAGCACTCACGACACCTGACAAACAGCTCCTCTCCCACAGCACCTAATGTGTGTGGCCACACACGCACCTGTTCTAAAGCTCATCACATGATTGGCAGGTTTAATCCTCAGAGGCCGTGTGAATCGGATCCTATGTGTATAATGGAAGGCAAAGAACATGGTCTAACTAGCTGCTAGGTGGCCTGAGCTGGGAATAAAACCCCACTGGTCTGTCTGACTCCACGAGTTGGCCTCTATCCTGTTGCGTCTTGAATAACGGGGCAGATAGTTCTTGGGGTGGATCTGTGCCGAGCAGGGTCCTTTCCAGGTGAGAGAGACACAAGGAAGGGCTGTGAGTGAAACCAGACCTTCTACTCTCCCTCAGGAGACCACCACACAGAGGGTGTGCTCGGACCAGTGACCACACCCTTCTCAGGAGCCCCATGTCTGAGACACTCTTGGATGGCGACAAATGAGGGGGGACCGCAGACTTGCAAAATGTAAAAAGGACTCAGCATCGTCCCTCCAGAGTCATCTCTCCACCTTGCAGATTTGTAAGAGTCCATTTGTGAAGTGGTTCTGAGAACTGATGGGAGGAGAAGGAAAGGACCAGCCACTGACCGCGTACACGGCAGCGATTCACTGAATCCTCTCTACAGTCCTCTGACCTGGGCTGAGTGTCTGGGAGGTCTGGAAGGATGAATTCCTACGCAGACCCCTACCTGGGGTCCTGCCTGGTCTAAGGGCAGTGCCTTCTCTAAACACAAAGCTCTAGGTAAATAAACGACCAGGAAAGCCCTGCCTTGCCTTTTTTTTTTTTTTTTTTTTTTAAACACTAGTCTTTTCCCACAGTAATTAGGTCTCTTATGAAGAAAAAAAAAATCCAGGAAACAATAACAATACTAGGGACCAGGACAGAGGACGGGTTCTAGAACAGAAGAGTTGGGTGGACATCTTCTCTTTCAGAACTCAAGATAGGTCGGGCATGGTGGCTTGCATCCGGAATTTCAACACTTGGGAGGCAGAAGCAGGAATCAGCCTGGGTCATGTATTGAAACCCCGATGTAGAACAAGAGCTCAGCGTCCTGGATAGGCTTCTATTTCAGGCTGACAGTTATGGGAAATTTCTTGGGAACCTGGTTCATATTTTTAATAAAATTCATATCTCATAGAAAAGGTAAATAAATCCATGGTAAGATGTCCTTTTTTAGTTTTTAAAAATTGATTGACTGGCAAGAGATCAGGTGCGTGCTGTATGCCACGGTGCATAGGTGGAGGTCAGAGGCCAATTTTTGCAAGTCAGGACTCTCCTTCTTCCCTGTGGGCTCCAATTCCGGTTGTCAGGTTTGCAAGGAGGTACCTTACCCATGGAGCTATCTAGCTGGCCTAATGAGCCAAATATTCTTTGTTTTTGTTTTTTTTTTTCTTTTAGTGGTATGCTTCTTTGTTTTTCTAGTTTTACGAGCACACTGAGTACTTATCCTGCTTTCTCCATCCCTCTTCCCTCCCATTCCCTTGCCTTTCTTTCATCAATCCATCCCACTCCCTCCATCCTCCTGCCTGGCCACTTCTACGGGCCCCAGGGTTTCCTTGGCTTGTCTACTGTTACGGGGGTCCGGGCTTCTGTGGCATACCAAGTTGCCTATCTTTGGGCCATTCCACTGATCGGGGCGTTTCCCTTCACTTGTCCAGCTTTAGTCCCCAAGGTTTCCACTGTATGTTCTTATCTCTCTTGAGTGCCTGTGTTCTTAGGGAGCATGTGGGCATGTCAGTCATTATGCAGGTTTGATAAGGACAAGTCTCACTGCAGTAAGTGGATGCAGCAAAATATTCTTAAGTGATTTTAATGGCTTCTGTACTTAGGCTTATCAATTCCTTTTAGACTCTATTTTTTGCATATGGAGTGAGGTAGGGATATATTGTCATTTTTGCAAATGAAAGGTCAGTCCATCCAATGTCATTTACTAGTGGTTTTTATCTTCATCCCCTCCGATGGAGACATCTGGTATTACATATCAGCTTAACTCTACTTTAGTTTCATGCTTTAGTTACCACACTTCTACACGTGGCTTTGTTATTTGATAAGATGAATCTCTCTTTTTCATTCTCTGTTTAAAGCATGCTCTGGCTATTTTGGGACTTTTTTATTTTTATGATAAATTTATAACAATCTTGCTAGATATTCAATGGCAGTACAGTTAATTTAGAGATTAGTTTAGGAAATACTTTTTGTTCTGTTTGGAGGTGGGGTCTCAGGTACCCTAGGCTAGCCCTGAGGATATCCTTGAGCTGGTCCACTTGCCTCTACCTCCCAAGATAGAGAAATCCAGCTCTCACCAGACTTTCAGGCACTTGTTTCTGCATCCGGTAATGTCTACAGCACAAAGCAGTTACCGCGGTGATTGTAAATGGTGATTTCTACAGTTTCCATTACTTCCTCTATATTTGCTAATTTGCCAAACTTACATAGTATTGAAAATAGTTTCAGTATTGTTAGCTCATACTGTGCGGAAGAAACAAATTCAATGGTTTAGAATTTAATATTTGTGGGCTGGGGAGATGGTTCAGGGATTAAAACCTTTGCCTTTCGAGCAAAAGGATCTGAGTTGGGAGCTCCAGATACTATGTAAAAAGGCCAGTGGGCTACATGGAAGACAGAGCCTGGGAAAGCCCAGATCAAAGCAATAAGGGAGTGGAACAAGTCAAAATGATTCCTGATGTCCTCTTTGGGCTTTTGCAGGTTCACACACACACACTCAAGTACCCTCTTGTGCATGCACACGCACGGATATATAGACACACACATGATGTACACTCATTTACATGCAAAATACATGCAAACTTACCCACTCACAAAAATATTAACAATTTCTCGGGCCTTCTCTCCCTCCCCCCTTTCTTCCATGTCCGCCTCTCTTTGTACTGGGAATTGAAGCTGGGGTTTTACACACGTTAGCCAGCACTTTACCACTGAGTTACATCCCTTGTCCTTGCACATTTTATTTTGTGATAAACTCTTGCTGAGTTGCCAGCCTGACAAAATTGTCTTCCAGCCCTTGATGCTTGATATTTGATGCTCCTTTTCTCATTTGGACCTCCAGCTTCCTGACCACAACCCAGCACCCTCTCTTTGAGTCACTGTTTTCCTAATCGTTGGTACTAACAGAGGCGAGTGCTTTTATCACAACACAGATGAAGCCGGTCCAGACAGAGCGCAGACACTACACTATGCCAAATCTCTTAAGAATGACAGGCGCTAACTCCAGCTTCCGTAACGGGGAGGAAAACTGCACATTCGAGAATCACAAGGCGATGGGCATGCTGGACATAATTCCTTTCACTCACTTTGGAGTCTGGGGTGACCTGGAAGACACTATGTGGACCAGACTGGCCAGGAGCTCAAGGCAAACCTCCTGCCTCAGCCTCCACATGCTAAGATTACAGATGTGAGTTACCACTCCTGGGGTTCATTTTTGTAAAGTGTGTGTGTGTGCATGTGTGTGTGTGTATGCATCAGAGGGCACTGTGTGTATGTCTGTGGAGGCCTAGGGGTCATATTGGGAATAGCTGGGATTGCTCTACCTTTTTATTGCTTTGCTTGGGGCTTTCCCAGGCTCTGCTCCCAGGGTCAGAAGTGCAGGCTGAACACATTTTTGCCTGATGTATTTTTTTAATATTTCATTCATTCATTCATTCATTCATTCATTCATTCATTGTGCATGTGTGTGCATCAGAGGGCACTGTGTGTCCCTGTGAAGGACCACGAGTGACTTCGGGAATCATCCTGGATAGATTCTACCTCCTTCTTGCTTCCCTCTGAGATTTCCCAGACTCCGCCCACCAGGGTCAAACGTGCAGGCCCCTGATTCTGCCTGGTGTTTTTAGGTGGGACCTGGGATCTGAACTCAGGATTTTCTCCTTGGGAGGCAGAATGTTAACCCCTGAGCCATATCAGCCCTTCCCTGATATTTTTATGTGGTATCTAGGATCTGAATTCAGGGCCTTCTGATTGTGAGGCACGGGCTTAACCCCTGAGCCATCTCTCCAGCCTGTATTTTTTAAAAAATTAATTAATTAGGGGCTGGAGAGGTGGCTCAGGGGTTAAGCCTCTGCCTTGCAGGCGGAAGGTCCTGAGTTCGGATCCTAGACCTCACGTATAGACGCTGGGCGGAAGCAGGGGCGGCCTGTGTTTCTGGTCCTGGTAGGGCGGAGCCTGTGAATCCCAGGGCAGAATGAACAAGGAGGAGATGGAGGCAGTCCATGGTGGTTCCCGAATTCGTCCGTGATTCTACACACACACACACATACATACACAATTGAATAAATAATAAATAATAAAAAATAAAAAACAATTTAAAAAATTAATTAATTAAAAATATGGAATCCTTATGAATTTGCGTGTCATCCTTTTACAGAGGCCATGCTAATCTCTGTTCCAGTTTTAGTATGTGTGCCGTTGAAGCAGGCACTTGAATTTTATTTTTTAACATCCAGGTGTTGGATCACAAACTGTATCTCAGTTAGCAATAGCCGCATCTTAAGGAAGCAAATCGGGTCTGTGTTCCCCTTGTCCTCAAAATGATACCATTAGACACAGATTGACTAAGGACATTGACTTTCCACTTCAAGGACCAAAGTGGATAATACTCCTCCAAAGCTGAAAATGGGGGTGTTTTGTGCAGCCTTCCTTTCTATCATGTGCTGACTTATTAGAGAAAATTGCAGATTTTGTAGGTGGCTGGTTATAATCATCTAAGGTTAAAAACAGAACCATAAAAGTTGAAGACATCAGAGATCATATCTAAAAATAAAGCAAATACTTTCTTTTTTTCCCCTTCCCATAATCCTCAATTAGAAGCCATTTAAGGAAAAAAAATTAGGCAGCCCTGGAGACCTGTAAATATGGAAGCTACAGTCCTTGCTGGCACTCCGCTTCATGAATTAATTTTTAGAACATTTCAAAATTTGTTAATATGATATTTTAGTAGGTTGCCCTTTGGATGTTACAAATGCTATAATAACAGGGGAACAATGTTGTGGTCACCATTGTCATAACAAACCTGTAATAAATAAATCCTGCTCCCCTAAAATGATGACATTTTCCTTTCTGTCAGCTGGTTCTTCCATGGTCAACTACTTGGAAACAGGACGAGTGTTTTTTCTGGCCTTCTCCAAGAGTTGTAGCCCTGAGATGCTTCTGCAGCTCACACAAAGGCAGTCCCCATCTGTGAACTTGCATTTCTCCGATAAGTTTTATGGTTAACTAAATGAGATGATCCAAAACCAAGAACCACTCAGCAATTGAAAAAAATGAGTCTTGGGCTGGAGAGATGGCTCAGGAGTTAAGACTCTATCTCGCAAGTAGAAAATCCTGAGTTCAGATCCCAGGTCCCATGTAAAAACACTACGCGGAAACAGCAGTGGCCTGCACTTCCGGTCCTGAAAAGTGGAGCCTGGGACATCTCAGAGAGAAGCAAGAAGGAGGTAGAAGCAATCCAGAATGATTCCCGAAGTTATCCTTGGTCCTCCACAGGGACATACAGTGCCCTCTGATACACACACACACACACACACACACACACACACACACACACACACACACACACGATCGATCATTCGATAAATCAATCAATGAATCAATTAGTCAATCAATCAATCAATCTTAAAAAAAGAAAAATGAATCTAACTTCTTGGCTGTGCAGGCCCGTCATGCTAGCTATTGGAGAGGCTGAGGCAGGAGGACTGTAAATTCAAGGCTGGCCTGGGCTACTGAATGAGTTTAAGTCTAGCTTAGGCAACTTAGTGAGATCCTATCTCAAAACAGGATGCAAACTGGAACTAACCAACAAGGAAAAGCCACTTTCTCCGGGCCTGCCTAACCTTGTCGATATCCCTGACCCTGCCACTCATCGGACAGCTCTCTTGCTCCTCACAGACTCCATGCCCATGATTTTAGTTCTTTCTCTCCTCAAACACAATCTGCCTTAATCCAAAAAAGAAAGAAAGAGGAGGAGGAAGAGAGAGGAGGATCCCTCAGGTTTAAGGAGGCCAAGCCCAGCTGCCAGCCTAGCTGAACTGTGAGCAGAAAGTTAAGTGAGAGACCTTGTCTCAAAAAATAAGGTGTAGAGCGGTTGAGGAAGACACATGATGTTAATCTCTAACTTCCAAAGGCACACACACACGCACGCATGCACGCACGCATGCATGCACGCACATGCATAGTTCAGTGGTATTGTTTGCTTAGCATGCACGAGGCCCTAGGTTCAATCCTCAGTACCACAAACAAACAAACCAATAGAAAATGAGTCTTAAACAATTAATAAAGAGGATCAGAAGCTGAACTTGAAAAGCCATAAAAGATTCTTCTCAGGACCCTACCATGCTAGAACCTTTTATTTTCTGTCACTTATTTCTACTTCTGAATCTACACCTCTTATTTTGACCCTGTCACATGCCCTACATCAATTCCAACAGAAAGTATGTCTGTTTCCAAAAAGTATATTCCTCTTCCTTCTTCAAGGAATCCAACATCTTGCTCCGGGGCCTTGTTGCTGTGGCCCTGCCAACAGGATGTGTGGGCTCCACACTTGGTATTCTAGTGCCATTCTCCAAAGAATGAAAGCGTAAATCACCTAACCAAACCGAACGTGGACTTCTAATCTATGTTATGGAATTAAAAAGGCATAGCGGTGGGGAAAACTGGTGAGAGGGAATAAAGTCTGTACAAATGACACATGACAAATAATGCTTAGGGATGATCAACACCTCAACATTAGGAAAAAGGGTGAAGGGTACACTGGAACTCTAGGTACCCACGAACTTTACACCCGTAGTATAAAGTTAAGGTTATTTCAAAACAAAAAATTCATTTAAAGACCATAAATGTGACCAGGACAATTTCTCTCTCTCTTTTTTTTTAAATACTTGGATAAATTCTTGCAGTAAACATCCAGCTCCTGGTCACAGTCCCATAGGTCTCACACAATCTCGCTTCCTCCCCTTTTGATCGAATCTACTCATCTACTTCCTCTTACTCCCAAAGCTCTGGCCATAATTTTCTATCGGGTCCGAGGATAAACCAATGCCAGGGACCAAGGCGTCGCTTGGCCCTTACTGTCTGTCTGCTAGTTTGCTGGAAGTGTTATCACAAATGACCACGAGTTGGGGGAAGGGGGCTTAAACCACAGAATTAAATCATCTCCACGCTCTGGAGGCTGGAACCCAAGGTCGAGAGTTGGTGTCCTTCGAGTCATCTCTCTTAGGCTTGCAGATAGCCACTCCTTCCTTACGTATCCTCCACTAGTCTTTCCCCTGATGCAAGTGTGTCTAGTGTGTCTCCAGGTGCGCATGTTTTCTCTTCTTTCAAAGACGTCAGGTCAGACTAGGGCCACCTTTATGGCCTCATTTTAAATTTTTTTTTTTTTATTATTTATTCAACTGTGCGCATGTGCGTGTGTATGTGCGCGCGCACGTGTGTGTGTGTGTGTGTGTGTGTCTGTGTATGTGGAGAACCACGGACGAACTTGCGAACCACCAATGGACGCCTCCACCTCCTTCTGCCCCGGGATTCACAGGCTCCGCCCTACCAGGACCCGAAGGGCAGGCCGCCCCCGCTTCCGCCTGGCGTCTATACGTGGGATCTGGGATCCGAACTCAGGACCTTCTGCCTACAAGGCGGAGGCTTAACCCCTGAGCCACCTCTCCAGCCCTATGGCCTCATTTTAACTTAGTGGACTACCTTTTTTTCTCAGTTTAGTGTGTGTGTGTGTGTGTGTGTGTGTGTGTGTGTGTGTGTGTGTGTCTATGTATGTATGTATGTATAGTAGGCATTGAATCTAGATCCTCAGGCATGATTGGCAAGCACTCTACCACTAATCCCCAGCTCCCAGCCATCACTTTTAAAAAATTTTTTCTGTCTGTCTGCCTGCCTCTATCTATCTATCTATCTATCTATCTATCTATCTATCTATCTATCTATCTATCTACCTACCTACCTACCTACCTGCCTGCCTACCTACCTATCTACCTATATATCTACCTACTCGTGTGCGTGTGTGTGTATGTGTATCAGAAGCACTGTGTGTTCCTGTGGAGGACCAAGGGTGACCTTGGGAACCATCTTAGATTGCTTCTACCTCCTTCTTGCTTTGCTCTGGAATTGCCCAGACTACACCAACCAGGACTGGAAGTTCGGGCTGCTGCCATTTCCCCCTGGTGTTTTTATGCAGGATCTGGGATCTAAACTTAGAGTCTTAACTCCTGAGTCATCTCTCCAGCCCCCTAGCCATCTCTTTAAAGGCCCTATCTCTATATACAATCACATTTTGAGGGCTTCAACATGTGAACTTGGGGCAGGATGCATTGTGGCCCCAAAGTAAGTGTTCCCATCTTGCCTTGAAAGTCCTTTGGATGGCTGTCTCTGTCCCGCATGTAGGTCCCGCTTGGACTTCTCATCTTTCCTACGAAGCCTTCCTCACAGCATGACTTCACACGGATTCTCCTCATCGTCTATCATCTTCTGACTGTTGCATTGCAGTTGTGTTTCTCTTGCTTGTTTACTCGCTTATGAGCAGCTTTTCCACAAGCAATGGGCGACGGGCTCTATCTTCAGTGCCTCTTCTAATTCTTGGCACACAGCAGATGCTCAAAACTTGTGGAGCACATTGGGGCTGTGGCTCAGCTGGTACAGTGTTTGCTTAGCACACACAGAGCTCTGAGTTCAATACTCAGCACCACGTAACTGGACATAGTGGTGAATGCCTGTAATTCCCAGCACTTGGGAGGTGGAGCCAGGGTGATGGAAGTTCACAGTCATCCTCAGTTGCACAATGAGTTTGAGGCTATCCTGGGCTATATACTACTTTATCTCAAAACAAACTACCTAGCTAGCTAACTTTCTGACTAACATGACGACAACGCGCAACCCCCTCCCATCTTGTTGAATAAGAAATGGTCCTTTGACAAGTCGGGCCAAATCAATGTCATTAGATGACAACATCACCGGCTGCTATGGTGGTGACATCTACTCTTTGTACAGCATCTTTCAGTCTCCTCAGTGTTTCCAAGTACACTAGTGAAGCCTCCACACTCTGATGCAAGCTCTATATACACACAGACTGCGGCTGGTCAATAGAAGTGCTTGAGGGCCCAGAGCGGAACTCCAACACAGAGTGGATCTTTTGGTCTCCCCCAAAATAACTCTGTGTTCTTTCATTGTAACACAGATGAACTAGAAACTCAGTCGATTCCAAATACTTCTTTCAGGCAGTCTCCAGGGAGGGCTCTGTGAAAGACCCGAGTTTCATTTCAAGGAACTGAAAAAGAACTAGATGTCCTTCCCTTGTTATCAGAGGACTTACCTCGCCAAGGAATTATGCCCTTGGTGATATGTGCCTAACAAGCATAGGCACGGTGCCCCAAGGCTGTGGGGAGGAGGCTGGTGGCCACGGAAAGGCAGTCTGGAAGCCAGTCTATCTTCAGGAGTAGGAGGGAGTAAGATATTCAGACAACCTGGCTTCCTGCGTGCGCATGCCTTAAGTCTGTTAGCATCAGTCTTGCTGCCTTTAGACCACATGGAGCTTAAAAAGTTCCAGTGGCAACATGCCACTCATGATCAGTGAAATCAGCAGGGTGGGACAGGGTTGTAGGACTGCTGAGTTTTCCAGGGGATTTCAACAGGACTGGAAACCAGTGGTCTAGACCGTCCCAGCAGACAGAGCACCCTACAATCCATCCCATGTTTGGTCCACCATACATGAGGCTCAGCCCATTTGGAGAATCCAGTCTTCGGAAAGGAGCGCTACAGTGTGTGTTTACTGGTGTTTGGACCCAATTCAGTCAGAAACCCAGGGGGGAAAGCAGGGAGGCTTGGGGTGGGGGAGGTAAAGTAGTTGGTGGAGTGTCTCACTAGCATGAAGCTTCGCATTCCATCCCCAGCACCATATAAACCTGCAACCCCAGAACCTGGCAGGTACAGGTAGGAGAACCAAGAATTCAGGATCATCCCCGACTATGTAGGTGGAATATAAAACCCTCTCCAAAAAAAAAAAAAAAAAAAAAAAGCTGCTGGTGCTACTGGCTGCTGTCGAAATGGAAAGTTCATGAAACCCAGAAAGATGGTGCTGGTCCGGGCTGGAGGCTACTCTAGACGCAACGCCGTCACTGTGAAGAACATTGATGATGGAACCTCAGACCGGCCATAGAGCCACGCTCTGGTGGCTGGAATCCACCGTTATCTCTACAACATGACAGCTGCCGCAGGCAAGAAGAAAATCTCCAAGAGGTCAAAGATCAAGTCTTTTGTAAAAAGTTTATAACTACAATCACCTCATGCCCACAAGGTGCTCTGTGGACATCCCCTTGGATAAGACCGTTGTCAACAAGGATGTCCTCAGAGACCCAGCTCTGAAGCGCAAGGCCAGGCGGGAGGCCCGGTTTCAGGTGTTTTTTTGTTTCCCATCATTAAAAATAAGAAAAATAAATAAATAAAATAAAAAACCCTGGGATTGGGGGTGGGTCCTAGTAGTTCAAATTTCTTGAGTGAGCTGAGCCATATAGCACATGGCTGTAATCCCAGTAGCTGGATAGGAAGTAGTTGGAAGGTTGAGACAGAAGGATTGCTTATAAATTTTCAAAATATTTATTCATTATTTATTTGAGGAGAGAGAGAGAGAGAGAGAATGCCATATACTTAGGCAGAGTTCAGAAGTCCTTTCTTTCCACCATATTGGTTTCTGGGGATCAATCCCAAGTGGCCAGGTTTGTAAGCAGGTGCCTTATCCACCGAACTATCCGCCGGACCCTCATTCATACATTTAAGCTAACCCTGTTTTCCCGAGTGAGACCCTGTCTAAAATAAGCAAGCGGGCAAGTCTAGGTGAGCCTGGTGTGCAGCCAGGGCTCGAGCACCGTGACTTTGCATGGTGCCTGCTTTGTTTGGAAGCCAGAGCCAGACTGTTCCCATTAACCTCTTGGCACACCAGTCACCTGGCAGCAGCTGTGACAGGAGCCGCCTCCCCCTCGGCTGAACCAGGCGGCGCCCAGCCCTGACTCTCTCTGATTCAGATTTATGGCCTGGGACAAACACAGAACCTTGGCATGGAGCCACCCTCCCTAGCATCAATTAAGGACTACATAATTCTCATGTGTGTGTGCATCAAATAAATGGGTCTCAATTTAAGACAACTTCCCCATTGTGCCTGGCTAATGTAATCACAGTGAGCAGGCTTGCATGCTCGTAAACTTCCTAACTTTATTTTTAATGAGAAGAAGATAGTTACATCTAGTCATTCTGCCACTATTTATTCTTTTTTAAAACTAGATTTTGGATCACGTTAACAAAAATGACTTATGTGATCACTGATAATAAGGTAACGACACCGTGTACTCTGTTGAAGCACTAATCAATGTGATTATCACTTGAGTCTTTCAATTTAATTATTGCTTCTTATCACCATCCATTTCATTAAAGTTTTGGCAGGTAGGGAAGGAAACAGGGTTCAGACAGTTGCGTGAAGGATGGCGGTGGAATGATAAGACTGTCCACCCGAGAAAAGGCAGAGATGAGCTGAGTTTATTAAATAGCGTGGCAAGGCAGCAAGGCTTGTGAAATGCCCACCTCTGGGCTGTGTGCTCAACCCTGCTTTTCCCCAGAGTTCACCACTCGACTCTGGGCACAAGAGGACTATGCCAGCACACGACACTGACTTCAGGCTGTAGATCTGACACCCTGGCTGGACACAGCTATCTGGTCTTTATTAGATAAAGATGTAGGCTGATTTGGAAGGCTGAGCATACCCGAGTGAAAATGAAGCTGTCCTGCCTGCCCCCGGCCCCTGGGGCCCACCTTGGACCAGCTGAATTAGAGAAGGGCGACAAGTCAAATCTGGGCTCTGGCACCCAGTGGCCTCAGGAGGGGCAGAGGTTATGATCTGAAGTCAGGCTAAAAACACATGTGAGGAGGGCTGAATGGGTAAAGGGCCTGCCATGCAAACATGAAGACTTGAGTTGGAACCCCCAGCCCCCACATAAAAAGCTGGGTGTGGTTCAGGCTCTGAAAGCCTTGTGCTGGGGATGGCGGAGACAGGTGGATTCTCAGAGCTTGGCGGCTAGCCAAGTCTGGGCAATCGGTTTGGTGACGTTGTATTTCAAAAATAAGGTGGAGAGAGACGGAGGAGGGCATCTGTTAGGCCATGTGAAAAACACAACAGGGATAGGCAACAGCCCTAAAGGGCCAAGGTCACCATGGAGCCCCCAGGCACTGCCAGGGCCAGCATGCTGGGGAGGAGTCAGCACAGCAGCCTCAGCTGGCATTTGTCCCCGAGTTGCCTGACTGTGGTCACAAAGATACAGCGCGTACCCAGGGAGCCAGTCGTTCTCTTGCAGGCTGGCACCGAGTATGCGAGGCTTGGTCTTAGCACAGGCAGCGATGCTGACCTGGCATGGCATGCAAATGGGTCCTACTCTAAAGGTGGAGTCTACTACTTTAATAGTAGTTTTCACCAGTAGGCAATAATTGCACACGTGTTAACGTACTTGCACCATAATACTGTCAATACAAGTAATCAACAACAAAAGTATAACACACTCACTCACAAAACAAATATCAAATTGATTCCCCCCAAGAAAAGAAAAGAAAAACTAAAGTATTGGAAGAGCAGGAGAAAGAACTTAGCACCTGCCAAAAAGAGCTACAAGATAACAAATGATAATTACATGGCTTTTTTTTTTTTTTTTTTTCTATTTGGAATAAGCAGAGGAGAAGCCACAAGATCACAGGGATACAGTGACTCCTGAAGGATCACAATGTCCTTCTGCCATTGACACACAGAGAGTTGATTTGAAATAGCTGGGGACTGTCACGAGAAGGACAAGAAAGATCAGAATTGCTTTTCCTGTCACAGTTGATAAATGGGGTGAAGGGTGGGGAATGTAAATAATCTTTCCAAACACATCAAATTCATTTTCTTATTCTTTCTCTCTTTCTCTCCTATCTGGGGTGTATAGTCAGTTGTGTGGTATCTTCCCAGGAAGAGACCTTCCTTCCTTCCTTCCTTCCTTCCTTCCTTCCTTCCTTCCTTCCTTCCTTCCTTCCTTCCTTCCTTCCTCCCTCCCTCCCTCCCTCCCTCCTCAGGCTCTTAAATGTTGGTGTTGTTACAAGTGTGCAAATTTGGCTTTTTATAACTTTTTTTTTAATTTTTTTTTATTATTTATTCAATTGTGTATGCGTGTGGGCGAGTGTGTGTATGTATGTGTAGAACCACGGACGAATTCGGGAACCACCATGGACGCCTCCACTTCCTCCTTGTTTACTCTGCCCCGGGATTCACAGGCTCTGCCCTACCAGGACCAGAAACGGAGGCCGCCCCAGTTCTGCCTGGTGTCTATACGTGGGGTCATAGGATCCGAACTCAGGACCTTCCGCCTGCAAGGCAGAGGCTTAACCCATGAGCCACTTCTCCAGCCCCATAAATTTGGCTTTTTAAAACTATTCGATTGACTTACATTGTGAGATATGAACAGAAGGTATTTGATACTCCCAAGCTGAATACTAAATGAATGAATGAATGAATGAATGAATGAATGTCTTCATTAAGGTGTTCAGAAACATAGTTCTGGATGTCACCTCTTGGGGGCCCACTCAAGCTCCATCTAGGCAGAATCTAACTTGGAACTAAGGAGAATGATCTCACAGTGTTGCTTAGGAAAAGAGTTTGAGTCACTAAGTCACATAAAAAGTGTCTGAGAACTCAGACCAGTGCTACTTGACATCCAGTTTTGCCAAGGAGAGGAACTGCAAGCCAGCAGAATGTCTGCCTCACAAACACACCTATACTCACTCTCATGCGGGATTTGGTTTTGTTCATGGAACTTTCTAGATGCTTCTAGATGTCAATACAACAAACCACAAAGCAGGCCTGAACACAGCTGTCTTCTCTGCAGGGTTTCTCCCTAGATCTTCCCAGTGACTGACTTTAAGCCCAACAGTGCTTA
The DNA here is from genome assembly GCA_023101885.1 of Typhlomys cinereus. Classification (NCBI taxonomy): domain Eukaryota; kingdom Metazoa; phylum Chordata; class Mammalia; order Rodentia; family Platacanthomyidae; genus Typhlomys; species Typhlomys cinereus. The sequence goes on along the minus strand of JALPQD010000249.1, from coordinate 2,105,567 downwards.
TGCGTCTTTGGGTCTTGCCTGGTGGCACTTCGGTACCCTGCATCCTATCTTACATCCATTCCCTTGCGTCAGTCAGACATGAAGGGAGTCACCTATTTGACAAAGTTTCAATTTTCTTCCCTCTCTATAAACACAAATCGTGGTGAGAAGACAGAAATTAGCAGGCAGATCCTTGCAGCTGCCAGGCCGGCCCTTCGCCTTGCAGGCTCCACCACAGGTGAGCCTCTTGGTTACAACACAACATTCCCTCCCAGGAGAAGGAAGGGCGCGTCCAATCTGAAGGCCTCAGCCAGAAGTATTTGGGGTGAAAGCCAGGTCAGATGGCTTTTAAACAATGTTAATAAACAAAGCATTTGGCTCAAGTTTTTACGAGTCACCGCGCACCTGAGATGAAGATTTTGCAGCAGCCATTCTGGTTTGCAGGTTATTATAGTCCATGAATACATGTGAACACAAGCACAGTCCAACGGTATAGAACACGCAGTCATGTATCTACTACTTTTTTTTTGAGGAAACAGTGAAAGAATAAGTGAGAATGAAAAAGAGAGAGAGACAGAGAGACTTAGCACAAACATGCCAGGTGGCCTTTTGGGGAGAAAACTCAGGTCACCAAGTTTGTGAGCAGATGCCTTACCTGTTGAGCGACCTCACTGCAATCCCTCCCACTCATTACTTTAAATTTTTAAAAAAAGATTTGATATCATGTAGGAACTCAAGAAGGAATTTTTAAAAAAAAAAAAAATTATCGATTCCAGAGCGAGAAAGAGAGAGGAGTGAATGCAGGCACGGGTGCCACGGAGCGGTGCATGTATGTGGGGGCCATGGAGCGGTGCATGTATGTGGGGGCCACGGAGCGGTACATGTATGTGGGGGCCGAGGACAACTTTCAGAAGCCTGCTGTACCCTGTGAGCTCTGGAAATCACACTTGAGGCGCCACGGGTATGTTTACCCATCCCACAAGCTATCCTCAGGCCCCCCTCCCCTCTGCCCCCTCCTCCCCAGAAGGTACCGGTAGCCACGCCCAGCCCTCAGCAAGAACAGGCACGGAGAAGACGCGTGGTTAGAAGCGAGCCCTGGAGTTTTGAGTTCCGGTCATATCCAGATCCTCTGACCATCACTCAGGTCACACAGGTCCCAGGCAGCCCAAATGAGGGGAAAGAAAAGCTAGACCACCAGAGAGTCTAAGGACGAGTCCAGCAAACGCATCCTTACAGGTCAAAGGTGAGAACAGCTCTCAGGCCCCAGAGACAGACGCAGGGCTGGGGAAGCACTGTGAACCCCAGAGCTCAGGACAGAGCGGGGAGCGAGGGGGCTACTCACACTGTCGTTGCTTCCTTTGTTGTCCTCGTACTTGGTTTCTATATGAATGGAGAATTTCGGCAGAAAGGAGCACTGTGGGGGGAAAAGCAAACCGTGATTAGCACAGTGGTTCCTCTTTGCGGTCTTCAGCGCGACCTGGGGCCCACCTTTGGGTGGGGAGCGCTGAGCTGCGGCAGAAATGCTGACAGACTATGTCGATATCCACATGGAGATTGGAAAAGCCACTGCCAGGATCATGAGCCCCATGATTCCGGAAGAAACAACAGTGTAAGAAGCAGGTGGCCTTGGAGGACATTTCCTGAAGGAACATGTCCTGAGAATCCTGTCACCAGCGTGGGAAAGGCAAACCCCACAACTCAAGGTCTGGGCGCTCACTGGATACTTGAGGTCCCCATCTTAACTTTTCTGTAAACATGCTTATAAAATTAGGGAGCTAGTACGGTAGAACTTTAAGATCAGCAATTACAGATTTGCATGTGTGTATGTGTATGGTGTGCACACCTATGCTTGCAAGTGCACGTGTACACGTGTTCACATGTGTATGGGAGTCAGAGTCATCTTTTCAATAGAGAGTCTCTTGTGAACCTGGAGCTTAGTCACAGGGCTGTACTCGTTGGCCAGTGGGTTCTAGGAACCCACCTGTCCCTGCCTCCCCACCTCCAGCACTGGGGTTACAAGACGTGAGCTGCTATGCTTGACTTTCACGTAGGTGCTGGGGATCCGAACTCAGGTCCTCATGTTTGCCCAGAAAGCTCTTCACCACTGAGCCATCTCTCCAGACTCTAGACTCGATTTTTAATAGGTGACTTTAGAATAAGTCAATAACTTTAGCAGTGTTAAAACAGCAACGATGATTGTTATCTATGAATGGCACTGTAAGGGTTAAATAAAATGATGTCTGTCGAAATACAGTGCGTGGGGTCAGCGCAATATCTCGGTGGATAAGGTGCATGTTCTCAAACCTGGCAACCTGAGTTTGATCCCTGAAAGCCTGCGTGGTACTAGGCACACCTGTCTGTATGTGCCTCCTTCCTCCTCTCCCCTGCCTCCCTTTCAAGTAAGTGAATAAAATACTAGAAAATTACAATGCCAAGAGCCGGGGTTACGCTCTGTGGGACAGGGCATCTGGCATGTGGAAGGCCCTGGATTTGATGCCCGGGAACAAAATGCTAGAGCGGAGCTAAGAGAGCTGAGCCCCGAGCCAACGTGCAACGAAGAGCGGTGATCTGCCAGAGCAGCCGGGACACGAGGGACACAGACAAGGCCTGAGGATTCCTGTCCCCCCAAGTCCTGTTCAGTGTCTCCAGGAGATGTGAAAGGTTAGGCAGCCCGAGAAGAGGCTTTGGATGGGTGCTGGTATAACCCCCCTCCTGTTGACACTGAGCTGGGCATTACTTCTTCCTGGCCACCGGAGATGGTGAGGCTAATGGGTGAAATGTCCCAGTGTCTCCACTGCGAGCTGCGGGGATTTCAGAGACAAGAGGTGGATCGATCTGATCACGGTCCCAAGAGGCCGTGCGTTCTGTGTATATTCATCCAACATGTTCTCTCCATCGGGCATCCTCTGAACGGTTTCAAGCTCTTTCTTAGATATTTGCAAAAATTCCCAAGGGGTAAATACGACTGTCATCATCCCTACTTTCAAGAAGAGGAACAGAGGCACAGAGAGGTTAAGTAAATGGCCCACGAGTCCACAGTCGGTGCACTGAAGAATCAGTACTGAAAGCTAGATGGCCTGGTTCCGGCATCTGTGCTCTTGACCACCTCTCCAGTGGTCCTGCGAGTGGGCTACCAGTCCAACAACAACATCCCCCCAGCATGTTTGCTAAGTCTGGGTCTCTATTTACTTCAAAGCAATTGTTTCCGAAAGCCTGGAAGTGGGATTTAGCAATCTGAGTTGCACACACGCCTCCCCCAGGGCATGCCGAGGCGTGCTGGAGTTGGGAAAATGGCTCGCCATCCCATGGGTGGGCAGGACATGGACAGAATACAATATCTCAAGTCCCAGTGTCCATAAAGACAACCCACACCGCCTAGACCTCTTCACCTCCACTGCCACCACTCTCCTCTTTTCAGCCCACTAGGGACCTCTGGAAGCGTCTGCTCAAGAAGTCAGAAGAAACCACAATCCAGAACTTCAGAGACTCTATATCAACCACCTAGAACTAGGCCAGCTTAGTCTCTCCCCATCTTGAAGCTCAGGGAAATTTGCGGAAGAGGGGGCGGTAAGAGTGTAAGAGCAAAAGGATGGGAGGAGCAATGATATATAAGATACTTTATACTAGTTAGGGCTGAAGCAATCATAATTGGACTTTGCATGCCCTGCGCATTGTCCAACACACTGTTGACCTCACAAAGTCTAGCATCTGCTAAAGGCACCAAGAGCCTTGGAGGTAAAGGATTGGCAGCCACAGCAGTGTTCCTATACCTAAGGGGAACACGGGAAAGGGTTCAGGGAAAGGCCACTGGGTCCTTGTACGTCATCGGAGAGGAGGGCCCAGAGGAAAATCAGACATGCACAAGAAAGGACTCTCTGGGAATTGGGGCGGGAGGCACTGGGGGATGGGGAGGGAGAGGAGTGGGGAGGAGGAGCAGGGGGTACGGGGGGGAGGAGAGGAAGGGAGGGAACTGGTGTACCTAATAAGTTTGTACTGAGCTGAAATAAAAAAAAAAAAAAAAAGAAGTCAGAAGAGGACTGTGGAGATGGCTCAGCAAGTAGAGTGCTTGCCACACAAGCAAAAGGATAGAGGTTCAGATCCCCAGACCCCACATGAAATGCCCGGTGGCTGAGACTGGAATCCTTGAACAAGCTGGTCAGTTAGAATAGCCTCATCGGTGAGCTCTGGGTTTGATGAAAGGTCCTGTCTCGAAAAGAATAAAGCAGAAGAGAGATCAAGGACGATTCCTGATAGCAAGCCTTGGCTTCCATATGAACACATGCACGCGCACACAGACACACATGAACCCACATACACGTGAACATGCATACATACATACACGTACAACCCCTCTCGACACATACACGTGAAAATGGGAAAATAAAGATTTAAAAAAAGAAGAAAAAACAAGGTGAGACAGAGTGAAAGCTCTGGCTACTTTTCCTGACACGACATGCCCACGCACACCTGGCATCCACCTGTCTGAATCCAAGGGAAGTCAGTCGTCTGAGCTGTGACTAAGGAAACTTGGAGGCGATCAATCCTAGTAATTGCCTTGATGGAGAACAAGATCCTGCCATTATTCATTAGCACCTTCTCTGCTGTCTCCTCTCCAACCTCACACTTGGTCACTGCTGCCCTCACACCCACTTCCGGGGACTTCCAAGGGGGGGAGGGTTGATCATTGATTAAAAGACCCTGGAAGACTCTGAGCCACAGCCTCGATTGACTCGTGAGCACAGGGAGGTGTCCTTGCGAAGAGACCCTTTTAAAAATAGCAAGCCCTTAGGGAAATCAATATTGTGCTTTGCAAACCCATAATTCATCTGCGGGCCAATCCAATGGGTAGTGAGAGAAGAGGTCAATGCAGAGTGTGAGTGGACTCTGGTGCCAAGGGAAAAACTGCACCGAAATTGCCTGCATGTGTTATATGCATGTATCTGATGTTCATTCATCTGTGCATGCACATATATGCATGCATATGATAGTCATTTGTGTGTGCATGCATGCACGTGTGTATTATACACGTGTATATGATGTTCATTTGTGTGTGGGTTCACTGAGTAGAGGCCAGAGATGAACTCTGGGTGTCTTCCTCTACTCTTTCCACTTTACTTTTTGAGGCAGGGTCTCTTGCTGAACCCAGTGCTCACCTACTCAGCCAACTAGTGAGTTTCAGGAATCCGCCTGTCTCTTCCTTCCCTTCCCAGCACTGGGATTACAGGCATGCTGCTGTACCCAGTTTTTTTTTTAATGTGGGTGCTGGAAATCTGAACTCAGGTCTTCGTGCTTATGCAGCCAGCACTGAGCATTGAACTGACTGAGCCATCTCTCAGGCCTTTTTTTTTTTTTTTCTGTCAATCAGTTGATCCTCTAAACCACTTAACTAGTTCAAACAAATGGATTTTGAGCATTTGGGTATTAAACGCAAACATGAAATGCAAAACTCCCATGCAAATTAACAGATGTTATTTTCGAGTTGAGGACGAAGGTTATTTTCCTATCAGAGTGTCAACCCTGTTTGCCACAGGGCGGTGGGCACACCTGTTTCAGTAAGACACCAGGATGGCAGGGCCGGGCAGGTCTGCTCTAGGCTGGCCAGGGCATTCTGGGGCAGGCTGAAGTGGGCTGAGAATCTCTTTAAGTATCTGATGGCTACATCAGGAGCCCCGGAGCACATGGGGGTCTCAAGTTAAAACCAGAAGTCTCTGTGACTCTATGCACTTTAGAGTGAAATCTTCATCTTAAGAAAACTTCTGGGTGGAGAAATGACTTGTTTAATAAAATTCGTGTAGCATAAGCATGAAGACCTGAGTTCAAACCCACACAAAAAGCCGGCTGTGGTAGTGCATGTCTGCAATCCCATTGACTGGAGGGGAGACGGGAGGATCCCTGGAGGTGACTAACCAGGCATATGTGCCCGAGTGTATACACACACGTACACACACACAAATAAAAAGAAAAGTGAACAGAGGTCAGAGGACAATTTGAAGATTATGTTTTGTCCTTCCACCATGTGGACTCTAGGTATCAAACTGAGATGGTCACGCTTGGCAGCAAGCACCTTTATCGTCTGTGCCATCTCACTGGCCCTCTTCATATATTTCTTTGTGCTTCCTCTTTATCTTTGTAAATCAAAGAACAGTATCATCCTCTTTTGTTGTCATCGTTCTCAAAGCAAAGTAATAGAATGAAGAGAACTGACGCTTGTTAGTGACTTGGATTAAAAATCAAAATACACTGACTTTCATCTTCCATGCCTTGGTTACTCCATTTCTAGAAGGGACACAATCCTTCTCTCCTATGTAGGAGTGTTGGGAAGACAAAAGATCCGTGCGTCATCTCTAGCGAAAGCATTCTTAGGAGTCTTCCCTAGAACCTTTTTAAATGGATAGTTTATATCCTTCTTCCCTCCTTCCCACAGTCTAGAAACCTAAGTATCCTATTCTTGTTTTAATGTGTATGTATGTATGTGTGGGTGCCGGGGGATGTGTGCATGTATGTGTGTTTATTTGCATATGTGTGGGTACATGTGTTGGGAGTGCTTATGTATGCGAATGTGCTTGAATGTGCAGACCCAAGATTGTTATGGAGAATCATCCTTGATTGTTCTTCCACCTTATAATTGGAGGGTGGGACTCTAATTAAAGCAAAACTCACTTATGGGTCTAGTCTGGCTAGACAGTTTGTTCCGGGGAGTCCCAGGCTGTACCTTCCGGGGCTGAGATTTCAGGGGGGTACCACACCTGCTCAGCATTTTACATGGGGTCTGGGGGGAATCTGAGCTTCAGAACTTTTGCTTGGGTAGCAAGTGGTTTCCACACTGAGCCATCACCCCAGCTCCAAAGTGTCCTATTCTTAAAAACAAATAAGCAGCAAGCTGCCTGATGGTGCCTTGCTTCTCTGCAGTCATCCCCTTTCTGTTTCACAATCGTCAGTGCTTGTTGGTTCTATTTTCTTGCCTCTGCCTCTTCTGGCCCAGCGAGGTTTGGGATGGAAGTGACATCCTTCAAAGCCATTGGCTTCTCACCCGCATTCTGGAGCCCTGTCTCACTGGCTATACATACACGCATATACATATGCATATACATATATATACTTGAATGACTCCTCTATTCTGCATTGTGTACCTTCCCACTGTACCCCTAACATCAATGGTGCCACCCCCCTCTTCCTGCTCCACCCCTCATCCTCCGCTGCCTCATTTGCTTCTGCTTTTCCGTGGACATTTTTTGCAGATACCACCCAAACTGACACCTCTAATTTCAACTTCTCACATTTCCAGCTGTCCTGGGCTATGTGCACCGAGTCCCACAGACGCACCAAACCCAGTAGGTCTGCGTCAATCTCCCGGGTTCTCCTGACCTAGGGATTTTTGTTAGAACAAATCACCAAGCGCTAGGTGGCTTCAAACAACAGAAATTTGTTCTCTTCCTGTTCTGGAGGCTGGAAATCAGGTGTCAAGGTGTGCTGGGTCCACACTCCTCGTGCAGCCCCCCGGAAAAGAAGACTTCAAGTAGCCCAAGGCAGTCCTATCACCTGATCTTCATCTCTCTGTGCCCCTTCCTCCTGCTCTTCCTCTTCTTGTGGTCCTGGGAATGAAATCCAGGGCCTCAGACCAGGCAAGTGGTCTATCACTGAGCCACGCCCCCAGTTCTCCTTTTAATTTCATTCTAACAGCCAAGTTACTCAGACCAGACTGGCTGTGAATTCTGCAGCCCAGACAGACCTCGAAAGTGCATTCCTCCTACACAACCTCCCAAGTAGCTGGGAATTAACCCTCTCTTCTGATAAGAACCCCAGACAGTGGACTCTCGCCCCACTCCCCACCAACGCTTCCAGTTGCCAGGCTCCGAGCCCACAGAGCCCACATCTCAAAGATGATCTCATTTACCACCTCTGATCATCCCACGGGAGCGGCCAGAGCGGTGGCCACAAGCAGGAACACCTGACCGGTTCTTCCCGCAACCTGAATACGGTGGTCAAGGGCCAGCAGGGAGCCAGCGCCTCACCCCACTCTGACCACAAGGCCTGCTCCGCCGCCAGCTCTGTCCTGGCCGAGTCTTTCTCAGGCCCTTTTTCCCTGTGACTTTTTTTTTTCTTAGCTTGCCTTCCACCCGCTGCCGGCTCCATGTAGGGAAACAAGAATTCCGCCGGGGGTTCTTCTGTCTCCGAGATCTAAAGACGATCTTCCTGCATGTTCAATGTCAACCAGCAAAAACTAAGAAGAAACAGCATCGAAAGGCAGAAGGGGGAACCCTAGGGACTGTTCACAGTGGCTCTGCTTACAGAGGGTAAGGACGGTAAACTCAGGCACCGGAAGGTTCCCAGAGGGATAAATCCTGTCTTGTCACCACATCTGATTTTCCAGCTGAGATCCTGTCAAGCGCACTGGCGTCAGTGCCATCTATGTGCCCAGCGTATCAGTACCAGCTTCCTTTGTGCGGCGTTTCTGACGATGGTTAGTGGGAACGCCATCCCTAAAGGCTCCACTGGGATAAACCTCTGGATGGCGATCTTCTCTGGCACTTAGACTCGGTGGGCAGGGGCTGATGAACGCTGAAATGCATCTGTCTGGAGCTCAAGGGAGTGATGCGGGAGATGAGGGAGGGGAGGACGTGATGCGTCTGAGTCCCTTCAAGCACAATTCCCAGACATGAGGCCTCCTAGGCGCAGTGCTAGGAAGCGAGAGCCGCGTGCCACAAATTACGAGGTAGAGATGTACTCTCAGTTCAGATGTGCTTTACAAGGAAAAAAAAAAAAAACCACGAAAGAGCTATTTTTGGTCCTGTGATTGATTAGGGTTGCTATGGTGATGAGAAACACGTTTGAGAATGAAACCAACTGTAATCACACTGAAATCTTCAAGAGAAAGGGGATCTATCTATGCTCAGAGTCAGTGTCTGAAGGGTGCACAGAGTCTTTGCAACAGAAGTCACACCTGTACGGGGCAAGGTGACGGTGGCCAGGGGTGGGGGGCAAGTTCCAGGCTGTCCCAGGATCCCAATTTTCAGAAGCAGAAAGTAGCAAGACTTCTGGGAGAATGTACCTCATTCATTGTCAAGACTGTCATCCGAGGACATGGGATTCCTCTAGCATTTAGCCTACCTCCCGATCTGTAAGTCAGCCTTTACTAAAAATAATTTCAATATGATATTCTCTGTGGTAGCTTACTTCTACAACCTACTTACTAGCGCCTCATCAGGTTTTGGCCTCTCTTCTAATAAGGTGGTGGAATCCTTCCTTCTCTTCTTTCTCCTCCCCCAAATTGTTTTGTTTCAGGGGCTGGGTGGGGGAGTATAGCTCCCTGGCAGAGCACATGTTTGACAGGCTCTGGGCTCCATCTTAGTCACTACAGGAAGTGAAGAGCTTTATTCACATTAGTCGTCCATTTCATAGATACCAAGAACCATTAATGAATGTTTGTGTGAACATTTGTTATACCTAATTGGGAAATATCATCATCATCTCCCTAAAAGCACTGTGCCCATTAGCACTCATATTTCTGTTCCTGTCTCCCCTCAACACCATACTGAAAGCAGTCACTCTTCTTTCTGTCTCCAAAATCTGTCAGTCTGGGCTTTCCATATGGATGGAATAGAATACAGGATCTCTTGTATTCAGCTTCTTTCTCTTAGCATAAGGTACCAGTAGTTCATTTCTTTTTCTAGCATAATACTATTCCATTATATGGATATAACACACTTCACTTATCTGCTCATCAGTTGATGGTCTCAATATTTAGCCCACTCTGGCCTTGAACTTGTGATCCCCCTGCCTGAGTGTCAGGATTACAAGCATGTACCACCACATCTACCTTTGTTTTTTCCCTTTTGGCTGATAATGAATAAGGCTACCTTGGGCATTCTAACATCAGTTTTTGTATAGAACATATGTACTCATTTCGCTTGGATAGACACTTAGAGTGGAATCGTTGGATACTGTGGTTACACTATGTTTAACTTTTTGAGGAACCTCCTTCCAGATGTTCTGATAATCCAAAGCTCACCAGCAGTATGTGGGTTCTGACTTTCTCATCCCTAACAATATTTGTTTATTATCTAGGTGCATCTTAACCCTAGGAAGTTCTGGACTATCTCTGGTCCAGGAGAAGCACAGCCAAAGTTGCACATGTGCCCAACATGGAGACAAAAGGAATAGTGGTATTTCTATGTTCTTATTATCAATGGTTCCCCCGAAGAGTTGAAATGCGTGCATTCGTCTTTGAACTCAGGAGCCCTCATCCAATCCCTGTGGGTCTACAATCATGGCACTTGCTTAATAGATGAAGAAGCAGATACTGGAAGATCCAGTAGCGAGTGTGGTACAACAAACATGTGAGGGAAGGGCTGGTGAGATAGCTCAGTGGGTAAGGCTCTTGCTTGGCACTCAAGCCTGATGACTTCAGTTTGTGCCCCCAGAACCCATGTAAACACAGCATCCAGCAGGATGAGCGGCTGTAATCCTTACACACCTACAGGAAATGGGGAGGGGATGGAGACCCGAGACTGTCTGGAGACTCACTGACCAGCCAATGTGATTCTGGCAGTGGAAAAGATACCTGCAGGAAACGGGGGACGGCGGTGGAGACTTGAGATTCTCTAGAAACTCAATAAAGTGGTTCATGCAAAGCAAAAAGAGAACTTGAATCAAACGAGGGGGAAAGATGTGTGGATTGATACCCAAAGCTGTCCTCTGATGTTTACACAAGGGCGGTGGCGCACATGCACCTACATGTACACATGCTAACACACATGTACATTCACACGCCATACATACATACACACGAAAGCAAAACAAGACAACCAAAAGCTCTTACTTAACCAAATGAGACAGCCCTTCCAGGGAATTTGGACTCAAGAAAGTCAAATGGAGGAGTGAATCAGAAACGGACTTGGGATTCATGAACTATTCATAGGCTTTGAAAAGGCTGCTTTCTTTGAACTCCACGAGCACCCTTCTCTTGGCGTCCTGTTCTGCCTGCATGTGGCATGTTCCCTGCTAATTCTGCGCGGACTTGACTTTCTAAGACAATCCTCTGATGATGACGGACTGCCCTCACTGCATTATATAGTATCAATAAAGCGTCATCCAAGTCCAGGAGGGACTTTCAACTCGAGATGGACTCACTGATAAAACTGGACTTGCCAATGTGTCCACAATGCTCCTGCTTGTTGGAGAGACCAGGTGCAGAGTGCATGCTGGGACTGGAGGCACGGGAAAGGAAGAGAGAAAAGGCCATGCTGCTTGGAAAACGGGAGGCCATGTTTGTGGAGGACAGCAGACTCTACCTCCATCTTGCTTTGATTTTCTTGGCATCTTCTTTTTCTCTCTTGATGTATATGTCTTGAAGGTCAAGCTTGGATGTGGTTCCTCAGATGCTACCTGCCGTGTCTTTTGAGACGGGGGTCTCTCACTGGCCCATCAGGTGGACAGACTAGCTGACCAGCACTCCGCCACACCTGGCTTTTCACAAGGGCGCTGGGGACCAGATTTAGGGTCGCACGCTTATGGGACAAGCACTTTACTGCATGAGTTATTTTCTTCCCCCTTTCTTCTTGACTTCTTTTCTTCTGTTCATTTCTCTCTTCTTTCATTCATTCATCTACCCAGCCATTCGTTTATTGTTTTCTGAGATAGAGTCTTACTACGTAGCCCAGGCTGGAACTCACTATGTAGATCAAGATGGCTTCAAACTTGCGATGATCCTCCAATATCAGGCCTCACCATGGCTTGTTCTACCTCTTTACTGCTTTGCTCTAGAGTTTCCCAAGTCTGCCCACTAGGGCCAGAAGTGCAGACTGCTGTCATTTCCACCTGTCTAGGATCTGGGATCAGAACACAGGCCCTTCTGCTTGCAAGACAGGGGTTTTAACCCCGAGCCATTTCTCCAGCCCTACTTGGAGATTTTCATTCCTCCAGACTGACAGAAATTTTGCCTATACTTAGCAGGCAATATGCAAATCATTTTTGTTCAAGGAAGATCTCTAAAGCACTTGTCAACTTCAAGAAGAGTATGTGTGTGTGTGTGTGTGTGTGTGTGTGTGTGCGCATGTGCCTGCAGTGTGTGTGGGGGCGTGCACCTGCCCCCACCTGCTCAGCCTCTCCCTAGTCATCAAGCAAGCAACAATACAAAGGAAATGAGAGATCTTTGGGCGCCCCTTGCCGGCCTGGGTTCTGAAAGCCACGCATGACTATCTATAGATAGGGTCTGTGTCATGCTGAAAAGGTAGTTGGAGGTGGGGGCGGGGGTGAGTGCAAAGAAAATAGTTCCGGAAAAGTGTCTTCAGAGCGCGCGTGGAGAAAAAAGCCAAAGAATTCTAAAGCAAAGAGAAGGAGTCAGAGGACGGCATAGAAATGAGCTGCTGCGGATGAATCAGAGAGTGACTCTGCCGACGAAGCAGCAGAGGAAGAAGAAGTGTGGCCAAGAAGAATGGCGGGGTCTGGAAGGGAAGTGGAGGAGGCTGAAAGGAAGGAACACGACGGGCGAAGCACTCAAACCCAGCCGGAAGCAGCTGTTTGCATCCCAGCGTGCAGCCGGGAAATGCACTGGTCCCAGCAAGCTGCCACCAGCCCGCACTCTGCACATAGCTCTATTTACCTCTGTTCACGCATTCGTTCGGTCACTGCCAGGAATGATCCATAGTCGTCCCTCTCACAGGAGAGTCAAGGCCAAACATGAATGAAGGCCCGTTTTATGAATGGAGCGGGCCTTGCTGTTGGCAACTCGCATTCAGGATCACGCACTCTGCAGCTAGACTTGTCAAGGGGGGATTAGCAGAGGATGCATGGGAATCCAGACACCTGTGCCCAGTAATAGCAGGAGGAGAATTTAAACAGACAGACAGGTGGCCTCCCCCCAACCCCCCCCAACATGGATTGTAAAAAACAGAGATGGAAGTGAATCACAGAGGCCGGTAGGGAGGAAACATCCAGACTGCAAACTTTCCCAGTTAAAAGCTGCAAGGATCATCTTGCTTAGCCAACTGTGCAAATTACTCATCGTATTACATCTTATTTTGGGTGCATGATGCGTGTGTAAGTGCGCGTGTCATATGCATGTAGGCACGTTCATGTGTGTGAATGTGATTGTGGAGAGCAGAATGACCTTAGTATCAGTTCTTGCTTCCCATTTGTTTGAGGCAGAATCTCTTTTGTGCGTCACTGATCCATATACCAGGCTGACTGGCCTTGGGGTTCTGGGACTCCACCTGTCCCCACCTCCCCTTCCATCTTATTGTAGAACAGTGGAATTACATGTGTTCTGGGAACTCAAATTCAGAACCTCAAACTTGTGTTGCAAGCATTTTATCCACTGAGCCATTTCTCCAGCCCAAATGCCTCATTACCAAAAAAAAGTTAAACTAAGCATCTTAATGAACGATTAAAAGCCAAGAAGTCAACTTGTTTTTTACATCAATGATGGAAATGTGCTAGTTTGATACTCAAATAGTCATGAGTGTTTTATTTTATGGAAAAAAAAATCTTCCCCACAAAATTCTTCTCAATTATTTTATTCTATTCTCATCAACATGTACAGAGCAAAACTCACAGGTACTGGAAAATTGTACAGCAGAAATCAAAATTTCCAGGATTGAAAGTAGAAAATAAGCAAAGAAAAAAGGGAGAATTTCCTAGTCAAATCTCTCACTAAACATCCCTTGAAAACTTTTTTTTCCTTTGACGATTGCTGCGTTTTGTGTCATTTGGAGCCATATTGAAGCCCTCCAAGGATCTTGCAGCATTAGGGTTCAGAACATGTTTTCTCTTCTGCTCTGTTTTCTCAAAAAGACTAAATTAACCTTCTCTGATGTCCAAAGGCCCGAGAACAGTCTGAGCCAATTGAACTGGCATCACAGCATCGCCCAAGCAAACAGAAGTGGCTGCTCAAGGCTCCTGCTACCCAGGTGCTGACTGTCTGGCTTGCTGAGATGACGCTAGACCTACTCAGGTATCATAGAACAGCTGGGACAAAGGCTGCTTTATCTTGTCATTCGCATTTGTTTTCCATTTCTATGTATGTGCATGTATGTGTGGAAGGATGCATGTGTGACCATATGCACATATATGTGTGTATGTATGTTTGTGTGTGCATGTCTCTGAGTTCGTGTGTCTATATGTGTGGGTACTGTATGTATATGCACGTGTATTCATGTATGAATGGGTGCGTGCATGCGTGCGTGCGTGTGTGTGTGTGTGTGTGTGTGTGTGTGTGTGTGTGTGTAGGCTCAAGGTGGATGCCGAGAATCTTCCTCTATTGCTCTTCCATTTTATTCTGGAGTCAGGCTCTCTAATCAAACCCAGAGCTTGACAATAAGGCTAGTAGAAGAAGCCAGCTTGCTCTGGGAATCCACCTTCTGGACATCAAAACTCTGGTATAATCCCTTCTTCATGTGGCAAGTACTTTAACCACTGAGCCATTTCCTCAGCCCAAGGATTATGCCACTTCGAAGCTGTCTTACCCACACAACTGTTCATTCTCCATGAGGAAAGTGCTGTTGTTGGAACACTGACTGTTCCTAAAAGTCCCACGCACTAAAGGCTTGGTGCCCAGGGCAGCGTTATCGGGAGGTGAGACCTAGCAGGGGATGGGAGGCCATGGTGGAACTGCCTGCAGAGGAGAGAATGACCCAGATTTCTTCTCATTTTGTCTCTTGATTAGGAGAGGAAGACATTCGCTCTGACCCACACGTGCTCACCATGGAACCAGAGCAGCAAACAAGGCTAATCATCATGGACTGAAACCTCTAAAACCATGAGCCAAAACGCAACATTTTTTTAAATCATAAGTCAATAATGTGGAGTATTTTGTTACAGCGATGGGATGTGAATGCTGAAACACATCTAAATGCACAAGCTCTCTGCTGCCTGGGGTGTGTGGTTTGACAAAGTGATTTTGCTGGAAAAGAAACTCAGAGGAACTGAGTTTCAGGTCTAAAACAGCAAAAATATTTTCATTATTGTTGGGCATTTGTTAATAATAATAAAGCTTTAATAAGACTGGAGGGATGGCTCAGGGGTTAAGATTTTGCCTCACAAACAGAAGGTTCTGACTTCAGGTCGCAGGTCCCATGTAAAAACTCCAGGCGGAAATGGTAAAGGCCTGCATCTCCAGCCCTGGTGGGTGGCCCCTGGGAAATCTAAAGAGCGAAGCGAAAAGGAGGTAAAAGCAATTCAGGGTGATTACTGAATTTGCCCTTGAGCCTCCACAGGGACACACAATGCCCTCTGACACACACACACACACACACACACAGTTTTGCTATTTGACTAATACCAGCGGGGGAAAAATAACATTTACTGGAACAGAACTGATCCTCAGACCTAACAGAATAGCTTTGGTGAAGAGAAGCTTCTTGAACTTTCCTAAGTGCTTGCAAAATTCCAAGTTCCATAGACAAATAAACATAGGATGTCTTGCGAACTTCGTGTCCCTTTCGAGATCCATGACCTACATTAGAATCAAGCCTCTGAGAAGTGCTGCAGAAATAAAATGCGTTTGTCCTTCCCTTACTTAACTGACCAGGCCAGAGGACACCTCAGTCCTCTAGAGTGCTGGGTCACAGGCATGAGCCACCACGGCTGGCTAATACGTGTTTGTATTATTTCCCCCCCAACTGTCATTTTGAATGGTCTCCAGAGCCCTCGAGATTTCCAAGGGTCCCTCTGACTCCCACTACCACACCAGCCTCGAGTTGCTTCTTTTCTGTGAAATGTCATCTTCAGGCCTGTGTCCTTTTTCATCAGCGTCCTTAAATGGAGGGCTCATAATCGGATCCGGTTCCCAACATGTCCCTGCTCCCACGGCCTGTTCTCTCTTTCCCTTCTTTCTCTTTTTTTCTCCATCGCTCCTTGTCTCCCTCCTTTCCTCCTTTCTTCCCACACGGTGCTCTCCTCATACCACTGTTATCAGTTGTCACTGTTGCAAAACGCCTGACAGAAACACCTTGCAGGATGGAGGGTGCTCGGTCCGTCAACACGTGGCAAAAGATGTTCAATTTATGATGGGTTGGGATGCAGGAAGAGGTTACCCCCGTGGCTGGGAAGAAAATTCCAGGGCCCATCTCTGAAAGTTCTCCCAGACAGAGCCACTCTTTGGGGAACAATCAAAACATAACCCTGTGTGTGCACGCGCACATGTGTGCGCGTGTGTGAGGACTTCAGATTCAAACCCTAACGGTAATCCAGACTGGACTCAAACTCACCACTGTAGGGCTGCCATGGTAGCCATATGGCCCTATTCCTTAAAAAATGGGACATTGGCTTACCAGTCTCCAAGTAATGTAAGGCAATGCACATTCTCCAGGACACGGAGATTAAAGTCACTTCTAATCAGCTAACCTGTGGCACTAAGGAAGAGATATGAGCGGGCCAGCTGGTTCTTTGTTTCTTCCCAAACAAGATCAGTCCTTGAACTTTATTATAATAAACACATCCTCCTCAGACTAGTCCCTGGCTCCTTTGTTATGTAATTTGGTACTTTACATTGCCCTTTGGCTGGCACTCTCAGGGTTGGTGGAGAAGGGAGGCCTGAGCAGGAGGAGGCTCCTGAGGGGGAGGCTGTCAGCCTATCAGAGCCCTCAGTCCCAGGCCCAGCCCACAGAACAGTCTTACTGGAGCCGCTTTAGAAAAACACCCCCATCTCCCTATTGCCACACCCAGGGAGGACGACCCACAATTCACCGAGGGTGACTGACAGTCCTCACCTGGGCACGTCCTTTACTCTCCTGTCCAGGGCAGGTTCTGGGCTCACCCTACAATCCTGTCTCAGGAATGCGCCAGCTGGTTTGAGGCGCCCACTGAGCAGTCATTCCTTCTCCTTGGTCAGCTGCAACTTTGTTTCCCTCTTTCATCCAAATCATTAAAATGCTCTGAAGCAGCGGACTGTCTCTCTGGCATCCTCCTCTCCTTGGGAAACTACCGCTATTTTCACTAACCAAGAGGTGCATTCAGGCCTGGGATATGGTTCACTTGATGGAGTACTTGCCTAGAACGCACAAGGGTTTGAGCTGCAGGAATGCATGGACTGGATGTGATGCATTGCCTGCACCCTCACCACTTGGGAGGAGGAGGCAGGCGAGGATGAGAAATACAAGGTCATCTTTACTTGTGTAGAGAGTTTGAGACCAGCCTGGACTACCTGAGGCACCCCGCACCCAATCACAAATTAATAAGTACATAGATAGTATGAGAATTAAAAAAGGATGGTGGGGCTGGAGAGGTAGCTCAGGGGTTAAGCCTCTGCTTCATAAGCAGAAGGTCCTGAGTTTAGATCCCAGATTCCCAAGTAAAAATGCCACGGAGAAATGGCAGTGGCTTTGTCCTTCCGGCCCTAGAGGTGGACCCTGGTATATTCTAGAACAAAGCCAAGAGGAGGTAGCATAATCAATACAGGCTGATTCCTGAAGTCAATCTTGAGCCTCCATACTCACACACACAATGCCCTCTGATACACACCTACACACACACACACACACACACACACACACACTCACACACACACGCATTGGGAAAAAAAAGGAAGATGAACCACTTGCTATGCTTCTTCCAATTGTTCTTATTAAAGACCATTATGAGGACTGGAGAGATGGCTCAGGGGTTAAGAGTCTGTCTCGCAAGCAGAAGGTCCTGAGTTCAGATCCCAGGTCCCACATAAAAACATCAGGTGGAAATGGGAGCAGCCTGAACTTCTAGCTTTGGATGGCGGAGCCTGGGAAATCCCAGAGCAAAGCAAGGAGGTAGAAGCAATCCAGGATGATTCCCCAAGTTACCCTCTCTCTCTCTCTCTCTCTCTCTCTCTCACACACACACACACACACACACACACACACACACACACACACACACACACAGAGTAAATAAATAAATAAAATATAAAAAATAGTAAAGACTGTTGTGATGGAGAGGCATGGCTACAGGGGCAATTTATATGCACCAACTGAATATTCTAGGTCACTCCAAGAGGATGCTCCGAGGTAAGTCTCCATGTTCCTACAAATAGGAAAGAAACTCCGCTCCTGTCCAGCTCCCCAGGCTGAGTCGATGCAGCAGAGTTCTGTTTGTCTTCTAGTGCAGATCTTATTTTAATAAATGCTTTCAAATAAAACCCCAAGTCAACTCCTTTGGAAGACAGTCAGTCGCCTAGGACCTTTGTGACTTGGCGGAGCCCAGAGGAGTCTGTCAGATCGTCTGTCCTCTGGAAGAATGTCACTGCTTGTCTTTGTTTACTGTATAATTAAGATCCCCCCCCCATAATCAAGTTAAAGATATTTTCCACTTCCTGGGCCAGTGACGTTTGTTCATAATTCTAAACACACGGCCGCTTGTGGCGATGGAAAAGCTTTCCTGTTCTGATAACTGGGATGGCGGCGACAGCCAGGTGACCCCACAGAGAATGTGCTCTTATCTAGGTCTGATATTAATGGGGCTGGATGAGGTCTAAGAGACTGGACAGTCAGATGGAGAGTTGGGGGGCCCCCTGGGTGCACACTTCCTGTGGCGCTGTCTGAAGTTAGTGGAGCCAGGGGCTGTGTGGCGTTCCTAGTTTCCAATGTGGCGTCGGGCAAGTTTTTGCTTTTTGAATATAGAACAGGAAATCTGGAGCTTGAGAAAGACATCAAAAAGAGGTATTTAGGACCAAAGGATTGGGGGATAAAGAGCCCAATTAGAGAGCATTTGAAACGGGGAAGAAACAGGAAGCGAGGGAACATCTGCCCACCATCCTGGGCGCAGCACCGCGCGAGGCGTAGAGGGTGGGCAGACAGCGTGAGAGCACGGCTGAGCCCAAGTCAGGGGCTGGCAGCTTGAGAATGTGCAGTGCGGGCCTGAAGGAGTGCACCTGGAGCCAGATGGAACATTCCAGATCTCCAGCGACTAGAGAGATGGAAAGAAAGGCTGGCCTATTTTGGGGATGGAAAAATAAAAGCAAAGTAGTCAGGCACAAAGCAGGAGAGAACTGGAGGCAGATGGAATGCAAAACGTCACGATGCACGTACTTGCCCATGTCCTGGTGGCCAGGATCCTGCGGTGGCAGCCATGCACAGACATGCCACGCACCAGGCTGCCCTTGCCCCTCTCCAGCGCTGAAGTCCCAGCCCCCCTGGTGACTGCATTGGGAACTGGGAGGAAATCAAGCTCAGTGAAGATCAGAATTAAACAAACACAAACAAACTCGGGACTGGGGTGATGGCTCAGCAGTCGCAGAGCGTCCTGTAAGAGAGGAAGGACCACAGTTCGAATCCCCAGATCCTAGGTAGCATGCTGGGCGGGCAAGGCGGCATACCTATAATTCTAGTAGCAGAAGATGGAGCCTGGAAATTCTCAGAGTAAGCAGCCTAGCCAGATCAGCCTTGGCTACATAAGAAGTTCAAGGCCAGCCCAGGTTCAATGAGACTCTGTCTTGAAATCAATAAGTGATAAAAGCCACACACAGAAGAAAATGGGGGGGGGTGAAGGAGTGGGGTGGGGTGGGGGGAGACAGGACTGTGGCTGGCTGAGTGTGGTAACACCGGTCTACAAATCCTAGTCTTCAGGAGGTGGAGGCAGGGGAATCCGGAAATCAGAGCCAGCAGCTACGGAGAGAATTAATACCAGCTAAAAGTGTTGCAAAAAACAAGAGATGGAAAGAAGTATTAAGATCCCTGGACTCTTCTCTCACTTAATGACCTCTGACTATCCATTTCCCATCCTATGTCAGGGGATACTTTTCAGGGAGTCTTGCACATACCTTGGACTGACCTTGGATTCCTGTGGTGTGGTGGAACATAGGAGGTTACTAGCTTCCTCCTACCCCTCCCCCATCTCAGCGCATCAGGGTGCCTCTGCTCATAACCTGCAGACTAGTTCTGCTATACTACCACTTCTCATCCACATGGGTGCCAGAGAAAAGGACAACCCTCTTTTATAGCCATGCAGTATGGAACAGGTAGGAGGACATATTTTTACTTAAAGTTTTGTCTGTGGTTTTCTTTCCTTTCCTCTTCCCTCTTCCCTCCCTCCCTTCTTCCTTCCCTCCCTTCCTCCCTTCCTCCTTCTCTCCCTCCTTCCCTCCCTTACCCCTTCCTTCCTTCCTTCCTTCCTTCCTTCCTTCCTTCCTTCCTTCCTTCCTTCTTTCCTTTCCTTCCTTCTTCCTTCCTCCCAGTTGTTTAAATTGCTTCTTTTTTTTTTTAATAGAGTATTCGATCATAGCAACAGTAAAGGAACTCATGCAAAGATTTTCTCTAGAAATCACACAGTACCTTCGAGCATGTTCAGACTTCAGTTCTCTGCTAATATTATCTATCCTGTCCATATTTCATGGACTGTCATAACTCACAGAGAATGAGTGCCATTGGTTTTGGGTGAAATCAAGGTGACTTAGCTCTAAGGATCACCAGGCAAATAATTGTCTTTGTGCAGTCACACACACCCAGAATTCTCTTGTCCACATATTGATTAAATCTCAAATGAAAAGTGCAGGCACGAGCTTTCAGAAAAGTGGGAAGGCTAGCATCAGATATCACTAAAATAGAACAACTCCCTAGACAATCCAGTCTCATAGATGGAGCCCAGCATGACTGCAGGGCACTAAGATCTGTCCCCAGTCACGCTTCCGTTGGGAGGAGGGCAACATCCAGTGCTGCAGGACACTGGACAATGAACGCATGTTGAATGTCGATCACTCTCCAAGCACTAGGTTAAGATTTCAAGAATTAGTAAACATCATCTCCCATATCCCCTTCACAGAGAAATGTTATATTTGCACCACTGATAAATTAGGAAAGGAAATCTGAAAGGGAGACCTTGGAGGTATTGGAGGCAGAATTCAATCAATTCTGAAGCCCACTTCTTTGTGTGTTCGTGTGCCTCACACACTCAGCGGTGTGTGTGTGTCTTGATTGCTGGGATTACACCACCTTATTTCTTGACGCGCGGTCTCTTACTCAACCTGGAACTCACCAATTCAGTTGGGCTGATGGGTAAGCCGACTCCAGAAATCCACGGGTTTCAAGGGCCCCCATTCTACAACTCTGGGGTTACAGATGTGTGCTGACATGCCTGACTTGTGTGAGTACTGAGGATCTAGATTCGGGACCTCATGCTTACATCTCCCTAGCACCCCAGAGTCTGTCTCTTGATGATCACATGATGGCCAAAGGAATGGTACCAGGAGTGGGCAGGGGGCTCTAGCTGCTGCAGTCCTCAAACCATGTTCTGTACTTTCCCATGCAATGGCTCTGGGGTTGACCTGGGGCTAGATTTAGCATGTGACTGTGCCCACTTGTCATGTAGTCTCTGTGGCCACCTAGGCCACCACAGGCACCACATGACCACAAGGCAGGACATATTTACAAAATGACCCTCTGCCAAAAATGTTTTCTGGCCTCCATGGTCAGAGGCTTCTGCTGATAGCTCTGGGAGGAAGATTTCCCTCACTTCTAGGAAAGAGGAAAACAGATTCAGAGGCGTTAAGCTGTTTCTTTCAGAACAGTGGTTCCTGACTTCTAAAATGTTAAACTTGCCATAGAGTTACTGCATTTTATTTTTTGGCAGTTAGGGGCACTGGCCAAAAAATTACCGCATATCCCATCATTTTATAAAAGAAAAGGTAGGTAACATTCAAGCATGAGGAAATATATTTACCAAGGGTCCTTCAGATAAAATAAATCCATTTCTGGGGCTAGAGAGATGAATGAGGGCTTAAGACTCTGTCTCCAAAGCAGAAGGTCCTGAGTTCGGATCCCAGTTCCCAAGTAAAAATACCAGGCGGAAAGGGTGTCTGTCTGCACTTCTGGCCCTAGTGAGTGAAGCCTGAGAAATCCCAGAGAGAAGCAAGGAGGAGGTAGAAGTAATCCAGGATGAGTCCCAAAATCACCCTTGATCCTCCACAGGGACATACAGTGCCCTCTGATACACACACACAGACACACACACACACAGACACACACACACACACAGACACACACACACTAAATAAACAAAACATATATACATAAAAATAAATAAATAAATTCACTTTTATGGACCACTTTGAATACTAATATTTGACAGAGGAGAGATGAGAGAAAGCCAGGGGCTAACAGAAGTTTAATAACTCCATTTGTGTTTGGAGAGAGGTCTCCGCAGGTGAAGTCGCCTGTATGCAAACGGGGGGGGGGGGGGCGCACATGCGCTTGGGTTCAGTCCCTGGAACTCCCTGGAAGGAAAGAACGGAATTCCAAAAGTTGTTTTCCAATCTCTCTCTCTCTCCCCCTCCCCCTCTCTCATCTATCCTGTCATTCTATAAGTATCTTTTGAATACCTATTAGGTGCCGTGTTCACAATAAGGATGAAATAAATCATTTTCCTCCATATCTTTCAGCATTTCCCTTTTGTTTGGCAGTTTTGATTCAAAGAAAACACTTGACTTTTATCACAACTTGGTGAATCATTTTCTTGTTATGATAACTGTGACCTATGAGCTACCAGGGAAAACAACCCAAATTAAATGGAAGAGAATAGTAACATTTCAGCGTTTGTCTCATAGGATGCAAAGAAATTAGATAACAGATACAGGCCCCTTGAGTTCTGAGTGTAGTTGTTTATGTCTTCCTGATTTTTAGTTTTTTTCCCAATATATAACCCCGCCCTGCATCAAAAACATACAGTGTCTTCAGTAACGCATCATTAGGCACAGTTCTGTGTATCCTCACCAACAAAGCAGTCAGAGTTTTTAAGAAAAATAAAAGTTAATTAGGTAAAGTGACCATCCAGTTACTTTGAATTACATCAGTATTCTTAAAGAAAATGAGAAGTCTCATTCAAATGATTGCATTATATATAAAACCCAGTAATAATAGCCTATATCGAAATATTTCTAATTCGGAGTTACTTATCTTTGTTAAAGTTACTACACTGAGGAGACAAATATAGGCAATATTCCAATTAGTCTGCTGATCATAGACAGAAATTTTTAAAAAATGAAATGAAACTTACTGTGTATTCTGATTCCAGATTTTCAAGTGGAGAAGAGGGGAACAAAAAGAGAAAAACAGAGGATTCATTAAACCAGTTATACACAAGAGTCCATAGAACTAACAAATACTCATGAAATTACAATTATTAAAAATGTGTTAAAGAAACCTTTCAAATTAGGCTGAGTGTTCCCATGTTAGTTCTGAAACTTTTTCACATGCTACTTCTGTGGTTGGCCAGATAAAGGCAGTAAGACAAGATTCAATTAGCCTATAGGCTTGTGGCTAATTAAAAACCCAAAGAGCTGGCACTATAAGAGCAGAATTAAAGGCTAATAATTCTAGTAGAGCATTTCATTAACCACAAAGGAGGTCTTTTAAGTGGAAAGGCAGCTTTTAAAACTAACATGAAAAGCTCGTTGTGATACTGGCATCAGACTCCCAATGTTAATGTGCTCAGAGCTGGCCTAAAGTCCCTGAATGGGGCGGGGGGTGGGGGGGACTATTTTCAGACTTGATAGAACTGTACAGAGATGCTTCCTTTATGGAAGGCTGAAAAACTAGAAACAAACCTAGTGAACAACTTGTGTGTGGACATATTGAAGGGAAAAAAAGAGAAAGAAAGAGAGAGAGAGAGAGCGCGTGTGAGAGAGCGCTCTAGAAATGTCACTATAGAAAAGCCCAGTGAGATAGCTCAGCAGGTAGGAGGTACCTACTTGCAAACCTGATGACCTGAACTCAATCCTCTAGAGTGGTGGAAGGACAGAACCGATTTCCAAAAAGTTGTCCTCTGACCTCCACCCATGTACTTTGGCATGCATGTGTACACTCCCCTCTCAAATGAATGAATAAATAAAATAATTTTCTTAAAAAAAGAAACGTCATACCACCATAGACTGTAGAGGAACTCAAGATAAGAACATACAGTGGAACGCTTGGGGACTAAAGTTGGATGAGTGAAGGGAACCAATCCTGTCAGGTGGGTGCCTTGAAGAGAGGTCTTTTGTATGCTACAAGAAGCTTGAACCCCCACAAGAGTAGACAAACCAGAGGGAACCCCGGGGTCCATAGAAGCAGACAGACAGGGGAGTGGGAAGGAGTGGGACGGATTGATGAAGGGAAGGGAGAGGGATGGGAGGGAAGGGGTGATGAAGGGAAGCAGGGGTGGGTATTCAATATGCTTATAAAACTAAGAAATGTCTGACCAGTGAGAGACCTCAGGTGGTAAGGTGCTGCTTGCAAACCTGAGTTCCATCCCTGGAAACCCACATGGTGCATTTATGTATCTCATTCTCTCTCTCTCTCTCTCTCAAATAAAAACAAAAGAAATATCACTATGAAAATTTATCTTCCCTCTCCACAGCATGGGTGGAGGCCATCACCTAACAATGAAATTCCACTATTGCAATGTCCCTGCATGTGCTGCAGGGGGCTGACTTGTACTTAAGGACTTACCTGTAATTGTGTAGGGATAGTAGTTCCAAGCCTTCTCCGTCACATAAAATATTTTGGGGACAACAGCTCTAGCCCAGCTGGGTAGTTTGCTAAGAAGAAGAAAAAGAAGACCATTAGCGTCTGCTCAGATCCTTACCTCAACTTGTGGTGTGTTCTCCAAAGGTGTACGACAGAAGCTCATGGAATGACAACCTCAGCTTTTCTATTAGCCCTGAGACCAGGGAGGGCAACATGTTTACAGTTTAGCCAGCCAGTCTTTGTCTCCTGGGGACAGCATGGTGGAAACACTTTAAAAGGATATTTGAGGTCCAAATTAGGTAGAAACAAACGTGAGAGACAAGATTCCAATTAGGAACCCACAAGCGCAGAGAAGGCATGTAAGAGGATAAAACTCAGCTCTTTGGGTGACTGATGTGGGCTAACTGGTCTCTGCTTTAACCTCTGAGACACATTTGTTCTCAGGGGCAGGCGAGATGTCCTCAGAGGGTAAAGATGCTTGCCACGAAGCCCTGAGACCTGAGCGACCCCCTAGGAGTCCTAACTAGAGAGAACAGGTTCCCCAAAGTTGTCCTCTGATCTCTACACGACCACTGTAGTGTGTGTCACGCAGTGCGACTGGCATCTTTGTAAATGAAGTAAGGGGCTGAGGACACAGCCACATAGAGAAGGGGCCATGTGGAGATAGGCAGGGGGTATCGGAACAGGCCAAGGACATTGTTAAGGATCACTGCTGGCCATGAGAAGCTACAACAGAGCTGCATGACAGATTTCCCTCCAGACTCCCCCCAAAGGAACACACACTTCCAACACCTTGATTTTGGACTTCTGGCCCCCAGAAGTGTGAGGATAAATGTGCTGTTTTTAAGCCAGTGGCAATTTGTCATGGCGGCCCTAAGAAACTAAATGCAATGCAGAGTCGTTCCTCTGGAGTCCACGGTCAGTCGCCTGCAGAGAAGTAATTCTCAAAAGGCACACAGATCCCCACAGTCATTTGTAAACCAAATACAAACAAGGTTTGGTTTTCACTTTAGAGGCTAACCCTACAGTGTAGTGCAGAGACACAACCTAACTTACATTGCCATTGTGATGTGTAAGGACAATTTAAGACTTTTTCCTTGTTGTTTTTTTTTTCCCTCCCATTCTCATATGTTTTTATGTGTATGAGGTGCGTGCATGTGATTTGTGGATTGGGACATGTGTACATGTGCATGTGGAGGCCCGGGAGTCAACCCGGAATTATCCTTGCTTGTTGTTCCGCCTTATTGAACCTTGATTAACCTGGGGCTCATCTACAGGGTCAGCCTGCCTTGCCCTGGCTCCCCGCTTCTGGGGCCAGGATTACAGGTGAGCCACCATATCTGTCTATTATGTGGGACCTGGGGATGCTGAACTCTGGTCCTTCTGATCTGAATTGCTGAGCCTTCCCCGGCCCAGGAATATATAAAAGATTATCTAGTTCTTAAAATGCATTTGAGGGCTGCTGAGATAGTTCAGCGGATAAGGTGCCTGCTTGCAAGTTTGGCGGCATAAGTTCGATCCTCAGGAGCCCACACAGTGCACGTGTGTGCCCCCTCCTTAAATAAATAGATAAATAAATACATTTGCATGTTTTCACGTTCCCCCAGCTCTCCCGCCAGGGCTTCCCATCTTTTGAGAAGCCACCATTTTGCTGCTTTCTGTTGTGGCGCCTGTGGCTGAGTCTGGGGTACTAATGTGTAGCACCTCGACCCTGAGAGTCGATGCACTCTCAGCCCCTTGGGCTTGCATGGTGGCAGTAAAAGGGCAAGGAGAAGCAGTTTGGAGGGGGCTGGGAGACGGCTTAGCCAGCAAAGTGCTTGCCATAAAAGCACCAGGGCATTATTTGGTGGCTTACGCAGAGTGCACGTAGCCCTTGTTAGATGCAGTAGGTCACAAACATAAGAAAGGACATAAAAGTAGGAGGGACACTTGATGGGAAGAAGATACTTGGTAAGAGAAGGAGGGCTTCCTGCAAAATAGGGTATCGCGGGAGAAAATGACAAAAATTATTTGTATGAAGTTGACAAAAAATAAATAAAAGAGCACAAGGACCTGAGTTCCGAGTCCCAGCACCCAAGCAGGAAAGCTATTGGGGTGCACCTTAGTAATCCCAGTGGGAGTGAAGAGATACAAGTGAATTCCCTGGGGCTTAATGGTTGCCAATCAAGTCTAATCTTCAAATTCTAGGTCAAGTAAGAAACCTGTCTCTAAAAACAATATGGACGGCTCCTGAAGAATGACACCTGAGGCTGTCCTCTATACACATATGCACATCCCCCCACACCCGCGCGCGCTTGTGCACACACACACACACACAGAGTTTTGAAAGATAAGCTGCTATTACTGGAAGTCCTGTGATGATCAACGGTCACCTTCAAACTGATTGGATTAGGAATCACCTAGGAGACAGACTTTTTTTTTCTTTGCTCCTGTGCCTGAGAAGCACCAAGGGTGACTTCGGGAATCATCCTGGATTATTTCTACCTCCTATTTGCTTTGCTCTGGGGTTTCCCAGGCTCCACCTTCTGTAGCAGGACACACAGATTGCAGCCATTTCCGCCTGGCGCTTTTGAACGTGGGATATGGGATCCCAACTCTGGCCCTTGTGTTTTCGAGGCAGAGTCTTAACCGTTGAGCCATCTCTCCAATCTGTAGGAGATACACTTCTGCTCATGTCATGAGGGCGTTTCCAGTTTCCAGAGAGGTTTAACTGAGGAGAGACGATCCAACCTAATGTAGGTGGCACCATCCAATGGCATGAAGTCATAGGCTGGGTTAGAAGAAGAGAGAGTGAACTGAAAACCCGCATTCATCACTCTCTGCTCTCTGACTGTGGATCAATGTGATCAGCTGCCTCTGCTACTGCCATGTGTTCCCTGCCATGAGGGACTGTTGCTGCAAACTGCGAGCCAGAGCCTCCCTCCCTCCCTCCCTCCCTCCCTCCCTCCCTCCCTCCCTCCTTCTCTCCTTCCCTCCTTCCTTCCCTTCCTTCCATGCCTTTTATTGGGCACTTTCTTTACAGGAAGAAAAAAGTAACCAAAATGAATTCCAAATCCCAACTAATTCTGATGTGGAATCTACATGTCAACCAAAGTCAGGAACACACTGACTGTCCGGAACATCTTCTCAATCCAGGCCCAGCTTTTGAAAGAGACAAACGCATATCTTCAGTAGCTGGCTGGATCTCAACCAAAGTTCTGGGCTGTTTGTCAGAATCCAAACCAACGGGGCAACCTGAGCTCCCCTGCAAGTCAGTGAGGGGCAGTTGCAGGCTGTTCTCAGGTGTGCTGTGAGGGCGAAGAGGAGGATGTCTTAAAGGAGGAGGACATTCTCTTAAAATTCATGCAACACTTGGGAATGGGGCTCTAACTCGGCATTTATTACTCCTGCAAAACCATCTCTGCAGTAGCTGCTCGTTTAATCTGGGTTCATGGTTCTCAAAGGAAACGCTGCTCCCTGGCAAGTGTGCTCACTTATTTTACACTCTTGCTGATGGCGGACACCCCTAGTGGCTGACTCTGGCCCTGTCCTGCCTTGTTCAGTAGGGAAACCCCAGAGACTTGCTTGCAGACAATATATACAAGTAACACCTTTGCTGGGCTCCTTCCCGCCTGTGTCTACAGTGTGCTAATGGACAATGGAGGGACATGTGGATTCTAGCCTTGAATTTGTCATGCAACTGAGAATGACCTAGAGCGTCTGATCCCCCTGCCTACACCCCCTGAGTGCTGGTGATCGAACTCGGGCTTCGTGCGTGTTAGCTACCAGCTGTACTAAATCCCCAGCCCTTGCTGGTGCTTGTAATGGTCTAAATCAGGGTTGCAGACTCTCCTCCATCAAGCAAGGCATTATTTAGCCTAGACAAAGGGCACGTGTCTCCCTTACAGCCTCAGAATCCACTGTCCACTGAACCCTTGCAGGCAGAGTCCGCCTCCACTTCATGGCTCCTCAAATGCTCCGGTGCGTGTGGCCTGCAGCCCAATTCCCTCTTCTCTCCAGAACTCATTCCCTGTAGCATTTTAAAAGCCTCTCCGCAGAACTGCTTGCCTAAGTAGCAATCATTTTCTGGAAGGTAGATGAAAACCACTGGCAATTTCCCACTCCACATGGAGACTTCCTATCGTGCAAGTGGCCGGGGGTCCAGATACGGTAACTTGTGTATTTGCTGTTTCATCCAACAACTCCGGATCACCCAGTCAGGCTGGTGGCTATGATTCGATGGGAGTCTTCTCATTAGTCAGGAAGGAGACTGTTCTGGTATAAAACGTGTGCCAGGGGCACGTGTAGGAGGGGATCGTGACAAGTCCCTCGGTCTGCTTGCTGCAGTTTGGATGTTAAATGTTCTCGCAGGCACATGATGTCTTTAAGACTTAGTGCTGGGGTGGTGTTACCAAGGGGAGGTGGGATCTCTTAAATATGGGGTCTACAGGAAGCAAATCAGGTGCGATAGCGAGAGCTCACTGTCAACTTCACAGGATCCTAGGAAGCCAGACTCCAGGCAACCGGTGAGGGATTATCTTGGTCATGCAAATTGAGGTGGCAAGACTCGGTCTAAGAGTGGGTGGCACCATTTCCTGGCCTGGGTCCTGGACTACTGAAAAAGGAGGATGAGTATCAGCGTTCATCACGCTCTGCTTCCTGACCACAGACACAAAGTGACCTATAGCAGCCTCAGACTCTTACCACCATGTCTTGCTTGCCATGACGGACTACACCTAAACTGTGAGCCAAAAACAAACCCTTCCTCTCTTAAGTTGCATTCGTCAGCATAGCTTATCCCCACAGCAGGAAGACTAACTCGTCATGAGGTTAGAAGAAATGAGCCTTTTGAAGGGGCTTGTGGAGCCCCAGCCAGAGCTCTCTCCTTCCTTTAATTTTCTCCCATGCTCATGTGTGGACACAATGTTTGCATGCATGTAGGTCAGATGTGTGTGCATGTCCGTGGAGGCTCAAGACTGATGCTGGAAATCATCCTTGATCTCCCTTCCAGTCCTTTTGAGACAGGGTCTCCAAACAAGCCCAGAGCTCAGCCCAGGTAGACTAGCCAGCCAGTTGCACCGAGAACCGTCTTTCATGACTATAATTACAGGGGGGCAATGACCACCATCGCCCTGTCCCCAGCATTTTCCATAAGGGTCTGGAAGCCGAAACTCCAGTCCCTTTGTTTATACGGCTTTAACTGGTGAACCATCCTTTACCCAACTTCTTTTCTTTTACATTTATTTATCTTGGCCATGTCTATATATATATATAGGTATGTATATGTCACAGTCTGTGTGTAGAGTTCAGAAGGCGACGTTTGGGAGTTGGTTGTCTCCTTTAACTGTGTGGGTTCTAAGACTGAACTCAAGTCTTCAGACTTGGCCCCAGCACCTAAATCTTCTAAGCCATCTCACCAGCCCTTCCTCTTCCTCTTTGGAGTTCTGTTCACGAAGTGAGCTGGTTGTTCCGTTGGGCCTTTCTTCTTCCCCGTTGCCACCTGGCCCCCCCCCAGCAGATGACTCACACAACGGGGCCCATCTCGCCATATTCTGCAACTTCTAACGCTGTGAGCCACAATTCTCTTTATAAGTTCATTACCTGAGGTATTTGATGGTCGTGACAGAAAGGTGACTAACACAATGCTATTTAAGTATGGCGAAGCCCACCAACAGCCCGTTTTCCTGCCCCCAGCTTCCCCAGAACACATCATTATTTGAATCATTTTGCTATGAGAAAATAAAATTTATTTTTTTTTTCCCCGAGGCAATGATTTAGCAGGAAAATGGAATTAAATTAGTCCCTGCCGTTGCTGTCACTTTCATGGTGTATGTACGTCACATAGTCTACAACTCTACGAGAAAGTCTGTCACTTAAACTCACTGCTGAGAGTCACGCAAGAGCGTCTCTCTAGAGAGACAGCAAGTTTGGATCAAATCCTCAGTCCACACATGGGCCAGGGGAGAACTTCCCTGTGGCCCCCATCTTCTCAAGATTCCAGCTTCAGCAGCACTGGACTCTGGGGCACCTGATGGCATGGGGGTGGTGTACCCGCCTCAGAGTCCCCTCCGTGTCTCTGGTGATGCCAATCCAAGACAGAATCTGGGTGTGTGGTGTGCACATGCGTGTATGTGCATATGCAGATGCATGTGTGCAGGTGTGTGAGTGTATGCAGAGGCCGGAGGACAACCTCAGGTGGTATCATCTACCTTTTTTCATTCATTGACTGATTGATTGATTGACTGATGTGTGTGTGTCACAGTGCACACATGGGGTCAGAGAACAACTTGAGAGACTTGATTGTTCTCACCTTCTACCATGTGGGTTCTGATATTGTACCCAAGTTGTCAGGCTTATAGGCAAGTGCTCATCTCATGAGCCCCACAGTTTTTCCGTTTGTTTGTTTTGAGGAACTGCCTTAGAACTCAATATCATGAAGGCTCGGCTGGCTGGCCAGGAACCCCAGGAATCAGCCTGCCTCCACCTTCCTAGCAATGGGATTACAGTGACCAGATTTTTGTTTGCTTTTATTTTTTTAATTTTTTAAAATTTATTCAATTGTGCGTGTGTGCGTATGTATGTGCATGCGCGCGCGTGTGTGGGTGTCTGTGTGTGTGTAGAACCACGGACGAATTCCGGAACCACCATGGACCGTCTCCACCTCCTCCTTATTTACTCTGCCCCGGGATTCACAGGCTCCGCCCTACCAGGACCAGAAATGCAGGCCGCCCCGCTTCCGCCCGGCGTCTATACGTGGGATCTGGGATCCGAACTCAGGACCTTCTGCCTGCAAGGCAGAGGCTTAACCCCCGAGCCACCTCTCCAGCCCTTTTGTTTGTTTTTAATGTGGTTCTGAGGATCCTTGTGCTTGCAGAACAAGTGGTTTACTGAATGAACTGTCTGTCTCCCCAGACTCCAAATGCCTGGCTTCTTATTTTCATATATCAGAGACACAGCTGAGTGGATGGCTGGCCATCTTGCCTGGGTTGACAGAACTCTTCTAGTTTGGCACAGAAATTCCCATGTATCAGAATATCGATTAATCCCAGGAAAACTAGAGATGTGTCTCTCAATGAGGGTGACTTAATTTCCTGGGAGACATTTGGCAGCAGCTGGAGACGCTTCCGGTTATCTTGACAGGGATGGATGCAGAAATTGCTATGGCGCCTGGCAGGTAGAGGTTGGATAATTCAGGGGACAGGATAGGGACAACGATCTTGTCCCCAATGTCTATAACAACAAGACCGAGAAGTCCAACGCACCCACCGCCTCTCATCTCCTGCAGACCCTGAAGTTGCCAATCACAACTGCTCTGAGCAGAAAGCCCTGGGAGGTGGGCTCAGAACTGGGTTCAGGTGAAGAATGCTTAGCTGCTTTGGGGTGCTTCTGAGACAGAGTCTCTCCGTATCTAATCCTACACCACAGAGCATGCTCACTGAGGATTTGTTCCAGGCGGGTTCAGCATCACTGGGCCAAATGTGGTCTTAATAGAGTCTAATTTCATTTTCTCAAGCGGGGTCAGATATGTGGCAGTCTTGACTGGAAATCTGGGACTTAAACATTCCCAGCAGAAAGGTCAGCCAGGGACATTCTCCTCAAGGACGTATCCGAGCCATGTCACCTTCTACATTCTGGTTACGGGTAAATGACAGCAGCTCATCGTGAAAAGGACTCCTGTGTCCCCATATCCCTCTGGTCCAGGCGTAAGGTGCCTATCTTTTCTGTCTACTTTATGTCGACACTTGGCATTTGATGCCTATTCCACAATCACCAGCCGCTCCTATTCAGGTGAGTAACAGAGAACTCAAGACCCTTGCCTTTTCTTCTCCGGCTACTCTGGCCCATTCCCTTCCTCGCTGAAAGTTGCTCTGACTCGTCTTTACGTTGCATTCCCAATATGGCTGACACTTGGCAATACAGAGACGCGCCCAGTCTGTGGAGCACAGCCCACAAGAGACAGAAGGTATATATATTAAAATAAATGGCTATGGAATACTCTTGGTCACTCTCAGCTAGAATGTTAAGCCCCACAAGGGGGACAAACACTATGTCCTGCTTGTTATTGTACTTCTAGCATATAGAATGGTAGTGTGTGTGTGTGTGTGTGTGTGTGTGTGTGTGTGTGTGTGCCCATGTGCATGCATGCATGTGTGCATGTTTGCAGTGCTGGGAATTGAACCCAGGACCTTGTACATATGAGATGCTCCACCAGTGACCTACGTTCCCACCCCCAGTAAAAATTTTTTTCATGAATGAAGATTGTGTCTATATATCTAGAAGTCAATCATGACCATAGAGATTCTTGGAAAAACTACATGGTGGAGTGCAGTAGGTGAGACCCGTGAGTCTGGCTCTCTGTCACCCGAGCCATGGCCACAAGCTCGACTGATACGTTGCTAGGTAAAGGGACCAGCCGGTAGCTTTGCATGTGCAGCGGAAAGGGCCCAGGGTCATCAGAAGCTTTGTCCTTGTCCACCAAAGCCCCCGCGGTGGTCTCCTTGCAATGATGCAGGCACGCCGCGGGATCTCCACTGGAAGCTGGCAGCCCTCCCCGACTGACAGCTGCCAGCACAGCCTAATTAATCCCGCAGCCGAGATGGTGAAGAACATGACACTTCAGGACTGAAAAACAAGCCTAAAAATAGACCCCTCCTTTGCTCGAATGCCCCCCCCCAACTCAGGAGCTACTGTGGGAAGGGGCTGGGAGAGACGCTCTGAATGAAAGAAAAAGAAGGTGATGGGGGGGGAGCCCACCTTCCAGTTACCGGCTGAGTTTTATTTGGCTCACTATTGCAAGTGTGATTCGTTATTCTGCCTCCATTCTCTGGATGCCAGCTGTAACCAGGAGTTTTGAAGGCAAGCCAAGAAATACCACTTAGTTGATCAAATGAACCGGATCAGAGGCCCAAGGGTAACCAGCAATGTACTATTGTAATAGTGCGCATGTGAATG
Organism: Typhlomys cinereus; assembly: GCA_023101885.1. NCBI lineage: Eukaryota > Metazoa > Chordata > Mammalia > Rodentia > Platacanthomyidae > Typhlomys > Typhlomys cinereus. The sequence continues at coordinate 2,072,253 of JALPQD010000249.1, read as the reverse complement.
GTCAGGGCATCTGTACTAATGGATCAAATGCATCGGGCGTCACTAGAATGCACTGCACATCCAACAGAATTTTGAGGTTCCCTGGGAAGGGTAGGAAGGGTGTGGTGACCTGGTGACCCACTTGTAATTCCAGCTTTGGAAGGCAGAGACTGGGAATCCCCAGAGTAAGCTGACTATGAAGGTGAGTCCTATCAACGACATTCAGGAAGAATCATGTGCAATGGACCCAGCAAGATAGCTCAGCAGGTGAGGTGCCTGCTTGCAAACCTGAGGACTTGGGTTCAATCCCCGGAAGCCCATGTGGTGCAAGGAGAGAACTGATTTCAAAAGCTGTCCTCAGATCTCTGCCTATGTCTCTCTCTCCCTCCCTTCTCTAATGAATGAATGAATGAATAAAATATTATTTAAAAAGCAGGTGGAAGAATAATTGAGGATGATTCCTAACGTCAAATTTGGGCCTTCACAAGCATGAATACACATATGCACGTGCGCATTTGCACACGTGTGTCCACACCCATAACACACATCAACAACACATGAAAATGGAAAAAGAAAAAAATTCACTAGGGCCGAGTTCATCCTTCTTAGTCCCGTTATTTCTAAGGCACATATAACAGTTTTTCTGATGACTGACACCATCCATTTATTTGTTCCTTTTAGATTACTCAGCAACAAATTCACCCAAGTTTGACAGCAGCCAAACTAATTTACTTTGAAAATATTATGCTTAATTATGGTGAATTTATATTTTGAAAATTGAAATAAATGTTAATTTATGAGGTACCCAGAATATTTGAAAAAACAAAACAGAACAAAACAAAAAAACTTTGGGACTGGAGAGATGGCTCAGGGGTTAGGACTCTGTCTCGCAAGCAGAAGGTCCAGAGTTCAGCTCCCAGGTCCCACATAAAAACATTAGGTGGAAACAGCAGCAGCCCACACCAAGGGTCCTGGTGGGCAGAGCCTAGAAAATCCCAGAATGAAGCAAGAAGAAGGTAAAAGCAATCCAGGATGATTCCCAAAGTCCACCTTGTGAACATAGCGTTCTGTGAAATGCGCGTGCACACACACACACACACACACACAATTAATTTTTAAAAGTTTAAATTTTATTTTATCAATCATAGTAAAATGGGTCATTTTTGATGTATAGCCTATAATTTGAACATTACCTCCTAGATTTAACAAATCCACATTTACTTGTGATTATCTTTTTCAAGGAGGAAAGCTATAAATCCTTTTAAAGTTTTACCCTCTGCCAATTCAGTTCTCTCCCTCCACTAACGTGCACCCCTAAGTGCAATGATGACCTGTTTATGACTTGATGTTTTTACTACATTTATAGTTCCCTTATAACAAACATGCAACTATATTTATGCTCCATGTATCTAAAAATTGTCAAAGAGATAAATGTCTATATGGACATACATTTCTTAAACAGCTTGCCTATTGCTCATAATGAAATCTGTCAAAGTAAATTGGTTCAAGAATGGAATTTCCTATTATGTCACTATACCACATTCAAAAGTACTCCCCCTTGATGGTGTCTGGATTGTTTTATTTATTTTCCACTGCATACCCCTTTAGAATTAATCTCCAGGTGTCTTTCTCCCATCACAGCACATCTTGCTCTAGGGATCTATCTATGAGAGGATTGGTAAGTAGAGCGCAGAGGTATTCTGTTTTCCTCTTTGCTGCTTCCAGTCTTGTAAGAGCTTCCAGATCTCACCAGCAGGGAAAACAAGTTGCTTTCTCCCTCCTTGCTAGTCCTGAGCATCATCAGACTTTGATGTCTGCCACGGTAATATGTATGAAAAGAGATGCACTTGTTTTCTTGCCTTTTTGCAGGAAGAGCACTTTTCACGTAGATGCTGATCAGTCATACTTCCCTCTTTTCTGAATTGAAGTGTCAACCCCTTTCCCATCTGTCAAGTGGGTTATTTTGTCTTTGCTAACTAAAAACCTTAACTTGCAAGAGTTTCTGTTTATTCAATTTAAAAGCCAGAACTTGGGTCTATATAGATATTAAAACATTTTCTTCCAGGAAGGGGCAATCTTTTAATTTTGGAGTTTCTTTTTTTTTTCTCAGCAAATGGTTTATTTATTCCTGTGGCAGACGATATGCAAATGTTCATGCCATCATGCAAGCGCGGAGGTCAGAGGACAACTTTCAGAAGCTGGTTTTCTCCTTCTACCATGTGGGCGTCTGGGAATCAAGCTCAGGTCACCAGGTCTGCATGCAAATCAGCCATCTTACCAGTTTCTGTTTTTCCTTTTTAATATGTAGATTTTTACTATATACACACTCATAATTACGATGCAGTAAGATTGTCTCTCTACTCTTGAATCTTATTATTTCCATTCCACTTTTCAAATAAAAGATGCTTGCCTATATTTTCTTTCTCTTTTCACCTTTAGGTATTTAATCAATCTGTAATTTATTTTGTGTATATGGTGTGAAATAGGGATTTGGTTCTTTCTCTAATTGGAAAATCCAATCACCCCACATCATATATTGAGTAGTTCACACTTTCCTCACTAACATCTTATGTTAGCCTCGTTAAGAGGCAAGCACTAATAATGGCTTGGGACCATACCTGCCAATCTACGTTGATCAACTCTTCACAACTGTTCATGCAAATGTTATGGTTATTTTTCCCGGTTCTATTTTTAAACATAGTATTGGCATTTTAACTAGATTTGCATTAAATATATAGGTTAAGTTGTGAATTAATGACAATGTTACGCTACAGCATTTGCAATTCACAGATATGGCATATTTTACCACCTGTCTTGGGCTTTTAAAATTCTTCGGCAGACAGTTTGCTATTCTATCACTTTGAGAGAATCTCTACATAGCGTAGGCTCACCTTGAATGCACTATGTAGCTCAGGATGACATCAAATTCCTGCCTCTACCTCCCAAGTGCTAGGATTACAGGTATGTCAACACACCTGGTTTCAGTTGTGCCTGTCTTGTAGATTTCTTACCAATTACTTTCATGAGTCTTTCTCTGTTTTGAATAGAGTCAAAAAAATTTTTGCAATTATTCTTCCATTGTATGTATGATAGGCATATAATGTTTTCCTTTCTTGCATAGGGATTTGTAGCCAGCAATCTTATGACACTAGTAGCTACCTATATATCTGAAATTCACATTAGTCAATTCTACCAGCAACCGATTACTTTGTTTATTTTTTCCCTTTTTTCTTTTTGAGTGCATTTGTGCGTGTGCGTGTGCATGTGTGTGTGTGTGTTTTCCTGGGGATTCGAACACAGGACTTCCTGAATGCTAGGCATCACTTGCCATGGAGCTACATCCTCAGTTCTTTCTTATTTTATGATGTTGCCTAGTAGTACCTTCACACAATATTATATACAAGTGTTCATTCTCAACTTTCCTGTGAGCAAGTACGTAGACAGATTTATTTCATGATAACATAACGAATTTCAAGGACAAATCTCATTGCTCAGGATGTATTATTATTATTCTCTGAGGTATTGGATTTACCAGTGCTTTATGTAGGGTTTCATGTCTATACACTTAACTATAGATTGATCTATAAGTTTCCTTTTTGTACTTTTTTTTTAGTGGAACAGGACCTTGCAATATACTAGGCAACACCCCATAACTGAACTATATCAACAGCCCATAGAATAAACCTACAGGATGTTTATCATTCACTTCTGCTACCAGATTTATAGGCAGACAATATTAGCTATCTTCAGTAGTCACTCTCAATTTCTTCCTCCTTTCTTTCACATGGAATCGCTTATGCAACTGATCCTCTCTCATAGTAGCATTGACTTTTCAGCCTTGGTATCAACGAATCAGTAAAGAATGATGCAAGAACTCAGGGCGTTCTCCTCCTTTCTCACAGGCAGACCATGCCCCTCTTGAAAGAGAAGACAAACCCTGGAACAACTGGCTCTTTCATTAGAGATGAAAACCCTGAGCCCCGCAGGTCAGGGCCGGGTCTCCAGAGTCATTCCTGGCTGCAAAGGTGACTGGGAGAGTGGTCTGACATTTTCATTTATTTTACTATCAAAATTTGCTTTCTGTTTTACCTGACTTCAGAGGGCTGGTCATGTATTTTCTTAGAAGTCACTTCTTATATGTGCTGAGAGAGAGAGAGTGAGAGAGAGAGAGAGAGAAGGAAGGAAGGAAGGAAGGAAGGAAGGAAGGAAGGAAGGAAGGAAGAAAGAAAGAAAGAAAGAAAGAAAGAAAGAAAGAAAGAAAGAAAGAAAGAAAGAAAGAAAGAAAGAAAGAAAGAGAAAGAGAAAGAAAGAAAGAAATACTCAGAGGTCAATAAGCTTGTCATGTAAGCAAAAAAAAAAAAAAGACCAGAATTTAGATCCTTAGATGTGAAATAAAAATTTCAGATGGGCACGAGGCCTGTTTGTAATTCCGGCCTTGGAAAGCTGAGACTGGGAATCCCTAGAGTAAGCTGACTACCCCGATGGCGTTCTCTGGGTTTACCTAGAGACTCAGGCTCAAGAATAAGGCAGATGGGTGATGAAGGATTATTCCCAATAATCCTTCCCAATAGCACCCTTAGGCGTCCACATGTGCATTCATTCATGTGTATGTGCAAGTATGTATACTCACATGCATACACGTGAAAAAAAGAGCACGCCATTCTAATTCCTAAATTTTATCAGCGCTTTGTATTGTATTTACTATCTTTCTGTCCCACTGTATTTTCCCATGGTATTTACTATGCTTCTATCTTCTGTCAGTGTCTGCTATTTCGCTTCTACAAATATACCTCAATTAGTCATTGCCAGTGTTTCTAAAAACACTTTATGCTGATGTGGATTTGTGTGAGCACTTACCATTTACTTTATTTGTTCTAGATATTCCCTTCTTTCTTCCTGAGCTGAGTTTCCTCTCTCTTAAAGTTCACTTCTTAGCAGCTCTTTCCATCTGAGCCTCTGATGAGTAGCCTCTAACACCCCTTAATTATCCAAAAACCATCATGTGGGATTCTCACTTCCAGCTCCCTATCTGTGCGGGAGGGGCCCTGCTTCTGTTTCCAGCCCCTTATACACAGGATTCCCATGCTCCCTGGTCTACTTCCCATACCGATTTGAGTCCTCCCAGCGCAGGTACCTGAGGATTCCCCTTTCTTTGTTTTAAGCTCAGTTTTATATTGTTAGAGCTCATCCTGTGTTTGTCATAGGAAGCAGCGGGGAAGAGGGGAAGGAAGGTTGACATTAATCTGTTGAGTTACTCTTGCTGGAAGGCCATATGTGCTATTTCTAACAAACGTCTCTCTTACTAATGTTTATGACTCTCCTTTAAAATAAACACCATATATTTTGATAGAGAAAACAGACATGACAGAGACAGCTGGACACTTCTTACTCTGTCTCAGCAAAAGCTATAAAGTTTCTAAATCCATCTCAATTTTTTTTTTTTTTTTTGTACCTAGGGAATGTTCCCCAGGGAATAACACATGGTCAGCCAAGAAATGGAATTTCCTATAATTCCTATATTCCTGCTTCTCCCTTGATGTTCTGCTCCTCAGAGGTGATCCTTGAGGGGAAACCTGGCTAGTGTTTGCTTTTCCATGCTCCACACCAAAATGCCAACGCAACGTCTCAAGGAACTGATCTCTTAAGAAGCCGTCCCTGGCCAGACCTCAGAGTCCAGTGATACTTCTGATCAACGGTTGGCTACAGCCTGAAAGGGTTCCAAATACTGGGAATTCACAGCTTCTTTTTTTTTTTTCATTTATATATATATTTTTATTATTATTTATTCAACTGTGTGCATATGCGTGTGTATGTGCGTGCGCGTGTCTGTGTGTGTGTGTCTATGTATGTGTAGAACTACAGACGAATTCGCGAACCACCATGGGCACCTCCACCTCCTTCTGCCCCGGGATTCACAGGCTCCGCCCTACCAGGACCAGAAGCGCAGGCCGCCCCCGCTTCCGCCTGGCATCTATACATGGGATCCGGGATCCGAACTCAGGACCTTCCGCCTGCAAGGCGGAGGCTTAACCCCTGAGCCACCTCTCCAGCCCCAGAATTCACAGCTTCTAATAGATAAATGGAATCAATTTCATTTGCATTTCATCATGACTCAGGAATTCCTGGTACCACAAATCTGGGCAGATGATCAGTTTAAATACGGGGGTACTGACCTAGAAGACCCAAGAGAGACTTGAAAGTCTCTCTTCTGCATTGAATCATCTCATTCAGCCTTTAGGAGTGTGAACTGCTCCAAAAATGGCCCCCAGCTCAGAACAGCAGATGACTTCCAAGGGACAGAGGCCAAAGAAGCTGCTGCTATCCATGCTAGTATGCCAGAACTTTCTCAATAATCACAAAGGAGGACTTGGGATGCAGCTTAATTGGCAGAAAACTTGTCTGGCATGCACACGACCCAGGGCTCAATCCTCTGCACTGTATAAACGCCAGCGTGGTGGTACATGCCTGTAATCCTGCCCCCGGGAGGTGCAGGTGGAAGGATTCAGAAGTTCATGGGAGTTTTCAGGTACTGAAGGAGAGACTGAGCCGCCTCTCTCCCCCAGCTAACACTGTTCCAGGGAAAAGACAAATCGCTCCATTCTTGGGATGGGACTTTAGCTGATGTCACCGGGGGCAGGATGGACACTCTCACAATGAAAGCCAGCTGAGGTCTATCTTACAGAACGCCGGGGGAGCAGTGGCTTCTGCTTTTGAAGGCAATAGTACTGGTGGCTACAGAACGTGGCAGAGGAACCGTCCAGTGATTTTTTTTACCCCCAGATACCTGTGGCCTGACTGTAGGGTAAGGAGGGAGGGACACCTGGTTGCGCCATAGGCTGTCGTCACTCACCTGTTGAGATACACTCGCTTCTCGGTAAACTGCCCGTTGCCATGGTGAGGGTCCTCGAAGGGCTCGTTCTGCACGACCTCCACCCCTTCTCCCCGGTCGCTTTGCTCGTGGCTGTGTTTGCTGATCATGTACAGCTGTCCGATTTTGTACTGCAGAACAGAGAGAGAGAGACAGAGACAGAGAGGTCAGCCCCGGCTTGTTTCTGGTAAACCCAGCTCCGACCACAGGGTCCCAGCAACTGATCCCGATCAACTCCTCAGGCTGAGAAAAGGGAGCAGCCGCTTGGGCATCACGTGACTACCCTCGGAAGCTCAGAAGAGCACCAAGAAGACAGAAGCAGAATGCAGCAGACATGGCATGTTCCTGCCAATACCGCTGGGTGCCATGCTGTGCCCTCTAGGCCCTGGGGGTCTTTAAAGCTTGGGTGAAAACCATTGGTGGAGAAATGGAGGCCTGGACTCTGATTTTCCTTCTGACCTCACGGGATTTAGTGGAGCTGGTGTCGTGTGTGGCTTGGCCAAAGGCAGCTTATGGTGTGTTATTTCTATCCCTGAGCTTTAGCTAACTGGTGGCCTTGCTGGCAGAGAGGATTAACTGTCACCTGCCTCTGGTCCTTCTCAGAGGAGCAACTCTCCAGGCCAGAAAGCAGAATCACCTGGTTTGGTTTGCTATTCGGGATTTTTCTGTTTGTTCTGTTTTGACAGATTCCTAGTTGATGGTGAATTCACTATACAGCAGAGGGTGAACGTGAACTTTGGATCCTCCTGCCTCAACCTGGAGTGTTGGTATTACAGGTGTGTGCCACCATGCCCTGAGCATGTGGTAGAGAAGATGGACTTGGTGAAGGCTCGCTGCTGCACCATATCTCCAGCCTCTGGGTTTTTTTGCTTTGTTTTGTTTGCTTGTTTTTAATGTGTGTGTGTGTGTGTGTGTGTGTGTGTGTGTGTGTGTGTGTATCAGAGGGCAGTGTATGTCTCTAAAGAGGACCAACGATGGCTTTGGGAATCACCCTGGACTGCTTCTACCTCCTTGCTTCACTCTGGATTTCCCAGGCTCTGCCCACCAGGGCCAGAAGTGCAGGCTGCTGCCATTTCCACCTGGTGTTTTTTCCGGGGAATCTGAACTCAGGACCTTCCACTTGTAAGACAGAGTATTAACCCCTAAGCCATCTCTCCAGCCCTGTTTGTTTTTTGAGACAGAGTTTCACTCTGTAGCTCAGGCTGGCTTAGAACTCTTGGCAATCCTTCTGTCTCAACTTCCCAATTATAGATACGGGCTACTCGTGCAAAGCCCCTTGGTACTTTTCGAAGCTCCAAATGCCCAGCCCCTGCACGACAAGTGGAGTCACAGGGAGGAACTGGAGTTCCAGAAGTCTGTACCACACGTAAGACCATTCTCGGCTTTTATGACTCATTTTCATCAGTTCCACTGTAGTGAGGAGTCTCCTGGCTTGAGGCCAAGAAGATGCATGTCTAACCCTAACCTGGTAACCATGGTAACACAGAGCAACACACAACAAGAACATTCCCCATCTTTTCTTCTTCCTGTCTCTCTCAAAACCCCAGAGGACTTCAAAAGTAGCAAAAACAATTTGATATGAGAGAGAGAGATTAGGAGGGAGAAAGGAAGGGAAGCAGGGAAGAGGTAGATAGGAATGGTATGACTTTTGCGCAAAGGATGAGTTTGCTCTGGGTCAAGTTGGTGATTCTGAACCAACACAGACACAAAGTAGCCACTATGACCCATGACAATACTGACCTGTTCCTTGTCCCAGTGCAAGGCCCCAGTGTGTGCAAGAATTTGACAGAGACAAACATATTTCAACTTTAGGAGCAAATGGAAGACTCCTGTCAGCCTCTCAGTGGTTCTGAAGTCAAAGGGACTGGCGTCCGAAGATCCCTCTCTCAGGTTGAGACAGGTGCAAGGAGGGGAGCGTGAAAAACCTCAGACAAGCTCTAGTCTGCAGCCAGCCCGAGGGACCAGGCCCAGTTACCATGACGACAGAGCAGGCTGTTGCCTGGGACTTTCTCAAAAGGCTGAGCTTCCTATCTGGCCACAATGCTCTCTAAAACTGGTCTGTGTTTAAAATGCTTTTAATGTGTGTTTGTACTTTAGGAGGGGGGGGGGCAAGATAGAGCAGGAGGAAGAGACAGGAAGCTGGAAGATAAAACCCATTTCCAAATGAATCAAGGATCAGAGGCCTGACCTGGCTTCCCCTTGGTGCAGCAATGCTCTTTTTACTGTCGCTTATGAAAGCCATTGCTCCTGCCAGGAGGATGATGACGGTAAGATCGAGTTCACAGACAGGGGATTCGAGAGCCTCGGCCGTGACATCAGCGGCCCACTGTAAGTCTGAGGTAAGGCGCTCTGCTGATCAGGCGAAGGTTTTCCCAGCAGATGTTTTAAATTCATATTCAATAAACGAACCAGTTCTGGTGGTGGAATATCATATAGCCACAAAAAAGAACGAACTAGTCACACTGGGACTGCTTAGTGTGTCCTATGGCTGAAGTGTGTCCCCTTGCTAAGGTTCGAAGACCGAAGGCCTGATCCCTAGTGACCTTTGGAAATAGGGCGTCCTAGAGTTAACCACGTTAAAATGAGGTCATGAGGATGGGGGGGCTCTTAAGTCAGTGTGACTGATGTCCTTACACAAAAGAGAAATTTGAATGCAAACATGGACATAGAAAAGACGAAGTCTGGAGAGCCACACCGGAGTCAAGGCCTGGGACAGACGCTCTGCCCCTTCCGCTGATGGGAAAGAACCACCTTTGGACTCCTGGCCTGCAGGATTGAGTGACAGTAAACGTCTCTACAGGTCAGCCGTTCAGCACCAACTGCTTTGTGGCCTGAAATACTAGCACAAGGGACAGCGAGATGCCTCAGTAGGCACCTACGTGCAAACCTGGTGACCACAGTACAATCCCCCTTGAGCCCTCCAGACAGAAGGAGAGAAGCCACTTCTGAATGCTGCCCCTGACCTTCACTTGCGTGCCTCGGCGTGACATCTGTCGCTCGTGTCAGCCGCAGTCTTGTCATTTCGGCTTCATTCACCCCAATAGAATGTGGCTAACAAATACACCCGGAAAGTAGAAGGGGGGCGAAGTGGGATGAGAAAGGAGATTGGCAGATAGGAGGGGGCAATAGAGTTAATGGGAAAGAATGTGATTAAAATTACCTGTATGTAAGGATAGCCAGTATATGCTAATTTAAAAGTGATTTTTTTTTCTTTCATGTATGTGTGTATGGTATGCACGTATGGGAGTGGGCGCATGTGTGCGTCCTGGCGTGTATACCTGGGGGACTACCACTTCTGCCTGGCATTTTTACATAGGATCTAGGGATTCAAACTCAAGCCTTTTTGCTTTAGTGGCAAGAGCTTTATACCCACTGAACCATCTCCCAGTGCAGAGGTTTTTTTTTTAAAGGCTAATTTAATGTTATGTGGTTTTCAACACAAGTTTTAGAAAAGCCCGATGTTAGAAGCTGCCCCCAGGCCTTGACTGGGAGGTGCAGCAGAGCAACAGAGCACAGATCCACTCATATATGAAAAACCTATGGCACCAAGGTCGACGCATGACACAGAAAAGCCATTAGCCCACATGGCTGGGCGAAACTCAAGTGCTTCCGGCGGGGGAGCCGGCTCCAGCAAGGCAGGGGCGGGTGATTCACGAGCGGCCAGTGTGGCCCCCGCTGCCCAGTCTCATTGATCATTCCACTGACTCCTCATGGGCCAGTGGAGGGCAACCACCAGCCTTAGCTCATGGAGACGGCGTCATTCTGCAGACGCTGGGGACGGAGGGACACTTATGGGTGGGTCAGGACTCTGTGGCCGTCTCTTCTTCCGTCCCTTCCAGGAGAAACAGGACCGCTTTGCTGGCATGGCCGTCAGACACAGCTGGCCACCCAGAAGCTGTGTTTATTGTGTTTAGATTCTGTTTATGACTTTCAGACACAAGCAGCCCACAGCTTTTCGGTTGAGGGAGAAGACCGTCCTTGAACCACCTGCTTTTAAAAGCTAGAGATCGACCCGACCTAAAAATGTCCTATTGGGATCATTCCAGACCTTCGACATCAGACTGTAGGGAAAGGGGAAGGCAAACTGGCTTAAGGGCTGACTTCAGGCTGACACTCTGACCCCCTGCCCCACCCCCTCCAGCCCTGCCCAGCACAGCACAGCAAGGGGAGGCTCGCAGTTCTATCCTAGGGAGACAAGTTTCTTTTTCCCCTTTCGAACTCATTCCTCATTCCATCCTGATTGTAGCGAAAACACGACATCCCACATCAAACTAGTGTGGGGCCAATGCAGGCCCCAAAACGCCAAAGACTCAGAGGTCTGGAAAGGGATAGTAGAACTGTGGTAACATTTTCTAGCTTTACTGACTGCTCATGATGCATTCTGTTCGTTTCTAATGCTCACAATGAGCTGGCCGGGTGTACATTTGACAGATGCGGAAACCGAGTCTCAGACAGGTCAAAGATGACCTGCCACTTCTTGAAAGCGGACCTGGAATCTGAATTTTAATTCTTTATCTTGCAAAAAAAAAATTATTTCCTAAAGAGAGAGAGAGAGAGAGAGAAAGAGAGAGAGAGAGTATGTGGAGGGCAGAGGACAACTTTCAGAAGTCAGTTCTCTCCTTCCACCATGTGGGCTTCTGGGGATGGAACTCAGGTCAGTCAAGTACCTGCTGAGCCATTTTTTATTTTTAGTGTGTGTGCTTCCATGTGGGTGCACATGCATGTGCATAGCCACGCCACTGACTGAGCTCAAGTGTTGTGCAAGTGCCATTCGCCTGGCTTTTTGAGACAATGTCTCTCATTGGTCTAGACCTCAACAGGTAGCTAGGCTGACTGGCCAATGAGCCTTAGGGATTCACAACTCCGCTTTCCCAGAGCTGAGAACACAAGTGCCTATCACCATTTCTGGCTTTATGTGTGTGTGCGTATATGTGTGTGTGCGCGTGTGTGTGTGTGTTTGTGCACCTGCGAATGTATGTAAGAGAGAACTACATGTGTCTGTGGAAGCCCAAGGGAGACTTTGGGAATCATCCTGGACGGCTCTGCCTCCTCTCTGCTTTGCTCTGGGGTTTCCCAGTCTCCACCTTCCAGGAAGTGCTGGCTGCTGCCATTTCCACCAGCGTTTTAATGTGGGATCTGGGGATCGGAACTCAGGTTCTTCTGTTTGTGAGGAAAAGGCTTTAAACCCCCCTCCCCAAGCCATCTCGCCAATCGAGCTTTTTAAAAAAAAAAACAAAAAAACAAAAACAAAAACAGAAAAACCACGAGTTCCGGGGATCATACTCGGGCCTTAATGCTTGCAGCCCAAGCACTTGACCAACCCAGCCTGTCTCCCTAGGCCTAGCTGATCTTTAACAGGGGAACTGCTTACAAAAAGTGTGGGTCTCGGTATGATTTCAAAAATAACAGGGGTTTTGGCAAAACGCCATGCCTCCGACCCGTGCTATGTAAGAGGCCGAGGCTCGATGGGAAGATCAAAGATGCTTTCTGGGCGCTCCTACAGGGCACAGGGACAACCATGCTTTTGCCCACTCCATTGTTATCCTTCCGCAGCATGGGTTGCTATCATCAGCACAGGCAGACAGAGTTAAAGGCAATCGAGTGCAAGTTGAGTGTCCGCAGGAAATATCATCTGACCAGCAACTCAAATTACTATCTCCACAGTCAAAAACATAGACCTTTCCCGTGTGTGTGTGTGTGTGTGTGTGTGTGTGTGTGTGTGTGTGTGTGTGTGTATGTGTGTGTGTGTGTGTGCGCGCGCCCAGGAAAGCCTAATGGTGCTGGCAAGTGGCTGGTGACAGACAAACCATGAACGGGAAACATCGTGAAGCAACTTAAGACAGTTCGACTTTGCTCCTTGATTAACCAAAAAAAGACAGGGGGGTGGAAGCAGGCATGGTGGCACACACGTCTATAATCTCAACACTTAGAGTCCACGGCCAGCCTTAGTTACAAAGCTAAAGTCTATCTTAAAAAAAGAGACAAGAGCTGGGGGAGAAGACTCAGTGATAAAGTACCTGTGCTACGTTCAGATTCCCAGTACCCACCTAGAAGCCATGTGTATGTGTGTGCTTGTGACCCCAAAGCAAGGGGGGGAGACAAGACAAGAGGATCCCTGGGGGCTCCCTGGCTGGTGAGTCTAGTTGAAACAATGAGTCACACACACACACACACACACACACACACGCACGCACGCACACACACACAATAGAGAAGTAATGAAGGAAGGTATCTGAATGTCAACTTGACTTCTACATATTTTCAATATAGGCCTACAGCGATAAGTGCACTTGCACAAGCATATCGCACACACACATGCACACATATACACACCAAAGTGACTATGTGAATAGATAAGATTGAAATGGCAGTCCCCTCCTGACTCCTGTCTCTTCCTCCATTAATCCAAATCCCATTTCTACACAGGAACCACTGCTCTGCAGCAGACAGGATCAATTCCAGGGGCTCTTTTTCCTTGATTGCATGACTATGTAGGCCTTTGTCCTTATAATGGATGAATGCTGTACCTAAGCAAAGAAATGAGGGTTCCACTTGACTTAACATGCAATCGTATATTTTTTATTAATATATTTATCTTACCTTGTAAAACTAGAAAAGTATAAAAATAAACTAATGCACTTAGTTTTGCATGCATGCCCTCCCCCCACACTAGTGTGTATGCAGCAGTTATTCTTAACTATTGCTGTGAGAGAGCACCCAAAGTCAAGCAACTTAAAGGAGAAAGGGAGATTTATTCAGCTCACGGTTCCAGAGGGGAGATACAGTCTTTCAAAGCAGAGGCAGCATGGCTGGCTGGGCAAAGCTGGAGGAGGCTAAGTCACTGCAGACATCTTGGAGGTTGAGAGCTGCAAGACTGCTTGTTGCAAAAGCAGACTTCTCCATGAGGTAGGGTGGGACTAATCCACCTCAAGGCCCACCCTTGTGACTGCCTTCCTCCAGCAAGGCTCCACCTCTCAAGGTGCCATGACCTTGCCAAACACATGAGACTGTGGGGGACACATTTCAAACCATGACAGTGTATGTATGTACAAAAGAGCATTTAAATGTGTGTGCCTGTGGAGGCCCAAGAGTGACATCAGGAATCATCCTGGATTGTTCTGCCTTTTTATTGCATTGCTGTGGGATTTTCCACAGCCCAATCACGCATTTCTCCATCCACGAAATGTACCCGATTATTTTCCTTTTCTCTCTCTCTCTCTCCTTTCCCCCTCTCTTTCCCTCCCTCGGTGGATAGAGAAAACAACAAAGGAATCATGTTTTTTTTTAAATGAAGTATATATGTGTGCATGCACACACACGTGCATGTTACTGTGTGAGTGTGCACATGGAGGCCTGAGCTTGAGGTCAGGTGTGTTCCTCGATTGCTTCCCATCTTATATTTTGAGGCAGGGTCTTTCCCTTGCGCCTCCACCTTGCTCAGGGATCTCTGGTCTCTGCCTCCTGTGTGCTGAAGTTGCAGGCAAGCTGCCACATCCACTCAGATTTTATGTGGGTTCTGCGGTCCTGGGGATCTGAACTCTAGTCCTCATTCTTGCACGGCAAGTGCTTTGCCCACCAAGACATCTCCCCAGCCCCTCAGATGACTCTCGATGCCTTTTATGAAACCTTTGCTCCTAATGTCTCCGCTCTCAATTGGTGAACTTCCAAAGCAGCGGGTGCAGTTTCTTCAAGGAATACAAGGAACCCCTGAGAAGATCGCTTGAAAGGGACTGCACGCGGGATGTGGGCGCTGTCAAGATTGCAATTACACACCATGAATGTGGAGTTTAGTAACCTCATCCTGGGAAGCTGGTGGCCACAGCAGCTCTGCGACCCCACAGCACAGCCAAGAAGGCACCGGAAGGCTCTGCCGGAGGGCTTAGAAAACTACATTCACCTCAAAATAACGGTTTCTCTCTCCCTCTCTCCCTCTATCCCTCTCCCCCCTCCCCCCATACTGTTTCATGTAGCCCAAGCTGGCCTTCACCATATTATGGAGCCGTGTAACCAAGGACGACTTTGACACCCTGATCTTCCTGCCTCTTCCTCCCAAGGGCCGGGGGATATGGGTGAACTCCCCCATATCCACTATGCCTGGGATGAATCTACTTGTTTAATCAGAGAGTTTATAAAATCTAAATACAGATCAGACTTCTCTTAAAATTTAGCATGTAACTTTAGCTTGCTGTGTTATTACCAAATATATTTTAAAATATATTTTTATTTATTCATTGTATGTATATGTGTGTGTGTGTCAGAGGGCACTATGTGTCCCTGTGGAAGACCAAGGGTGACTTCGGGAATCATCCTTCATTGCTTTTAAAACCTCCTTCTTGCTTCACTCTAGGATTTCCCAGGATCTACCTACCAGGGCCAGAAATACAGACTGCCACAATTTGCCCCTGGTGTTTTTATGTAGGACCTGGGATTGGAACTCAGGACCTTCTATTTGTGAGACAGAGTCTTAACCCCTGAGCCATCTCTCCAGCCCACTAATTTTCTTTGAAAAAATGTTTCATTGTTGGGGATATAAGTCTGTAATCTGAATACTTGGGAGGCTGAAGCAAGGGAATTAGGAATTCAAGGTTGTATTCAGTACACAGCAAGTTGGAGACCAGTCTGAGCTATGTGAGATTCTGTGAAAGAGAAAGAGGGAAAGGAAAGGAAAGAGGAAAGGAAAGGGGAAAGGAAAGGGGAAAGGGGAAAGGGGAGGGGAGAGAAGGGCAGAAAGGAGGGAAGGTAATATTCGGTGATTTACCTAGACTTTATCCTTAAAATTAACTTCATGCTTTTCATTGAAATTTTAAAAACATGAGTATTAGAAGCTTGAATATCCCATAGCTAGATCTCATTTCCTTCACACATGGTCCTACTGAACGTTGTCCATCTAGACAGTCAACCACACCAACAGGGACTTGAAGCCCCTCAACCTCAGCCCTCAGCCACGAGGAGGAGGAGGAGGGCTGAGCAGGGAGGGCTTGGAGAAGCTTTCTCCACCTCGGGGCCTCCAGAGAGGCGATGACTTTATCATGCGCCCTGTGGAAAGCATGGGGGTATCTGAAAAAGTGGGGCCAGTGTCCTCATTCTGCCTTCGACTTAGCCGTGCAACCTGAAGATGATTTACTTATCTGAGTTGCATTTTCTTGCCAACAAAATGGGAATTAAAACAAAACCAAACCAAATCAAACACCCCTCCCAAGACAAGCTAAGAAGTGAGACAAACATCTCCAATTCAAATGCTTCCTAAACCATTAACCAGTGCTCCAAGTTGTTGCTGCAACTTCTTTTTAATGTTCTCTCTCTCTCTCTCTCTCTCTCTCTCTCTCTCTCTCTCTGAGAGACAGGTAGGTGCACACATGTCTCCAGGGACTGAACTCAGGTCTCCAGGGTTGCAAGCAGGTACCTGAGCTCTCTCAGGCCGCACTACTTTATATTTAGCACCACGTGGTCTGCATTTGCAGATTCGTTTCGTTCGTGGTCCTCTCACACTACAATTCTCTCAAGTGCAAGAGAATGAGGCATTGCTATAGACCAGGAACCAAAATAGATAAACAAATAAAAAATGAAAACAAGAACAAGCCTCCATCAGGCAGGGCGATTACATGCTGGCCACTCCAGCTGTTGAGAAGGAGGATCTTAAGTTTGAGGTCAGCCTGCGCTACATACATACTCAGGACAAGGCCAGCCTGGGCGACTTATGGAGGACAACGTCAGCAGAGGCTGTACAGCAGGACTGTGCCTCAAGCAAACAACAAAAGTCCCCAGCAAGAGTCAAATGAACTATGTCCCAAAGGGAGCCAGCAAGACGGCTCAACGGTTAAAATACCTGCTCACAAACCTGAAGATTTGAGTTCAATTCCCAGATAGCCCACATTGCAGAAGGAGAGGCCTGACTCCTTAAAGTTGGCCTCTGACCTTCCACTGTGTACCAGGGTACTCGTGAACTCTCAACTTCTCCCTCTGCCTTAGAAATATATAAAGAAATACAAAAAGAAATACGTCCAAAAAGTCTTAAAAGAAGCCTGACAGAGGTTCATGAAACTGTCAAATTCACAGACTCAAAGTTGACTGCTGATTGTCGGGTCTAGGAGATACATGGATGAGGGCCTTCTATTTAATGGGTTCAGAGTCAGTCTGGGTTGTATTTTTAAAAATGCTGCAGACTACGGTGATGATGATTAAACACCAATTTGACAATGCTTCATGTCACTGAATTTATAATAAAAATGGTTATAATGATACATTTTAGGTTACTATATTTCATCGCAATTCCTATCACTTGTTTGAGAGGCCCTGAGT
This sequence comes from Typhlomys cinereus, assembly GCA_023101885.1. Lineage (NCBI taxonomy): Eukaryota > Metazoa > Chordata > Mammalia > Rodentia > Platacanthomyidae > Typhlomys > Typhlomys cinereus. The sequence goes on along the minus strand of JALPQD010000249.1, from coordinate 2,055,107 downwards.
GCATGTCTTTTCACGGCTATGCTTCAAGGTGACCATATAGCAGTGGTTTTTTTTGTTCTGTTTTGTTTTTAAACATTAAAAAACTACTTTGGACTGGGGATGTAGTTGAGATGGTAAAGTACTTGCTTAACATATATGAGGCCCTGGGTTTGATCCCCAGCATGGCATAAAAACGGGTAAGAGGGAGTGTTGGCTCAGTGGTTAAGGTCTTTGCCTCGAAAACAGAAGGACCAGAGTTCAGATCCCATTTGCTATGCAAAAAAATGCCTGATGGTTAAGTGGCGGCCTGCAATTCTGGCCTTGAAAACAATCCAGGATGATTCCGATCTCCCCCTTGGGCCTCCACAGTCACACACACTCACACATTAAAAAGACCCGCTAGATATAGGGGTAAATGCATTTCATCCCAGCCCCGGGGAGGTGGAGGCGGGAAGATCCTCAACTACATAAATAATTCAAAGACCAATCTGGAAAGTTTGAAGATGTTAAAACCAGGAGACAGAACTAGAAAGTGGTTTCTCACAAAGCCACCCTGATTTCCAGTACTGAGGAACTATCCACTCACTGTGCCCTAAATCTAGATGCCATTTACACGAGTATTTGGTAGCATGTTTCAACGTGACCCTGGAAGAAGGGAACGTGATTAACTGAACACAGGTGCATTCTGAACCTCTGTCCTTAACAGCACATGGGTGACACTCTGTTCCTTACTGACCCCTGCCTTGCCCCATGTTGTTTCAGTTGCTTTGCTCCTCAGCCTGGACGTTCTGCCCACGACTCGCTTCACCCCCAGGCCAGCTCTAATCCCTCTTCTTTGGGACAGTGCCGTGTATTTCCCCCTGATTGGGTTCCAGCCAGCATCAGGACATGACTAGAGAACGCCTCAGTCTTTCAGGCCCTGTGATTCAATGTGGAGATTTCTCCAATGCAGGCTGAGGATTTTAAAGAAAGCAAAGGTGTAAAAACTCTTGGGTGTTTCATCAGATGTTCACTCTGCCAGGCCAATAAACCACAAAAACCAATATCCGATCCCACAAAGAAAACCCAACCCGCAGCTCTTTACAGGATATCAGCACATCGTCACATTTATCTTTTCTGGACTTTCATAAGCAGCCCTCTGAGGCGCCTGGCTGACGTCATGCCTCTTGCTTGTGTCATTATCCCGGGGCAGGAATGAAAAAGCTGATAAAAAAAGATCTTAAAAGGAGATGGGCTATTGACATTTAATTCCAAAAAAAAAAAAAAAATTCTCCTTTTATGACAAGCTCCTATAAACACCCCCGCACCACAGTGTTTAACCTGGTCCAAGTTTTGAACAACAGAACCTGTTGCAGTTACTCCGCATGCTGCCAGTGAATTTACAAGCAAAGGGTTTATGGGAACGAGGGGTCATTATTTTGGCTTATGATTGTCCGGTTAGTGTTCTTAATCCAGCCTGACAGGAAAGTTTATGCCAACACAGGAGACAAGGGAACTGACCACATCACATCCGTTGCTGAGAGAGGGGAACCTCACTCTTCAGACAAGTTTATCTAAGTAATACCGAAGTATGTCAACTTGTGGAACCAGCTTCCTTCGTCTTATCCAGCTGCTCAGGAAACGGTCCAACCCACTATGGGCTGGGTCTTCCTGGACCAGTCACAGACTCTCCTGCATGCTTGCCCAGGGCTGCAGACACAGCTTAGCCCTCAATTGTCAAGTTGACATCTGTACTGTCATAGTTAGGCACAGGTGTCAACTTGACAGTGGAGGGTTTGAGCTCTGGGCACATTTGTAGAGAATTAGTGGTTGAGTTAGGCCTAGAACAAACCTGCAGGAGATTATCTAGCTGATGGGGAAGGCCCAGCCCATGGTGGGTGGGACTAGGCCCTGGAATAAATCACAGAGAGCTGGTTGAGAGAGTCGGCATCCTTGTGTACACTTGGCCAGACATGCTGTACTGGCAAGTAAGGATTGTCCATCTCTCAGCCATTATGTGGTGATGGTGTGGCCAGTTCCCTCAGCCCTGGCGTTGGTGCGTGCTCTCCTGTTAAGCTGGACTAAGAACTGTAATCAGTAATTGTAAGAGAGAATAAACCCTTGTTCCCTTAGGCCATTTGATGTCATTTATCAGCAGCCATGCAGGCGACTGCAACACGTACCTATTAGGAAACCAAATGGAAGTAGAGGGACTCACTCCCAGAGAAGAGCTCGAGGGGTCAGCTTGACTCAGGATGAGGGTGGCGCTGCCCCTCGAGTTGATGCCAGGCAGCACAGGCGCTCCAGGCCACTTCATAGGGTAGGACAGGAAAGTGCATATTGTGACCACACCTTCCGAGGCTGCTGCGCATTCGGGGCAGTGCTGCAGCAAGCAAGCCCAGGGATTTGCTTGACTTACAAACTGAGAAGCCAACATGATATGCACAGCTCAGTAGGCTGCTTGGGTGTGTCCTTCCAGTGCTCTTATTAGGTGAGAAGTGGAAGGGATCGGCCATTAGTGGGAGCCTGGAAGAGCCATTAAGAGCAAGGACAGGAGGCTCTAAAAACACAAGGCAAAACCGCAAGGGGGGCCGCCCGGGGTGGGGGGGAGGGGGGCGGACGTGGGATTTCTCTGTATATGGACAGTGTTAGTATTTAGTACTTGTATTCTGGATTATTCTTTGTGTGCAGGTCTGTGGAGCTGTTCCCGTATATGTGTGCGCGTGAGGGGGGAGGGCAAAGGTCAACATCAGTTATCTGCCTCTATGGCTCTCCACCTTTGTGTGTGTGTGTGTGTGTGTATGTGTGTGTGTGTCTAAAATACACTTGAGTGTGTGCATGTGTGGAGGCCTGAGGGTGATATCAGAATCACCTCAGATTGTTCTACCTCCCTATTGTTTTACTCTGGGGGTTCCTAGGTTCCGCTTCCAGGGCCAGATTAAAGCTTCTTTTGCTTGAGATGCAAAGACTTTAACCCGAGTCATGTCCCTGGCCCTCCATCTTGTATTTTAAACGGGGTCTCTCAGTGAACCTGAAGCTCACTGATTGACGGGACCAGTTGGCCAGCAATCTCCTCCCCAGAATCAGGATCGCAGGCCCATGTTTTACAGGTGCTGGGAATCTGAACTCAGGTCCTCCTGTCGGTGTGGCGGACACTTTACCGATGGAGTCATCTTTCCAGCCCCTGGACCACGCTTCCAACTAGCATGCCATGTGGTTGCACAGATGCTTGAGGGAAAGCTGGAGAAAAGTCTGTCGGGAGAGGGAGCGCTTCTTGAGGGTCCCTGCCTTGAAGATGTGAGGTCACCTGATGCGTTCACCAGAACTGCTCCATCTACTTGTGACCACGTGGTCAACCTCTATCAGTCTTTTGGCCTCGAGATGTGTGCGCCCCCAAGAGAGAGATCCCGCTGATCCCTGGGTCGCAGAGTCTTTCCAGAACGAGAGGAGCCTGTTTGTGAAACCCATGGCTGCTGCCACATCCACGACTCTCGGTGACCCGTGGTGACAAGAAGGCTGTGGCGCCAGCCTCGAGCGGACCTGTAGTTCGAGGCATGACGGCTCCCGCAGTTTGGAGCCTTCAGGAGAATAAAAGGGAAACCTGAACGAGATGGTTCTTAATATTCTGAAAGAGCTATTCAAGCCACTTCATGCCCAGAAAAACAAGATCTCAGGGGTATCTGAAGGTCACGGAACTGCTGGGCTTGCTGACGTGCTAGCTGGCCGTGTGTGCGGCTCTAGGGACGTTGCCCTGAGTCTGAGAGGGGCGGGGATGGCAAGTTACGGCGGTGGACGAGGCTGGCAAAGTCCCAGCGGCTTTGCACACTCGGTTACGGAGGAGAGGCTCGGCTTTACCAGCGTGGGGACGGCTCTGGGCACGGTGCTGAGGGAGTTTCGAGATTGGGTTAAACGAGGAGGGAAAGACCGAGCCTAAAATGAGTGCAGCAACCAGGACATCTAAGCCACGCCCCTCCCAAGTCTCAGGGAACCTCAGCGACCAAGGAGGGGCCCGCAGGTGCGACCAGACATTGTCCTCTGGATATGACGGGTTATTACACCCACGGTTCACTGCAGCTATGTATCTTTCCACAAGACCTGCCTACATGGGTTTTGTCCTCTCAATCTTTCACCATGGAAGGGGAGCCCCATACTCCCCGAGAGATTGATGAGGCTGATGCTACACAGGGGGGAGGATCGAAGCTGCTTTTTCAGTGATATGCCCTGATTCCGGATTCATGCTCCTGCAAGTCCTGACTTAGGCACACACCATCAAAGGCAGCCCAGAAGGAAACTCAGCGGCCCACACATGCAACAGGCCAAGAAAATAGGAGGGAGACTGTAGGGCAGAAGGGTGGTAATGGGAAGGGGTGGATGGCATTGGGGATTAAGTTGTGAGGAGATCATGAATTCACTGTATGAATTCTAAATCTATGAAATGCTAAAGGGATTAAAAGCAATGGAAGCAGCGCCATCCCTGGCCCGGGATGCTGAGCTGGATAAAAAAAGAGACAATGGATTGGAAAAATGGCTCAGAGGTGAAGACTCGGCCTCACAAGCAGAAGGTCCTGAGTTCTGATCCCAACTCCCACAAAAACATCTCCAGGCAGAAATGGCAGCTGCCTACACTTTGGGCTTGGTGGATGGAGGCTGGGAAATCCTAGAGCAAAGAAAAAAGGAGGTAGAAGCAAACCAGGATGATTCTGAAGTCACCTTTGGTCCTCCACAGGGACACACAGTGCCCTCTGATAACACAGACAGACCGAGACAGTGAGAGGTGGCGCTGGGCACCCACATTCTTCTCCTCTGCTTGCTGGCTGTGGGTGCAGGAGCTGCGACCTCATGCATCTGCCACCAGGCTTTGCCCTGATGGACTGTTTGTAACCTCAAACCGTGAGAGAGCTGGTTGGCATCCCGCAGACTGGCAAGCTATAAGGGATGCTTGCCCCTTGCCCCCCCTCAGATCTTCCTGTGGATATAGCGTGGCCAGTTCCCTCAGCCCCTGCCGGCATGAACTCTCTGATACGATGACTATAATCTGAAATTGTAAACTGAATAAAAATCCCCTTGCTGCCCTCAATCATGTAGTCATGACTTCACCGCAGCAAAGGAGGTATGAAACTAGGACAGTATTGCCACCTTTTCTTTATTCATTCATCTGTTGACGGGCATCTAGACTACTGTGGAGAGTGCAGCAAAGACCGTACAAACACCTCTGATATGCTGATAGAGTCTCTCCTCTGAGCAGAGACCCAGGCGTGACATGGCTAGATCGTTCAGTATATAGTGCTCTATCTTTAGTTGCTTTGAGGAATCTCCATACTGATTTCCACAATGTCTGATCAAGTTTCCATCCCCCACCAGCAGGGAATAGGCCCCTCCCCTTCCCCATCTTAATTCCCTGGCTCTCCTTCACATTCTAGATGACAGCGGCTCCGTCTGGGAGATGGAATCTCCGATTGCCTCCAGGTTTTGATTTGTCTTTCCTGGAAGGCTGCCCACGCTGAACATCTTCCTGTGCATTCCCTGGCCTCGTGTCCTTCTCACTGCAAGCACTTCTACCTGCTATGCTCAACTTTTGGGGGGACCATGCTTCCATGCTTCCATGGAAGAAGCCCCCTTTGATTATAGAGGTTCTGGTTTCTCCCTACTCTGGGCCATACAGGATGCTTTAGGTCAGCTGTAGGTTCCTTCCTGTCCTGCGCTTTCCTGCAAAGCCCGGTAGAGTTGGTGTCTGGGCAGGAGAGTGTATGGAGTGAGTACAGCTGCCCTGGGGCCTTTCTGCTGTGATTGATGGAAACCCACTGGTGAGTTTCAACGGTGATTGTTGAGGAATTGTCAGGGTGTCCCCCCCTACAAAGATCTTGTGGCAAAGGTAGACAAACTCAACACAGTAGGACCCTCTAAGGCCCCACACATTAGCAGCTAACTCACACTTTGTCAGGGTACCACAGGAGGTGGCTGGGAATTAATACTGTGGAGCTGGGGCAGCGGAGGTAGGCCCGACCTGAAAACCCCCCTCTATGTCTGTTTCAGAAGCTCCAGTGTTCCTCTGACAAAGTTAAGAGTTACAATGCAGAAGGTAGCAGAGTTCTGCAGAAGATATTTATGAATTACATGTATTTAACTTATACTTAGACAGCTGGGGTGAAAAAGCTATCCTTCCCCCTCCCCCATCCCATAATGGAAATCTTTTCTTCCTCCTTTATCCTGTTTCTTTTCTCCCTTTCCTCCTCTTTTCCTTTTCCTCATCTCCTCTTCCTCCTCTCCCTTCTACTTTTCTCCACCGTCCTCTTCTCGTTCTCCCTGTTCCTTCTCGTCTCCCTCTTCCTTCCCCCACTCCTCCTCCTTAGTAGTATTGGGGATAGAGCCCCAAACATGTAAGGCAGCAGTTCTACTCAAGTTCCCTTTTTGTGACTTTTTAAAACTTAATATATTTTTAAGCTTCACTTGCGTGTCAAAAATTAGTGTGTAACAGTTACCATTAACTATTGCTGTTGAGAGAGCACCCAAAGTCAAGCAACTTAAGGGAGAAAGGGAGATTTATTCAGCTCATGGTTCCAGAGGGGAGATACAGTCTTTCAAAGCTGGAGGAGGCTATGTCACTGCAGACATCTTGGAGGCTGAGGCTGCAAGACTGCTTGCTGCAAAGGCAGACTTCTCCACGAGGTAGGGTGGGAGTAATCTACCTCAAGACCCACCCCTTGTGACTACCTTCCTCCAGCAAGGCTCCACCTCTCAAGGTGCCATGACCTTGCCAAACACATGAGACTGTGGGGGACGCATTTCAAACCATGACATAGTGCTTCCTTTTCATTATTGAATATGATTCCATTGCATGGACATACCATATGTCGATTATCTACCATCCATTGCTGGACATTCGGGGTACTTCACCTTTAAGCTATTACAAATTACAAATCCTGTCACTATGAGTGTTTGTGTAGGAGTCCCTGTAGGACATGTATTTACATTTCTCCCTGGGCTATAATTTCTAGGTCATATGGACACAATATATTTAACCTACTGAGGGACCACCAGACTTTTCCCACAGCAGCTGCAACATTCTACATTCCCGTCTGCAACATCTCCTGCTCGTTTGGTAAGTTATCACCTCCCTATAAAACTGAGAATGCCAGAGTGAGGAGCTGACTCAATGGGTGAAATGCTTGCTGTGCAAGCATGAGAACCCGATTTCAGGGACCCAGCACCCACATAAAGAACTGGGCACAGCAACGCTTGCCTGCAATCCCTGAGCTTAGAGGTGGATACAGGAGACTCCTAAGGGGCTGGCTAGCCAATCAGTGAGCTCCAGCTGGCTAGCCAATCAGTGAGCTCCAGCTGGCTAGCCAATCAGTGAGCTCCAGCTTCACGGAGAGCCCTTTAAAAAATAAAAGGTGGAAAGCAATAGAAGATGACAGCTTTGGACTCCACATGAGCACATAGGGACATGCGCGGTATACATGGACATCGTCTCCCCTTCCTCCCCCCTCTTCCCAATGAAACGAATGGCTTCCAAACAAAGTCAAGGTAAACTAAGGGACAAACATGGCCTTGCTGTTCACGTCAACTGTCTTACACATGGGCACAGGGTCTGTGGCAGTCACCTAAAGTGTCAACTTGACAATAGAGAACCAAGCCTGAAGGCATATGCATGAATTATGTATTCAGTTAAGGAAAGCCTGTAGGTGATCGGCTAGCTGATGTGGGAGACCCGGCCTGTGGTGGGGGGACAATCCCCTTGCAGATGTATAAGACGGAGAAGGAATTAGTTGGCTCTGGCGGCTGGCAAGCTAGAAAGTACGCCCCTCTCCCGGACCTTCCTGTGGATAAGCTGTAACTAGTTGTCTTGGTTTCTGACACTGTTATAAACCCTCCAGCCATCATAATGGACTGTCGCCTCGAACCCTGAACAGGAATAAATCCCCTTGCTCCCCTAAATCATTAGTGGCACGTGGTCACATCAGCAACAGGGTAACTACAGCATGGCCCATTGAAAAAAATATCACCAGCAACTTACCAGCCACTGGGCATCTTTTCACTAGGCAGCCAGGATGTCAAAGATCTGAACTTCCCACTCAAGGCAATTAGCACGATATGCTAAAATAGCAAAGCCAAACGTGCTAATTGTGTCACACAGACCGTAAGTGCGCTGGGGGAGAGGAACAGTATGGGGGGCAGGCAGCTGCCGGGCAAGCAGTGACCCACAGCCCGTGGCTTGCTCTGGGTGTGGAATGGAAGCCACTCCACAAGGAGGAAGTAGGGGACACAACCTGCCAGTCCGCTCAAGACACGTGCTTGATCTCATCGACACCCCCTGATTTCACCAGGAACCCTGCAGGAGACATGGTGGAAGTCATCCTAGAAGCTGCTACACTCAGTCTGGCTTCTCTAGACTCGGCGCGGTGCTAAAATATTGATGCTGTACCTATTGAATTCTGGAGAGAACGCGAAGGCCCGGGGTGTTTTTAATCCCTGTTTCACAGAAGAAGAAAATGAGGCGCAGAGAAGTTAGGTAACTGGCCCGAGGTAACCCAGACAGTAAGGGGTGGAGCCGAGATTTGAACCCAGGAAGTCTAGCTTTCAGGATCCACTGAGTTATCACTCTTCTCAGCTGCGTGCTTGGCATCATGAGCAAAGGCCATTTATAAATCTGGGTGCAGGTGTTGGGGGGAAGCAAAGAGACTTTCCTCGCTCCTGCCTGCTGCTGAAAGTTCTGGCTGCTACTGGCAAGAGTTTTTGAGAGAGAGAGAGAGAGAGAGAGAGAGAGCGAGAGAGAGAGGTCACAGGGGAAGTTCCTGGGTGGGAGGCCGAGAGACAAAATTAGATTGCAAGAGCCAGGGCTGCCCCTGGAAAGTCAGACCTCCCGCGTGAACCCAATGCCCTCCTGGAGGAAGCACGCCCACCCACAGGTCCTTCTCGAAGCTGGAAGCCTAAATTAAAATTAATGAGTCCACCTCATGTGTGGGCGGGAGAGACTCGGCAGCTGGCAGGCTGATGGTACAGTTATTTCATGAGAAGGGCTGCAGAACGTCCTTGCCTTGGGGGCTGAATGATGCCCAGTGTGATTTGAACCCCCAACTTGATATTAACACCCAGGACAGAGGGCAGGGTAGAGATATTACTGACACGTCCCCAGTGGAAGGAAGGCAGGGTGGCGCACCTGTCTGCAGAGCCCAAGCAAGCCCCATTCACACCATGGATGGAAACTGAGATTCCTAGAGCCTGGCTGGGAGTCGAGGGCCACACATTCCAAGTTTTCATTATGGACTGGGGAGACGGCTTGGTGGTTAAAGCACTTGCCGTGCAAACAAAAAGACCTGTGTTTGGATCCCCAGATCCTGCATACCATGCTTGGTGGACGTGACGATCTGTCTGTAATCCAGCCTCAGAGGACGAACCCTGGGAATCACCCCAGGGCAAGCTGGCAAAAAGCCAAAGAAGCCTTACCGCTGAGTTCTGGATTTGATTAAAGACCCTGTCTCAAAATGAATAAGGTGGAAGGATGATGAAGGAAGAAAGAAAGGAAGGAGGGAAGGAAGAATGCAGGGAGGGAGGGAGGGAATTCAAAGTCTTCATTATGCTGCTCTGGTGGCCTTGACTAAAGTGTTTGGTGACCAGCTGCAGTGACACACACTCCTGCTTTACTTGGAATCTAAGATGCACCTTCTGACACAGCTGAGGGATGCCCTGCCCCAGCACCGAGCAAAGATTTGATGGGGAAGCACCCAGGAATAAGCCCGCCAGGGCAGTGTGTTCCTCTCCTTCGCCTCCTCCTCCGCATCCTTCCTCCTGGTCCTGGAGAACCGAAGGCCTCCTCAGGACTGGACGGAGCGGATGGCCCGGAGCAGGAGGGCTTTCTCTGCTTTCTCCTCCCGGGCAGATGGGATTTACATACTGATATACTGTGAATCCAGTCACCCAGGTAACAGGCTCCAGTTAGCAACTGCAGAACGAAGGTCAGCCCAGGTCCTTCTAAAATTAGAAGGCAGACAAATCTGATTTTTAACTGTGCAAGGTAGGATGCCCAGCTAGATGACGAATGAGATTCTTCGAATGAATCTTTCAAAGGCAAACTTCAAAGGCATACTTCAAAGGCATTTATTCCTGAATGAAGGCGAGGCGGGACGATTTCCACAGATCACAACCAGAAAGACGGGACCCCGAGAATAAGCCAGCTGAGGCTCCCACAGCAGAGTCATTTGGGACCCTGGTCCCTCTCGACCTCGCAGTCTCTCAGTCACTACGATCTGCTCCAATCTCACGCAGCAGCTACAGAGCCAGTCTCCCCTAGACGCCCCCTACTCCTAGACGCCCCCTACCCCCGCCATCCTCTCGTTTCTTAAAATCTCTCTGAGGGTGAAGCAGATCAGCAGACCTCCCTCTTCCAGTCCCTCCACCTCAGCCCACACTGACGTCCCCGATCGGAACCTTCCTTTCTTCCAGCCTTTCCCTGACTATGGAGAGCGGTTGGTTGAGCTTCCAGGGGTCCCAGGACTGTGCGAGGCCCTCCTCGACCACCCATTTCTTAACACATCCACATCTCCAATGGAGTGAAGAGCCACTCCATTTGGGCCTTTCCCCAAACAGTCCTAAGAGCTAACAGTTCCATAGGATGCTGTGAAATGAGGAAGAAAGATCTTCTCTGGTGGGAGGGAAGGAGGGAGGGAGGGAGGGAGGGAGGGAAGGAGGGAAGGAAGGAAGGAAGGGAGGAAGGAGGAAGGAAGGAAGGAAGGAAGGAAGGAAGGGAAGGAAGGAAGGAAGGAAGGAAGGAAGGAAGGAAGGATGGAAAAGAAGGAAGGAAAGGAGAGAGGGAAAGAAAAAAAAAAGAAAGAAAAAGAAAGAAAGAAAGAAAGAAAGAAAGAAAGAAAGAAAGAAAGAAAGAAAGAAAGAAAGAAAGAAAGAAAGTCCTCTGAAAAGACAAGTATAGGAAACACCAGACACCCAGAGCTAAGCAGGTTTTGATGCAGACCTTCTCATAGCCTTTGTCGGGTTGGTATTCACCAACCAGGAGTCAGTAACTAACTATACTGTGAAGCACTTTTGTTCAAAGACTCTTTCTGGTGTCCCCTGAGGGCCCCAGAACACGTTAGGCAAACAGCTTTATTTCTAATTGGCCGTTACCATTTCAAGGACTACGTCATCACAGTGCTCAAAGAGTTTTAAGTGTTCGTTACCTCTCTGGTTATCCATGATGCTGTCTCATGGCTCTGCTACTAGACTGGGCTTCACTCTGAAGAGCCATGTACCACTGTGAAACAACTCAAGGGGAAAAGGAGATTTATTCAGCTTACGGCTCCAGAGGGGAGATACAGTCTGTTATGGCTGAAAAGGCACGGCTGGCTGGCAGAAGCTGGAGGTGGCCAAAGTCACATCAATTATGGAAGCTGAGAGAGAACTAACTGCCAACTGCAGACTTCTGGGGCGGGAGAGATGGCTCAGGGGTTAAAACTCTTGCCTTGAAAGCAGAAGGTCCTGAGTTCAGATCCCAAGTTGTACTTAAAGACACCAGGCTAGGCTGAAACCTGAACTTCCTGCTCTAGCCTTTAGTTTGGTTAGCCCTGCCCTGCTTTCTTCAGAAGTCTGCTCTTTTATAATTTTATTTTTCCGTGTGAGTGTGTGCGTGTGCGTGTGCGTGTGTATGTGCATCAGCGGGCACTGTGTGTCCCTGTGGAAGACCAAGGGTGACTTTGGGAATCATCCTGGATTGCTTCTATCTCCTTTTTGCTTCACTCTGGGATTTCCCAGGCTCCGCCCACCAGGGCCAAAAGTGCAGGCCACCCCCATTCTGCTTGATGCTTTTACATAGGATCAGGATTTGAACTCAGGTCGTTCTGCTTATGAAGCAGAGTCTCTTTTAAAAATGCTTTATTTCTGTGAGAGGAGTGAAAGAATGGGAGCAGACAGGGAGGAGGAAGGGAGGGAAGGAGAGATTTTATCTTTTTAAAAAGTATTTATTCATGAGATAGAGGAGGAAGAGGGAGGAGGCAGGCCTACGTCTCAGCACACATGTGGAAGTCAAAGGACAACCTTCAGAAATCAGTTCTCTCCATCTCATCACGTGAGTTTCTGGGGATCAAGCTTAGGTTCCCCAAGTTTGAGAGCAGGAACCTTACCCACTGAGCAATCCAGCCGGCTCTGGAGCTGGGTTTTAAACCTTCGCAGTATTCCCAGGACATCTAGAACACACCTGCTGGTTCTTTTCTCTTCTTCTACCTTTCTTTTCCTTCTCTGAGCCCAGTCTTCCATTGTAGCCCAGGCTGCCTCTCATTGAAGGTCCACTGGGCTCAGCCTCCTGAGCAGGCGTGACCAGCGTGAGCCGTCATAACCAGCAAAACCATATAACAAATGAACCAAGAGGTTTCCTCAAAACGAAGTGCGTTACAGAGCATGTGTAGAAGAACATCAGTGATGACTGGGCAGCAGGGCTCCGCCCGCCATCAAGTGTACTGCTCACCAACGAGGGGCTCAGATTCTAGCAGGGGACAATGGAAATACTACTACTTCTACTACTATCACTAATCCTCCTCCTCATTATCATCATAACAATTAAATATGAAACTTGAAGGATGTTCAAGGTGCTGAGAGTTGAGATAGTTGTCATACTTGGAGGAGGGGAGCTGATAGCATCTGCTTAACCCTGCCGGGGTCAGAGGTAGGGGTGTAGCAGGACCTCTCTGCTCCTGGATCCAGCAAACTCTGCTGCCCGAGAGCAGTGTTAGGCCTGGGGGGTCAAGCGGGTCCCACTGCTGCCTTTTATTTCCAAGTCCAAAGATCCAGAGTCTCAGAGTCTTATTTACTGGGGAGGGAAGAGTCCAAAGGAAAGGCCACCCTGGGGCAAAGAAAGTGGCTCTCTCCTTCCCGAGGACTGGGGCGTCTCCACTCAAGGCCCCTCCGGAGCAGGCGGATCCTGAGAGGCCCGTGGAGGGGGATACGTGTGGCCCTGGTCACATGTGTCCCCATCAAGCCTCCTTTTAACCTATTCAAAACAGTTTTGCTCTTTGGGGTCAGGTACTGGCTAGGAGTGCAGAGTTACACAGCGGGGGGAGGGGGGTTAGAAACCAATTCCATGCTGGCTGAGTTCTGGCTCCAGCTGTCCTAGTTTAAAACTCCCCGGGTTTTAGTGGAGGACCACTGGGGTTAAGGGAGTGTCATGGTTAGGCACAGGCGTCAACTTGACGGTTGAGGGTTTGAACTCTGGGCACATTTGTGGAGAATTAGTGGTGGGGTTAAGCCCAGAGCAAACCTGCAGGAGATTGTCTAGCTGATGGGGAAGGCCCAGCCTATGGTGGGTGGGACTAGGCCCTGAACAGATGAATGAAATGGGGAGAGCTGGTTGTGGAAGGCAGCATCCTTCTGTTCACTTGGCCAGACATGTTGGTCTGGCAACTAAGGATCGTCCCTCTCTTAACTGTTGTGTAGAGATGGTGTGACCAGTTCCCTCAGCCGTGGTGTTGGTGCGTGCTCTCCTGTAAAGCCAGATTTAGAACTGTAACCAGGAATTGTAAGAGAAAATAAACCCCTTGTTCCTTTAAGCCATTTGATGGTCATTTATCAGCAACCATGCAGGCGGACTGTACAGGGGGCAACAGAGGGCTCTGGATGCTTCTGAGAGACGGAGGGTTAGGGACTTCCATGGCCTCCAAAGGGGTCAGTCAGTGAAGGGCTAAAATGAACACAGAGACCTGCTTCACTTAGGCAAAGATAGAGCTCACTGTAGTCTGTCTTAGTTTCCCACTTTTCATAGAAATAGGAACCAGGAAATACGCCTCCACCATAAACAAACAAGTTTCTACCATTTGGTCTAGCTACTCTACCTAGGAATTTATCCTAGAGAAACCCTTGTACAATTGTTCAAAGACTTATCTGCTTAAGATGATTTATGCCCACTTGATTCGCAACAGTAAAAAGCTGGAAAAACTCCAGTTGTCCATCAGTAGGACCATTTAGATAAATCATGGTAGATCCAAATAATGAAATACAATACGGCCATTAAATCGCAGAATAGGTCTCCATTTGCCAAGATGGAAAGATGCCCCAGATGCATCATTCAATGGGGGGAAAATTAGCTGCAAAACAGCAGGTGGAGCAGAGGTTCTATTACAGTGCTCTCGCTCAGACTGGCAAATGAATAAGAAAAGAAATAAATTTTTTTAATTACTTATTCAATTGTGCATGTATGTGTGTGTTCGTGTGTTCGTGTGTGTGTGTGTGTGTGTGTGTGTGTGTGTGTGTGTGTGTGTATGTGTGTGTAGAACCATGGACGAATTCGGGAACCACCATGGACGCCTCCACCTCCTCCTTGTTTACTCTGCCCCGGGATTCACAGGCTCCGCCCTACCAGGACCGGAAATGCAGGCTGCCCCTGCTTCTGCCGGAGTCTATACGTGGGATCTAGGATCTGAACTCAGGACCTTCTGCCTGCAAGGCAGAGACTTAACCCCTGAGCCACCTCTCCAGCCCCCAAGAAAGAATTTTTAAAAAGAGGATTTATTGCTAATGGCAGTGACTTCAGAGGCGATAATGGGAAACGTACTTCAAGAAGGTTAGACGCACGTACATTTTTTAGACTGTGCATGTGTGTAAGCTCATGCAGAGGCCAGGGGAGGGTCCCTTGTGGAAGTCCATTCTCTCATTCCACCATGAGGGTTTGGGAGACGCATTCAAGCTGTCAGTCAGGGCGGTAATTTTCCTTTACCCACAGAGCCATCTTGCCAACCCCAGCATCCGGCTGACACCAGCAGTGCTCCTGTCTCTGCCCCCCCAACTCCATGTCACTGGGTTACAGGCCAGGCCTGGATTTTTATATGGGTCCCAGGGCTTGAGCTCCCGCTTGCTCGAATGCTCTTCTCTCCCCAGCCTTGAAGCACATGCTTTCCAAGTAGAAGGAAGAACTAGCCGGCATGGAGAAGGTGATCCTAGGCGGAGGTACGGGGCGGGGAGTCCAGTATTCTCAGGGGGAAAGTCACCGTGGGTCTTCATGCAGGTGGGTGGTTGTGTACTGCGCACGGGGCCTCCGTGAATGATGTTGGTATTGGGTGGTTACATGGGCTGCTGGAGCAGGAACTCAAGCAAAGCAAAGGCCCACGGGTCCGAGCAGACACAAGAACATGAGCAGGTAAGACATGCTCTGGACATAGGAAACACCAGGTCAGGTGTACGGACAGGCAAGGTTGGGGTGGGCTGAAAATGGGTCACAGACCCAAAAGACCCCGGAAGGGCCATGGTGACCAAATATGCAGAGGGACACATGAAACGTGCACCTCTGGTCTCAGGCCCGCATTAGTGCAGGACCTAGGGCTGGGCAGGGAAGGACACGCCCAGGTCCGGGGTCACCTTTCTCTCCTCAGTCTCAGCTCCCAGAGCTCAGCCTGGAGTTTCAGCCCCCCAGAGCTGACATGGCCCCCCTGGAAGCCTGAGGTTAACTCACATTACCGGGCTCCTCTACCTTCCCAGAGTAATTAGCAAGCCTCTGCAAGAAGCAAGCCAATTGTTCTTAGCTCGAAGTAACCCATTCTCCAAATGACTGGGCCGGGTGCTGGAAGCTTCTTTCCAGGCTGTGGTGTCTCAAAGCCCTGTAACCCTTCTTCCCCAGAAAAACTGCTACCTGCTAGGACAACTAACCAACTTCCAAATTCCCTAGGTAAAAACCCATCAATCAGTTCTGTCTTTAATGTTACCCAGCGTGGTGTATACGCGAGGTCAGAGATGGTTATCTCCTTTTGCTTTGAAGTGGGATCTGGGAACTCAGAGGTCAGGCTTGGTGGCAAGCCCCTTCCCCCTGCTGAGCCAACCTGCTGACACTCAGCAATGTTTACGTGCACTGACCACATAGAGGACCGACCACTAGAATGCTTGCATCACTACAAACCGAGTGACAACAACTCCCCCTTCCTGCCTTCCCACCAGGCCCTGGGAGCTCTCTTTCTCATGACTGCCTACTCCACCTACTTCCCATACATGGGACCATGCGGAATCTGTCCATTGTTCCCAGTGAGGACACCCAGGTTTCTGACTCCATGAGTCTGCGAGATGGGAGGATGGAGATCATCAGGGGAGAGAGGTAAAAGGAGGGACATCAAGGTTTCAGAAGGCACAGGGAAGCTCGTGTTTTGATTTTCCTTTTTGTTTGTTTGTTCAGCTTTGTTTGCTTTTGTTTGGCTTGGAGACGGCTTTTCACTAGGTAGCCCCAGCTCTCCATTCTCCCGCCAGGAAAGAGATCTTTCCAGAGCTTCCTGCGGAAACCCAGATATAGCCATGACAGGTAGGATTCTCTCACCTCGAGAATTCAAAGCCTGAGCCACATGGCAAAGTCTCACTCCACAAAAATCACAGCTCTCTCTGGCTGGGCCTTACCTGGGTTCTCAAATGGCTGCCTCCTCCCCCCCTTTAAATTCTCCCTTCAAGGCTCAGACTTGATTCTCCCCCCTCCCCAGAGATGGAAATAGATCCCTGAAATGGGGATGAAAGAGCTCATCGCGCTTCAGCCTAAAAAGCAGGGCCCTGTCCTTAAAAGCCGCTGTCACCATGTCACGCGATCATGGAACCCATTTGTTGCCATTATGGGAAGGTTTGAAACTGGGGAGAAGAAAGTTTTGCTGATCCAGAAATAAACAATATTGACATTTAGGAACATATTCTTTCGAGTTTTGAATTCCTTTCTCGACGAAATGGAAATTACACTGAATATTTCAGCTGCAATGTGCTTTTCTAACTGCATACATTATCGGTACTTTTCTACATCCTCATGCAGTCTATCAAATCACCAGTGGTGAGCGAGGGCCTGGCAGCTCACAGCAGCCATCCAGAGAGAGGCAGGATTGGGATGACTATGAATCCAAGGCATGAGAAAATTTAAAAAGTTATCAATGTCCACATGAAATATTCTCTTAGACAGGTGTCACTTAATTGGATCCCAATTAATGAATGAAAACTTTGAATGAATTGTTAAAAGTATTCGCTGAAGGCAGAAAGTATTCAGAAGTTGTCTGTTGAATTTTTAATCACTCTTAAGAAAAATAACAAGGCCTGTGAGATAGCTCAGTGGGTAAGGCCCGTTGCTCACAAGTCTGGTGACCTGAGTTTGATTCCCAGAAGTCCACATGGTAGAAGGAAAGAACTGACTTCTGAAAGCTATACACGGACTTTCTACCCATGCATGCATGTCTGTTTTTTCTCTCTTTCTCCCTCCTCATAAATAAATAAAAGAACAGGTCTGGAAATGTAGCACAGAGGTAAGGTTCTTGTCTAGCATGTAAAAGGTAACACACACACACACACACACACACACACCCCAGAGCAAAGTCCTATTCTGAATTTACTTTGTTGTTCAAATAAGTCACTTAAGAGGGTGTTGGGGGGGAGGGGGAGAATTGTTTCCAGACTGTGAAATGTGCATTTGGAGAACTTACAAACTTTTGTAAATTTAAAGCCAATTTAGTCTGAAGGACTTACTGCTTGTCATAGACCATGAGAACCTTATCTGTTTCCAGAGAATTAAATTCTTAAGGCAATGATTGAGCTGAGGTTTGGGGGGGGGGCACCATGGCAGACCATCCCTGTAATTTCAACTCTCTGATAGGCTGAGACTGGATTCAAGTAGACTGGGGTTGATTCAAAGGATAAGAACATTTTATACCCAACCATGAGTTTGGACCCAACACCCATCAACACGTACACAGATACGCACACACACAGCAATTCAAGGCCAAGCTAGGCACAGTGACTTACACGTGGAGTCAAAGGCAGGAAGATCACAAGTTCTAAGACAGGCTGAGCTCCGGAGCCACGCAAACAAAACAAAAAATCCAGTGTCCTAAATCTACGAGCAGATTGTGTCTCTAGAAACAGCTAGTGTGTTAGTTGGACATGCTAGTGACAATTTAACAAATGGTGGCTGAGCTCTGACACGTGTGAAGAATCGGTGGTTAAGGAAAAGACCTAAGGGAACCTCCAGGCGAGTATCTAACTGAAGTGGGAAGCCACAGCCCACAGTGGGTCGGGCCGTTCTGGAGTAGGTAGGGAAGATGGAAGGAGTTGGTTCGGGAGTTTGGCATATTGGTACACACTTGCTGTCTGGCAAATAAGGTGTGTCCCTCTCTCAGCAATCCATATAGATATGGTGTGTGTGGCCAGTTCCCTCTGCTCCTTATGGTTGGATGGAGTCTCCTTCCAGGCCAGATTAGGCACTGTGAGCATGATGAGAGTTGTGAACAAGAATAAAACCCTCTAAGCTGTTTGGTTGGACATGCAGGCAAACTTTGACAACTAGCATCCTTCAATCAATCTACAAAGAAGAATCAACTCTTCTTTCTCGAGTGTCCTTTTCTTTTCACATTGAAATACACTGAAAGTCTCTGGGATGGCAAAAGGCAAGGACAAATATGATCCGTGTGCTGGCCCTTGATACAGTGACCTTCTGGGATCACCAGTTAACATCTGCCTGGAGAATGAGTTCTTATCTCCCAGGCATGTGATTTGAGGGAGAAGCTGAGAAAGGAACAGATCCAAACAAGCAGGAGAGAGGGAGCTGCTCTTGGTCCAGAAGGGCTTTGAGGGTGGACAAGGACTAACCAGGACAGAGGGAGGGCAAGGAGCCAGGACACACCTTTCAAAGAATCCTGAGAGGGGGCTGGAAAGGCAGTTCAGGGGCTAAAACTCTGCCTCCCAAGGAGAAGATCCTGAGTTCAGATCATGGGTCCCACGTGAAAACACCAGGTGGAAATGGCTGTGGCCTACTTGTGGGGTAGAGCCTGGAAAATCATAGAGCAAAGCAAAAAGGAGGTAGAAGCAAACCAGGATGATTCCCGAAGTCACCTTGGTCTCCCACAGTGTCCTCTGACACACACACACACACACACACACACACACACACACACACACACGCAAAATAAATAAATAAGGTTAAAAAAAGAATTCTGAAAGGATAAGAGAAAAAAACCACAGTTTGACACATGACCAAACTGTCCTCGTGTGCAAGGGTAACAGTAGCGGGACTGGTGAACCTCCCCTCTGGGTGTTCTGAAGAACAGCTGCTCTTTTGAGGAACAATTCTAAATGTCTAAGAAGTGTGTGTGCCAATGACAGGGCGAAGGTGGGCAGAGAAGACCCACTGGTGTGCACTGAGCGCAGCGCTAATAGTTACGTCTTAAATATCCATCATAAAAGACACGATGGTAAGGAAGTAAAAATCTGAAGTAAAACATATGGTACAAAAATAGAACCAAGAGCGAATTGCACACGTGACTGTAGGAGGAGGTAAGGAAGAGACACAAGAGGACATAAAGAGGGCTCAGCAGGGACAGGTGCTGCTATACAAGCCCGGGCATGTGAGCTTCATTCATGGGACCCATGTGAACGTGGAAGGTAAGGTGAGACGCAAGGCTGCTGTCAGACCTCCATGTGTGCCGTAACATGCACGTGCCCCTCATCACGCGCACACACGCTTACAAACAAACACTTAGACAGAAAAAAGAATAGGGGCCGACGAGATGACTCAGTTGGTAAAATGCAATTGCACAAAAACCTGAGGACCTGAAGTTGCTCCCCAGAACCTAAGTGAGGGTGGATGAAGAGAACCCACTCTTCAAAACTGTCTTCTGGGGCTGGAGAGGTGGCTCAGGGGTTAAGCCTCTGCCTTGCAGGCAGAAGGTCCTGAGTTCGGATCCCAGATCCCACGTATAGACGCCAGGCGGAAGCGGGGGCAGCCTGCGCTTCTGGTCTTGGTAGGGCAGAGCCTGTGAATCCCGGGGCAGAAGGAGGTGGAGGCGTCCATGGTGGTTCCCGATTCGTCCGTGGTTCTACACACAAACATACACACACACACACAATTGAATAAATAATAAAAAAAAATTAAAAAAAAAAAACAAAACTGTCTTCTGACCTGACACGTGTGTTGGGGCATGTGTATACCTGCGTGCAAACACACACATTATACACACACCCAGCGATAGATAGATAGATGATATCTAGACAGATAGACAGATAGACAGATAGACAGATAGACAGACAGACAGATAGATAGACAGATAGATAGATAGATACAGATTTGGGATATGGAGATGGCTCAGAGATTAAAGTATTTGCCCACAAGCAAAAGGACCCAGGTTCTCAAGTAAAACACCAGCAGGGGTCTGGCGGCCAATCTGCCCCAGAAGGTAGAATTCTCTCCAGAGCAAACTGACTAGATCAGCATTACAGGCCAGCTACGGATTTAATGAGACCCAGACTCAAAGAAGTAAGGTAGATGAGCAATGGAAGGTGATTCCCGATATCAACCTTGAGTCTCTACACGCACTCGTACACACGTGTTCACGCACCGGTACACACACATACTCGCCCATATAAGCACCCACATGGATATACACTCATGCAGATGGGGGTGGGGGAGAGCGAGGAACAGGATGAGAAGGCTCCGGAGAAATGTAAAGAAGAATTAAAAATGGGACATGGATTTTCAGATCACTAGAGAACATGGAGAGCAGAGGTAATGACGCATGGCACAAGTAAAGCACTGGAAGGCTGAGACGGTGGGGGGAGGGGAAACGGGGACAAGTTCGAGTCCAGCCTCAGCTACATAGAGATGATCTCTCGCCAAGAGTAAGACTAAAGTAACACAAAAGAGATTTTTTAAAAATAGCCATGTCTGCGTTGGGGAATTTCCATTTTCTTTTGAAATTTCTCCGCAGTCTCAGTGTACATGTAGTATTTTTACAATCAGGAGACGATTAAACAAAGCACAACAAAGCATAATTTCCAGTCATCGGAGGTGAGGGGAAACAACAAAACAAAACGCTCTCTTGCCAAGAAAAGAGAGGCAATTAAACTGCTCTCTTCTGCTAGGACTTGTGGGCTCGGAGCTGCTGTGGGCACCGTCACCCTGCTGTGGCGTGGCTATGCCCTCTGTCTGACGCCTGGAGATCAGGCGTGGGGCGCACTGGCAGACCACACAGAACTATAACTGTCTTTCTTTTTAGAGAAAAATTAAGCTTTCAAGCAGGTGGGCAATCACAGGTTGCTATATTGCTGTTGGATTTTAAGTTCATTATTAGCTTTATATCACAATATTTGTGTTGCAGAATTGATGGCAAATAATTTACAAGATTTGAAGATAATTTCTCTTGTTTTTGTACTAGGGGTCAAACACAGGATCCTGAGAATTGAGAGGCAAGTACTCTATCGCTCTCTAGCCTGGCTTTTCATTTAAAAATTTTAAAAAAAGATGGGTAATAAAATAGGTGGTACTTAAATATTGCAAGTAACCTCAGATACCAATGAAAAACAGATAGACAGACAGACAGAGAAAGAAAGAGACACAGACAGAGAGAATTAGCATACCAAAACTAGGTATGGTAGCATGCTGGTCTAGCTTGTGTAAGATTAAGTTCAATCCCCAGCATTGGAAGGAAGAAAAAAGACAGAAGACATGTATGCAAAAAGAAAAATGGCCAATGTGGCTCTAACCATGGAATAATAAGATTATTTTCATAAAATTAAATCCAATTAATGGATCAATTAGCAATTTCATTAGAAAGTTGGGATTATAATTCAGTTTAAAAGAACAAATCCAAATATGTATTGTCTACGAGGAGAAAATTTAGATCCTGTTTCAAACAGGGGAAAATGAAGAGAATAAACAGACAGTGCCAGGGAACATCTGGGATGGCTACACTGATATCAGAGGAAGCCGACTTTAAAAGAAAAAAAAAAGCTTACTATAGCTGAAGGGACACAGTTTCATGATAAGAGTCATTCCTTCAGGAAGATGCAATCAATGCTAGCGAGGCGGCTTGGCGGGTAAAGGTGCTTGCAATGCAAGACTGACGGCCTGTGTTTGATACCCAGCACTGCTAAGAGGAGACAGGAGGTAGAGACAGGAGACTTGCCTGGAAATTCATAGGCCAGCCAGCCCGAGTGCCCAAAGCGGCAGAAACAACAAGGGACGCCCTGCCTTGACAAGATGGACAGAGAGGACTGACTCCCAAAAGTTGTCCTCTGGGATCAGAAGACAGGTCATCCTGTGGGAGACCTGAGTTGGATCTCTGGAAGCTCACATAGGGAAAGAGAGAAATGACTTCTGAAAATTGTCAGGACCTTCACACGTGGGCTGTGGCATACATGCCCACACGCACACACAGGCGTGCACACACACACGTGCACATGCACAGTTAATTAGAAAAAAAGATACAGTTACAAACTTGTACGCACCTAACAGAGTCCTGAAATACATAAAGCAAAACTGACAGATTAATGGGAGGAATCAATGATTAAACTGCAGTACCTGGAGACGGCGCAGTCTCATTATCAATAGCACAGAATAGCCAGGCAGCAGATCATCAGGAACATAAGATTTGAATAATATCATAAACCAATACACATACACTTGTCTGTGTGTATGAGAGAGAGAGAGAATTACTGACACAACCACACAGAAACTCCCCAGTGTATTTGCATGTTTACAGAATGTGTCATATGCTGGACAGTGACACATAGTCTGAGGGTATGGCCAAGTGCTCCATTCCCCAAGAGGAGATGTACTCCTCAGACTGTTGGAAGGTTCCAGAAAATACCAGGGCTGCAAAGAAGTTGCGCAGCCGGTGTGGATACCTGGATACCGTAGCCCCCTCTTCCCTTCTAGGCAGAAGTTCGCCTGTTTTCCACCTCAAGCTCAGGGCAGCCGTGGGAAAAGAGGCGGTTCCAGAAGGGATATGATTTCTTCCTAATTTCCACCCCCTTGTGTCCAGTTATGTGGTGGGTGGTCCAGGAGTCATGGTGGGCAGCGTCTTCCTGTCCCACCCCGGCACATCTGTGGCTCCAGTTCTCGGTAACTCTCTGCCTGGCTTCTCTCCATCCGCAGCTGCTTGGATCCTCGTCCCTGTGGACCCCAGGACTTCCAGAGCGAGCACCACATCTACTCTTGCTCCTCTCTGTTCCTCTCTCCTCGTGTGAATCTGATTTGGATGCTTCCTGACACAAGTCCTTCCCACTGCTCTCTAGGGTCCCCTCTGCTCGGGCATGGGGACCGGGCCTGCTGGGACACTGGCCTTCCCCCTCTCCTTAAGACTTGGTTTCGTTTTTGCTTATGGTTCTGGATGTCTGGACTCTGGGCTCGACACGTACTGTGCAAGTGCTCTACCATTGCACTTGTGCCCAGGCCTTCGGGTTGTGTGCCTCAGACACTGGGACCCGCGTCTTCTCCTTCCAGCTCTGTACCTCGGGGTCTCTCAGTTCTGCTTCTGCCTGCCTGATGATCATCCTCCTCCTCCATTCACTCTAACTTTCCCGACTGCCTACGAGCACCAGCGCTACCAAGTCCAGCATTCCCACCGTCCTTCAGGAGACAAGGTGAGGCCAGACGGGAACGCTAGGACCCGAGCCCCACCTCCGCCTATGCTCACACCACTTCTGACAACTGTCCCTAGTGCACCCCAGACTTCACTTCCAGTGTTCCAAGCAGCTGCTATGGAATCACAGTGCCAATCTTTTCTACTATTTTACTTAGGCCGACCTATTCCTTAAACTTTCTAGTCCCTTCAGCTTCCAACCTCTATCACTCTCCAAAGTTGCTCTCCTCCTACTTCTTAAACTGAATTTACATTGCAACTTAAATCCACCTCTTGTAAACGATGGTCCTTCGTTAAACAATCTAAGAGAGCGGAGACCAGTCTAATGCCCTGAAAAACAAGTACAGCAAATCCTAACTCACTGGGTATGGCTTTACGAAAACAGACCAGTCTGGAAAGAACTGATCCAGAGTCACAAGGGAAGAGGGCTGCTTGCTTCACGGCACAAACTCCATGGTTTATGTTATGGTCAGGTCCAGAAGGTACTTTCCGATGCAGCATTCTGTCGCCCAGCAATATTTAGTGCATTTCTGCTTTGCCATTAATGCTTCCCAACAAAATACGTGATGTGGAATCAGTGAGCTAACTAGGCGCCTGCTTGCAAATCTGGAGACCTGACTTCTGAAATCTGTGTTGTGCGACAAGTTGGCTAAAGGCTTTTTATGCAAGAGCTCATTGACCTCTCCTAACTCCGATGGGCAGGTGCGATTAGGATCACTGTCACTGTACCGATGAGGAAGCAGAGGGGTTGCCAAAGGAACACCCAAGGTATATCACTTCAATGTGTTGGGATCCAGGTTGCTTCCCCTACCCATTAAAAAAAAAAAGCTTAATATTATTGCTGTCAGAGGAGACGGCATGTGGTACGTCATGGAACTGTGGAGGTAAGAGGAGAATTTTGGGGAGTCAGTTCTCTCCTTCCACTCTCACGTAGGTTCTGGGGCTCAGGTCACCTGCGTAGCAAGAGCCTTCACCTGCTGCGTCATCTCGCTCCTCATCCTCCACATTTTCTTCTATGGAACTGATTAGAAGTGAGAGTCACGAATAAGGCTGCGAAATACAGAACTGGGGAATGATGGGAAGGGGGAAGAACAGCCAAAGGAAGAAATTCAATACAACGAGTCAAGGCAGAGCGAGAAAGAGAAGACGGTGGCTGGTGGACTGGAACAGATGATGGTGGCTGTGAGATTTACGGGATGTCATGCAGTCGAGAGCCACTTGCAGCACAGATGAGGAGCACAAGAGGACTTGTTTTCTTAAATACGTGAAAAAGATAAGCAAGAACTCCAGGAAAATGAAAGACTATTGCAGGTGACCCTAAGCAAGGAGATCACATGACCTTTGATGCATGAAACACAGTCCTTCAGCTAGTCCGTGGACTGTGGTGTCTGTCGCTCCTACAAGGAAAACAGTACCATAAAACTTCTAATCCTGCAGTAGAATGTTACACGGTGACAGTCACGTGAATGATATTTGTTGGTATTGGATTTGGGGATTTCTTTGTCGTTGCTGTTGTTGTATCGCATGCATAGTGTGTGTATGTGTCCCATATACAGGCACTAAACTTTTTAGCAACTACCTAAAGCCACACAGATTAGCTCGCTCCTGTAATCTGAGCACCCAGGATCCTGCCTGGGGCAGGAGGGCTGTTGAATTTGAGGCCAGTCTGGGTTATACAGTGAGTTCTGAGACAGCCTGGGCTACAGATTAGAGCAAGAAATGTCATTATGATTTTTTTAAGACATTAGCTTGATGGCACAGGCCTGTCATCTCAACACTGGGGAGACTGAGGTAGGAGAATTGCCGAGAGGTTGAGGCTAGCCTGGGCTACACAGTGAGTTCAAGCAGGCAGGGCTACAAAGGAGGATCTAACATAAATCTACTAATTTAATTTAATTTAATATAAGCTATAAAGTTCTCGTCAATACTTTTAAATCTTGTGCAGTGACTTTTCTTTTACCTATAGCTATTTAAGAGTAAATTGGAGGGATGAGGAGATGGGATTAAAGACTTTGCTTCACAAGCAAAAGAACCTGAATCCGGAACTTCAGATCTTATTCACCCATGGGCCTCCAAAGGCATACACACGTAAGTGCCCTCTTGTACACACCACACACACACACACACACACACACGAGTAAGCTGTAGGGCTGGCGGGATAGCTCAGTGAGTAAGGCAACTGCTCACAAACCTGGCTACTTGAGTCCATCCCTGGAGACCCACATAGTGGAAGAAAACTGATCTCCAAATGTCCTCTGATATCCACCTGTGCACCAGGCACGAAAAAGCATCATTCGCACCTCTAAATAAACAAAATGAGAGAGAGAGAGAGAGAGAGGATGGAGGGGGGGAGGGAGGGAGGAAGGAAGGAGAGAGAGGAAAGGAAGGAGAGGGAGGAAGGAGAGAAGAAAAGGGAAGGGAAGGAAGAAGGAAGGAAGGAAGGAGGGGAAGGAAGGAAGAGGCGGAGGAGAGCGAGGGGGGGGAGAGGAGGGAGGGAGAGGAGGCGGGGAGGGAGGAAGGAAAGAAGAACGAAAGAAAAGACAAGAAAGAAAGAAAAAGAAATGAAAGAAGAAGAACGGAGAGAAAGCGAGAGAAGGAGGACGGAGAGAAGAGACGGGGAAGGAAAAGGAAAGAAAGAAAGCAAAGAAAGAAACGAAAAGAGCAAAGAAAGAAAGAACAAAGCAAGTAAGGTAAGAAGATAGAAGAAGAAAGACAGAGAAGAGAAAAGAAAGAAAGAAAGAAAGAGAAAGAAAGGACGAAAGAAAAGACAAGAAGAAAGAGAAAAGAAAGAAAAGAAAGAAATGAAGAAAAGAAAGAAAAGCGAAAGAAAGAAAAGAAAGAAAAAGAAAGCGCGCAACGAGAAAGAAGAGAGACAGAGACGAAAGAGAAAATAAGACAAGGGAAGAAAGAAAGAACGGAAAGAAAGAAAGAAAAAGATAGAAAAGAAAGAAAGAAAAGAAAAAGAAGAAAGACAGAACGAGAAAGAAAGAAAGAAACAGAAAATAGAAGAAGAAAGAAAGAAGAACGAAACGGGAAAGAAAATAAAGAATCAGAAAAAAGACGAAAGAAGAAAGAAGATCAGAAAGGGAAACGGAAGGACTGGAAGGAACGGAAGGTAAGGAAAGGAAGGAGGGACGGCGAGAGAAGGAGGGACGGAAGAGGAGATGAGGATTTTAAGGCAAGGAGGAGGTACGAGAGGGAGGGCCGGAGCGGGAAGAGCAGGGCGAGAGGAGAGTAGAGCTTGTTTAATGGTATGGAGAGAGAAGAGGTGCGCGCGGGAGGAGGGAGTGAGGGAGGTGGGAGGAGAGGGGGGGGGGCGGAGGGGAGGGAGGGAGGGTGGGGGGAGGGAGGGAGGGCGAGGGCAGTGAGGAGGGGGGGGAGGGTAGAGGAGGGGGGAGGGAGAGGGAGGGCGAGGGGAGAGGGAAGCGGGACGAGAGGGAAAGGGGGGAGAGGGAGAAGGAAAAGGAAGGGGGGGCGAGAGGGAAGGTGGAGAGGGACAGAAGGAAAGCAGGGAGAGAGGGAAGGAAAGAAGATGGGGAGAGGGAAGGAAGAGGAGAGTGGAAGGGAGAGGGAAGGAAAGGGACGGAAGAGGAAGCGAGAAGGAAAGGGGAAGGAAAGGGAGAGGGGCGAGGGAGAGGGAAGGAAGAAGAGGCAGGGAGAGCGGGGCCGGAAGGAAAGGGAAAGAAGAGTAAGGAAAGAAAGAATCGAAAGGACAGAAGGCGAGGGAAAGGAAAGAAAGAAAGGAAAGGGAAAGGCAAGAAGAGAAGAAGAGAGGGAAGGAAAAGAACGGAAGGAACGAAGAAGGAAAGGGAAAAGGTAAAGGAAAAAGCGAAAGAGGGAACGTGCAAGAACGAGGGAAAGGAACGAAAGAAACGAAGGGAAGGCTGAGAGGAAAGAGATAAGGAACAAAGGAGGAAGGAAAAAGAAAGAAGAGAGGGCCGGAAAAGAGGGAAAGGAAAAGAGGGAAGGACAAGAGGGGAAAAAGGAAAGAAATGAGAGGGAAAGGAAAGGGCAGGAAAGGAAAAGGACATGACGCGTGAAGAGGGAAAAAAAAGAAAAAAAGGAAGAAAGAAAGAAAAAGGAAAAAGGAGAAGAAAGAAAAGAAAGAAAAAGAAAGAAAAGAAAAGAAAAGAAGAAAAAAAAAAAAAAAAGAAAGAGAAAAAAAAGAAGAAAGAAAGAAAAAAGAAAAAAAAAAAAAAAAAGAAAGAGAAAGAAAAAAAGAAAAGAGAAAAAAACGAAAGAACGAAAGAAAGAAAGGAAGAAGAAAAAGAAAGAAGCAAGAAAGAAAGAACGAGAAAGAAAGAAAGAAAGAAAGAAAAGAAAAGAAAAGACAGAAAAAAGAAAGAAAAGAAAGAAAGAAAGAAAGAAAGAGAAAGAAAGAAAGAAAGGCGGAAGGAAGGAAGGAAGGAAGGAAGGAAGGAAAAAAAGGAAGGAAGGAAGGAAGGAAGGAAGGAAGGAAGAAGGAAGGAGGAAGGAAGGAAAGGAAAGGAAGGAAGGACAGGGGAGGAGGAGAAGAAAAGAAAGAGAGAAAGAAAGGAAGGAAGGAAGAAAGAAAGAAGAGAAAAAGAAAGAGACGAGAAAAGAGAAAGAAAAAGAAAGAAACGAAAGAAAAGAAAGAACGAAAAGAAGGAAGAAAAAGGAGACGAAAGAAGAAAGACGGAGAGGAAAGAGAAGAAGGAAGGAAGGAAGGAGAGAGCGAAGGAGGAAGGAGAGGAACGGAGGAAGGAAGGAAGGAAGGACGAAGGTAGGAAGGAAGGAAGGAAGAAAGGACGGCAGGAGGAAGGACGGAAGGACGGAAGGACGGAAAG
>JALPQD010000249.1:0-195415 GCA_023101885.1 Typhlomys cinereus | reverse complement strand
CCGTTGTGGGGGTTGGTGTCATTCCCCCCTTCCTCGCCCTCTGGTGGGATGCGTTAAGGAGGGATGCGGAGTGGGCCACCACGCCACGCAGGCCCCTGGGCAGCCTCTAGAGTTGCCACAGCGGTTTCCACGGTTGTTCCATTGCATGTCCTGGGAGCAGCTCCCACGGATGTTGCTCGTGTGGGTTCTTGGTACCATGGGGAACAGTCGGACGGGTGGTTGGAGCTAAGGCCAAGAGGGTGTGTGTGGATTCGGTGTTCGCTCGGCCGGGAGCGACAACACCCCACTCACCCACGACCGCGTTCTCCGCTTCTCCCTCAGTCCTGGTTTTGCACCAGTTCTTCCTCCTCAGATGATTCCATGACCCCACATGTGCAGATTTGCTTCTAGTGGCTTCTTCTTCTGGGCTAATCTCCAAGGCCTCCTAAGTGTTTAGGAGTTGCCTGGCTCCAAAGGGCCCCAGACGGCTGGGGATCCCCAGGGGTACTTGTGTGCCGCACCTTGGCGCTGGGCTCCTGCCGACCCCATCCTGCTCCTCTGTGCCTGGGCTCCTCTCTTGCTTCCCCGCTACCTGCCGACATGAAGTCAGGGTCTTCTCTGGATGGTACCCCCCACCCCGTGTATCTCATTAGCACAGATGCATGCTGGGACCGCTCTGACCCAATGTCCACTCAGCCCGCCTTCCCTGCAGGCCACACCCAAGTCTCTGCACCACAACTCAAGACTTCCAGTGGCCTTGAGAGTCGGCTGGCGAACATGGAAACAGACGGGCTTCGTGCCCTCCAAGCCACCCCTCAGTGGCCTGTGAGAGTATAGGATGGGGGGGGTCCCACCTTGGCCCTCCCGCCCCACCCTCTCCGTTCCCTCCACTCTGGGCACGCAGCCTCCTTCATGTCTTGAACTCACGGGGCACATCCTGCCCCAGGGCCTTTGCCCTGTGCTTGGATTGCCCCTAGCTCAGTGTGGTAAGCTCCTCTTCCCCCCTCCGTGTCCCCCCAGGAGAGAACACCCCACCCTCACTTTCCGGGTCTCACTCTCTTGCTTTATTTCCCACCCGGCCTCAACCGTCCTCTGGACTCACATGCGCGGTATCGTGTCCGTCAAATACTCGGGGGACCACGAACTCCGGGACGGGACTGTGTGTGCTCCCTGCTCCCCTGAAATAGGTGAGGGCAACGTAGTGCCCGTCTGAGGCCGGCGCTCGGTGGCCACGTATTGGCAGAATAGGCTCGTGACCTAAACGGGGTGCAGCTGCCCCCTTTCTGCAGACAGTCAGCCTTTGGGCTAAAATCCTTGTGCCCTGAGTGGAGTGGAGCGGGGTGTGTGTGTGGGGTGACGTCCAAGTCCCTGTGGCTTTGGAACAAATGTCCTCTCTCTTTTTCTCTTTTTTCGTGTATGCGTATGTGGGGTGCATGAGTTTTCCACATGGGGGTGTACATGTCGACGAGTGTATAAGAGGACACGAGTGTGTGTCCCTGTTGGAGGCCCAAGGCTGAATCTGGGGATCACCCCGGATCGCTCTCCCTCCTTATTGCTTTGCTCTGGGGTTTCCCAGGCTCCCGCCTTCCAATTGCAGGCCGCACTGTAACTGCCCAGCATTTTCACATGGGATCTGGGGATTCGAACTCGGGTCCTTGTGCTTGCGAGGTGGAAGCTGTAACCCCTGAGCCGCCTCCCAGCCCTTCTCTTCTTCTCACGAAGCCGGTCTGAGACGAGCAGGCAGGCGCTCCAGAGCAAGCTGGACCGTGCGTGGGCGTAGAGGTCGTCCCGGTCCATTCCTGCCCTGGAGGGAAGGGGGGCAGGAGGCAGCTCAAGTCCCATCTTTGCCTCGTTTGTCCAAACATGCACTGGGGTGCCACGAACCCCGCAGCCTCAGCCTGTCCAACCAGTTTCACTTTCTGTAAACGTGATGCCTGGGAGTCCGGTCATGGTGGGAAGGCGGCCGCGGCGCTCCCAGGAGATGCTGCGTCGCAGGACCTGGGAAACCGAGGCGCTTTTGTCGATGCTCACAGCAAGCCCCAGAGGACCGCTGGGCGCTAGAGCCTCGTCTCGCCCGCGGTGCCAAGGCAGGGGCCCTCTGCCCATCCCTAAGACCCCTGTGTCCAGATGAAAGTTGAATTGGGGTCACAGAAAGGAAGACAAACAAACAAACAACCAAACAAGTTCTCCTGGAGATGTTGAGTGTTCCCAAGAATGTTCTAGACACTCAAGGGCTTGGCCAAGCACGGCTCCGGACAGTGCCTGGCATCCTGCCTCCACCCCCACTTCCCAGGGAGCCCCGAGACGAACAGCAGCCTTTTTGTTCCACGGCAAAGTGTAGGCCAAACTAGCCGCCCATCACAAAGGTCTCTCGCGCCCTTCCTCCCCCTCCCCCGGGGAGGTGTCATGTTGTGGGCGCGTCGTTTTCTGTTTGGGGAGGTTTGGCGAGATGAGGTGATAGGGTTCCTGGGCGCCGTGGTTACGTAACCCGCCGTGCGTCTTGGGCCGTGCACGCTCGCTGGTCCTGCCGTAACAAGCCGGCGTGAGAACTTCGGGGCGCGTCTGAGCGCAGCAGCGTGCCCGGCCCGGGCTCCCGGACAACAGTGCCCTCTCCCCGCGTGGCTGTTGGAGGCGGGGTCTGCACATGGCTTTGGTCTTCCGCCTCGGGCAGCCCTCCAGGGCCGAGCCTCAGCTCCCAGGACTCTGCTGCCACAAGGTGGCCGGGACAAACGTGCCCGGTAAGTAGGTGTGCGCGGGTGCGGGCGCGTCGGCCGTATGCGCTGCATGGGGGGGGTGGCTGCTTCTCCTTGTTCCGGGCCTGTGGGCAGCCCGTCGGTGGCTTGGGAGATGCTGCGGCGAATGATTGGCAGGGAGCGTGGAGGGGCGTCAGAACTCTCCCCCACACTCATTGCTTTGTCCAGGCGCAAAGTAGGGCCGTGAGTGGTGCTTACAGAATGGGGCTCGTGGGTGGGGGGGGCAGGCCCGGCACCCCGGGACGCTGGGTCCTTCCCTCTGCTGCGCTCCGCAGGCCGAGCCGGGTCTCTGGGCCGTCTCTGGCCTCTCCAGCTCAGTGGGGTCTCTGATCTCGGGGGTTTTATTCTTGGCTTTCTTTCTCTGCCCCCTTTTCTTCCCAAGGACCGTTTTGCATTGAGGCAAGTCCCGCTGAGCCGTGTATCCGCCACGCCCCCCCCACTGCCATCTTTTTTTTTTTTTTTCTTACATTTTCTTTTGGAACGAGGGCTCACCAACTTGCCCAGGCTGGTCTTGAACTCATTCTGCAGCCCAGGCAGAGCTCGAAGCTGTTACCTTCCTGCCTCAGCCGGATTGGACCCCCTTTATCGTGGGTTCCAGGTCGGCTGAAGGCTTTTCACGCGAGGCGCGTAGCCAGCCCGCACCGCATGTCCCTCCTTCTCGTGATTTCTTGGGTCTTTTTTTTGAACCCGCAGCTCAGCCCCGGGATTGCGGTCCCCATGCCCGGGGTAAGAGCACACCGACCTGTTCGGCTTGCCTCTGGCCGCGGGTACTTCCTCCACGGATCTAGTCTGACGGTGGGGTGACCCACCCAGTTCTGCCCAGTCTGAACTGCTTTTGGCTGTCTCTGCTCCAAATCCAGTGCTCTTCTGGGAAGCCCGGGCTCAGACTGTCCCGGCCGGCTGAGAATCCCAAAATCCCTTGAAACACCCATCCTGTCACGTCACCATGGCACGTTGAGCCCAGGGCTCCGGGACAGCTTCTTGCCGGGGCTTGTGTGCGTGCCAGTCTCCAGCAAGAGCCCAGAGGGGGGACGCAGGTGTTCCCAGGCGCTGTAAGCCCAGCAACTCTCCGGGAACGGCCCTGGCGGCCGTGCTGCCTGAGCGCATCTCAGGGGACGTAGCACGTCCTGTTGGCCAAGCGCTTGCCCTCCAAGCACAGGGACCTGAGTTCAATCCCCAGCACCCTTGTAACCAGCCGGGCCAGTGGTGTACATTCGGGACCTTAGCACCGCGGAGGAAGGTCAGGAGCGTCCATGCGGCTTGCTGGCCCTCAGCTCGGCCTCGTTGGTGGGGCCCAGGCCAGTGACAGACCAGGGTCTTACGTAAGGTGGTAAGCAATTAAGACACCTTAGGTTGACCTCTGACCTTCCTAAGCAGCACACGTATGCGCATGCATGCGCACAGAGGAACACACACACTGGACACATGCTGCACACAGGAACACACCAAGAATATAACACAGTAACAAAAGCCAACGTGCTTTGGGGCCTTTTCCTTCCTTATCACCACTCTAAGCCTTTAAATGTGATATTTTAAACCCTCCACAAGCCTGACCTCTTACCAGTGCCCTCTTGTCCAAATAAAACACTAGGCTATATATCTGTTAGGTTGCATATATCTTTGTATGGCGTGTGTGTGTGTATACGTGTGTGTCTGTGTGAATCAGAAGGTCCTGTTTGCCTGCAGAGGCCCAAGGGTGACTTCTTTTGGAATCACCCTGGATTGTTCTACCTCCTCTTGCTTTATGCTGGAGTTTCCCAGACCCTGACTTCTGGGGCCAGAAGTGCAGGTTGCTGCCATTCCACCTGGTATTTTTACATGGGCTCTGGGATTTGAACTCAGGACCTTCGGCTTGCAAGGCAAAGGGTGAACCACTGAGCCATCTCTCCAGCCCTATCTTGCATATGTCATTCTTGTAGCATAAGGTATTTCTTAGTGATTTCTGCCCTGGTATTTGTAGTGCTTTCCATGTGAAACTGAAGGGTATTTAACCTGGTGTTTAACCAGACCAAACAGAAGGAGTGGGCCGTCCCATGTCCTTTGTTGACAGAATGAGAGGGTGGCGCAGAATCTGAGTGGCTACAGGCTTCCTGGGTCTATCAGTTTGGGTGTGTTCTGCCCCTTCTCTGTGTTTGCAAGTGGGACCCGGGAAGGCACCCAGCGAGCCTCGTGCTGTTCCTAGCGGCTGTTCTTCCTCCTCCTCCTTCGGGGCTGGAGAGGTGGCTCAGGGGTTAAGCTTCTGCCTTGCAGGCGGAAGGTTCTGAGTTCAGATCCCAGACCCCATGTATAGACGCCGGGCGGAAGTGGAGGTGGCCTGCACTTCTGGTCCTGGTAGGGCGGAGCCTGTGAATCCCGGGGCAGAGTAAACAAGGAGGAGGTTGAGGCATTCATGGTGGTTCCTGAATTCGCCCGTGGTTCTACACACACGCGCGCACACACACGCACAATTGAATAAAAAAAAAAAAAACAGCTCTTCCTTCTCCTCCTCTGAAGAACAGCTGTTATGTGACTGGTGGGGTCTGATTGTGTGTCCCCCATAGACTCATACCTTTGTGAGTCACCCCCTAGACTCAGGCCTTTGAGTCTCAGCTGGTGTGAACATCTGGGAAGGGCACACCACTTTAAGGGGCGAAGCCTTGCTGGAGGGAGGCACGTCACAGGGGGCGGGCCTTGGGGGTCTGATAGCCCCGCCCTGCTTCCTCTCGCTCTCTTACTCTCGGCCTCCTGATGGCTGCGGAGACCTGAACTAGCTCCTGCTTCTACCTCCCGCCCTCTGCTGTGCGATTCCACGTAATGGGCTCCAGTCCCTCTGGGGGAGTCAGCTAGTGCATTACCCTTAAGCCGTTGTATTGGTAAAAGAAGGGAGGTGGGAATCTCCCCCGTGCAAGTAAGACCTGTCGTGGTAAAGACCCTTGCCATGGGCCCGGAGCAGTGGTTCCCAGGGTCACTGTGTGCTTCTCCCCCCAGTGGCTTGAGTCTTGGCGTCATGAAATGCGTTCGGTGCGGATCGTGTCCAGCCATGTGGGGAGGCGAGCGGGCAGTTGGTCATAGCACAGGCAACCGCAGCCTTCCTGCTCACTGTGTGTGTGTGTGTCTGTGGGGTGCCGTTAGCTCACGCCTGGGATTGTCTCCGGAAGGATGTGGGGTACACCACTGCTGCTGGCGAGCAGTCCAGAGCAGACCAGGAGAAGCGGCCATGGCGCTTAGGGCCGACCCTCGGAAGTCTCGGGACAGCTCCGGAGCGGACTCATGGACCGGCCATGATCAGTGTGGGGAACCAATGTGCGTCACACAGGCAGGACCCCAGGGTCCTCTTGGGAGCCTGACGTCACATAGCACAGCGTCCCCATCTGTGTGTGCAAGGAGACCGAGACACGGAGCACGTAGGCGATCCTTGCAGTGACGCACAACTTTGGGTAGAGCCAGACTTTAACCAGGTGGTCAGTCCGCGGTTCTGCTTTGGTGGCTGTCCCACGCTGTATGGGCCGTGAGCCAGTGGACACAGAGGAGGGCTGGGACATGACTAGTCGTGAAGTGACTGTTGTATGACCTCGAGGATGGTCCCACCCCTCGCAGCCAGATGTGTGTGCTGGCTGGTGTGGCTGCAGGTGTGTGCATGGATGCTGTGTGCATGTCACGTGCCTTCGTCTGTCACTCTACCTTAAATACAGACATTGGGCTTCTTCCTTGAACATGGAGCTCACCGTTTCAGCCAGTCTAGCTAGTTAGCTTGCTCCAGGAATCCCTTGTCTCTTGTCGCCTGAGAGCTGGGGTTGCAGATGGGTTTCACGCCCAGCCTGCATTGCTGTGAGTCTGGGATTTGAACTTTGGTCTTCATGTTTGCACTGCAAGCATTTTACCACTGAGTCATCTTCTACAGCCCCAGATTGCCTTTTATTTGATAAATGAGCATATTTCTCTTTTTGCTTCGACGTCTAGGAAGCTGTTAGCTTAGGTGTTTGTTGGGTGGTTACCATGGTAATCTGGTTTGTAGCACCACCCCCCCTTCCTTAAATCAGAGGTGGAGCTTATGATTATTTTTGTCATTCTGTGGAGTCTTGACCAAATATACACAGGGATAAAAGGAATATAGGTCTCGGGCTAGCAGTTTGTTTTCTCCATGAGATAAAGAATTATCAAGTGTGTGTGTGTGGGGGGAAGAGTTGAAAATATTTACATTGATCTTAAAACAGAAAACAATAGAACCGGAGACAGGATCCGAGCAGCTGGAGGTCCTGGGAGAGGCGTGTTTACTTTAGCAAGGCGGCATGTGGTGAGGAGAAGTCATTCCTAAGAAGCTGTGGAGAGTCTTGACTATCGGGAGGATGCTAAAGAGAAAAGAAGTATGCGTGGCAAGGGGGTCCGCAAGCTACACGTTCAAGAGCAAACGGCTTACAAATTCCGGCTTGCTGATTTTCTGTTTCTGCCCGGGTCTCGCACAAGATGGCTTGTGGGGGTGGACAAGGCAGACCCTGCCCATCTCTTTGGCCCTCCTGGTCAATTTAGGGGTGGAGCCTAAGTTTCTGGGGTTACCAGGGAAACAGGATGTGGGGTCTGGCCAAAGGGAAGGCGCTGGGCAGTGGCCACTGGACACCAGGCTGGGCACGTTCTCCCGTGCTGCCGGAATGGAGGGGCATTCGGGTCTGATGGCTTCGGGGCTGGCTGTAGACATGGCTGTGGGCAGTGTCCAAACACGGGCTGGTCATCAGCTGGCCAACTTGTCCCTTCGTCTGTAGAGCGGATGACCGTGGCACGGTTGGACTTTTGAGGACACCTAAGTGCCTGCAGATGCATGGAGACAGGCAGGCGGCATTAGGCTGCAGGTGCATGGAGACAGGGAGGTGGCATTAGGCTGCAGGTGCATGGAGACAGGCAGGCGGCATTAGGCTGCAGGTGCATGGAGACAGGCAGGTGGCATTAGGCTGCAGGTGCATGGAAGCACATAGGCATTAGGCCTGCAGGTGCATGGAAGCATGCAGGTGGCATTAGGCTGCAGGTGTGTGGAGACATGCGGGCAGCATTAGTCCTGCAGGTGCATGGAGATACGCAGGCGGCATTAGGCTGCAGGTGCATGGAGACATGCAGGTGGCATTAGGCTGCAGGTGCATGGAGACATGCAGGCGGCATTAGTCCTGCAGGTGCATGGAGACATGCAGGCGGCATTAGGCTGCAGGTGCATGGAAGCATGCAGGCGGCATTAGGCTGCAGGTGCATGGAGACATGCAGGTGGCATTAGGCTGCAGGTGCATGGAGACATGCAGGCAGCATAGTCCTGCAGGTGCATGGAAGCATGCAGGCGGCATTAGGCTGCAGGTGCATGGAGACATGCAGGTGGCATTAGGCTGCAGGTGCATGGAGACATGCAGGCAGCATAGTCCTGCAGGTGCATGGAAGCATGCAGGTGGCATTAGGCTGCAGGTGCATGGAGACATTCAGGCAGCATTAGGCTGCAGGTGCATGGAAGCACGTAGGCGGCATTAGCCACTGACTGCACACACACCTGGCTCTGCGCAGATTCCGCCCTCCCATGCACAGAAGTGAATTCTTGGAGGTCCCCCAGGCCCTTCCTGAACCTCACTGAGCCCGGCAGCGTGAGGCTCACTGCGTTCTTCTACCAGGTACCCAGGGCCTTGTTTATCGTGACTTCAGTGATACCTGCAGACATCTGACATCCAGATGTCTGTCTGTCGAGCAGAGCAGATGGCTGCGTGGGCAGCAATGGAGGTGAGGCGCGAAGAGCTCTGGGGTCTGACTTGGAAACTGAGTCCTCACTTGGGGCTTCCCTCCCCTCCTGTCCCTACCTTCTGCCTCCCTGCCCACGGCTCCAAAGCTCCCCCCCCAATAGCCTTCCAACAGTCCTCCCTGTTCCCCTTCTTCCTCTACCACCCCCCACTCAACAGCCCTTCTCTCCCACCACCGAGCCCCCCACTCCAGAGGAGCAGGGGGAGGGTCCACATGGGGCCTTTGGGAACCCACTGCAGGGAGTCTGGGGACACCTGGTTTGCTTCGGACCTGGTCCTTTCCCATCTGGAGCCCCAAAAGAACCAGGGGTGAGCCCAAGGTCTGGACTCACCGCAGAAAGGACTTCAGCTCTGAAGCTGGCTGGGGGGGGGGGGCGGCTGAGGCTGAGCACAGTGTCAAACCGAGGTGTCCCCCGGGAGAAGCCAGGCAGCTCCTGGCTGTGGTCGCCGGCATAGGGTCAGATTCCAGAGCAGATGCAGAGGGACCCCAGGGCTGCAGTGTGACCCCGCACCCCTGAAGTCCAGGCGAGGATGCGAGAGCTGGGGAGGGGTGAGAGGGTAGGCTTGGAGGAGGAGGAGGCCCCAGGAGACTGGCGCTCAGGGGGAGGAGCTGGGAGGGGAGGAGTGGGCGCCAGCGACCCCCGTGATCCCGCTGGATCCCGTGATCTCCAGTGAGCAGGCAGACGGGGGAGTGTGGAGGCCCATGGAGCTCGGCCCTGCCAGGTGCCCACCAACCTGTGGAGGGCTCCGCCCAGCTGGGCTTTGCTGACATCTGGGTGGGCATCAGGAGATGGGCACACAGAGGAAGGCTGGGGCTCCCGAGAGAATAAGGAAGGACCATCTGTCCCTTTCTTTGTCTCTGGGGCTGGGATTGATTGAGGTGTCACTCATGTTAGGCAAGTGCTCTGAGCCGCACATCCAGCCCAGCTCTCTCTCTCTCTCTGTGTCTCTCCTTCCTTCCTTCCTTTTCTTTCTTTCTTTCTTTCTTTCTTTCTTTCTTACTTTCTTTCTTTCTTTCTTTCTTTCTCTTTCTCTTTTTCTCTCTCCTTCTTTCCTTCTCTCTCTTTCCTTTCTCTCTCTTTCTTTCACGTATGTGTATATGTGTGTTTGCATGTTGGTGGTGCCTGTGTGTTGTGGACATCTGCACACGAGTGCCCTCGAGTGTGTGTGCCTATCTGAAGCCTGAGGGAATCCTCCTCGATCAGTTGATTGGTCTGCTACCTTATTGTTGTGAGCCTGGGTCTCTAATTCAGCCCCAGGGATTCCCAGGTGGGTCCGTAACACCCACGTGGCATTTTTAAGTGGGATCTGGGATCTGAACTCACCTCCCGTTGCTTGGGAGGGAAAGGTTTTAGCCACTGATCCATTTCCCAGTTCTGAGCTTGGTCTCCTTGATGAGTGGGTGGATGAGGACAGCCCGCCCCTTCTTGCTGTTCTGCGTGTGTGTGCAGTGTGTGTGTGTGTGCATGTGTGTGCGTGTGAGTAAGTATGGATTTATGTGTTTTGCGTATGAGTATGCACTTGTGGTATGCATGTGTGGCGTGTGTGTGGTATGTGTGCATATGCATGTGTATGGTTTGCAGTGGTATATGCATGTGTGTGGTATGCGTGTGGTGTGTGTATGTGTTACATGCGCACATGCATGCGTGGCAAGTGGAGATCAGAGGAGAGCCGCATGCTGTGGTTTTTTCCCTTCACCTTCACTTGGGAACTGAAGGCAGGTCAAGCAAGGACCTTCCCCAGCAGAACCGCTCCCTGTCCCCAGAGCCCCTTTCTTAAAGTAGTTCCTCTCACAAGCCCCACAGGCAGCCTGAGGGAGCCGCCCAGCCTGTCCCGTGTCTGTGTCCTGTGTCTTGTGTCCTGTGTCCCGTGTCCTGTGTTCTGTGTCCCGCTGTCCTGTGTCCCAGGCTGTCCCATGTCCTGTGTCCCAGGCTGTCCCATGTCCTGTGTTCCAGGCTGTCCCATTGTAGCTTCCAGCTGGTCTGATAGAAATGTAAACTTTTCCTTTGCCAGCCCTGAACACAGGCCCTGAGCCGGCCTCGTGCACAGGTTTGACTCTGGCTGGCCAGCGCTATTTCAGCAGCTGTTGGAAGTAGGTTTTCTCTCCTGGTATTTGTGTTGGCTGAGGAAGGTCTCCCGCGTACTCCCTTCCCAGGACCGTGATTGGTGGCCCTCAGGGGGTGGGCGGGGCCACAGGCCAAGCAGGTGAGGCTGCTGCGCCATCTGGTGGGCTTAGAGACCCATGCACAGGAAGCTGCACACCCCACTGCGCCCTGTGGTCTGGGGACCAGAAAGCCTTGCTTTGTGATCTTGTTCTGGGCCCCACACTCGGGGTCCTGTGACAGAGAGCCTGACAAAACCCAAGTGGCCTGTGTCTTTGACTTTCTACCCTTTGAGAAGACTACAGTTGGGGGTTTCTTACCTTACGCTGGCTGTGGGTGGTGATGCGCCCCATGTCTTTAGTTGAGGGGTGTGTTAGCCCCGGCCTGGTGTTGCTATGGAGATGCTAGCTGATGACATCCGGTCCAGTGCCCAGTGATATTCATTCTTGTGGTCCTGGTATCATCTGGGGTCCGTTCTGCCACCCAGCCACACAAGCGTGATCAGAAAGCCCAGGCCAGAGTCATGCTGCGCAGTGGTACCTCATCCCCAGAGACTCCCAATGATGACCTGCCAGAGGGGGAGGAGGGCGGAAGTGCACATCACACGTGGCCTTCCGGAAGAGATGCTACGGAAAGCCGCCTCTGATCCTTCCAGAAGGGATGCTACGGAAAAGCCGCCTCTGATCCTTCCGGAAGGGATGCTACGGAAAGCCGCCTCTGATCCTTCCAGAAGGGATGCTAAGGAAAGCCGCCTCTCATCCTTCCGGAAGGGATGCTAAGGAAAGCCACCTCTGATCCTTCCGGAAGGGATGCTAAGGAAAACCCCTCTGAGCTCCTTGGTGGGCTCGAGAGGCTGGGGACGGGGCCGGGGGCAGAGGGGGAGGATGTGGTCCAGCTGCCCTGCATTTCTAGCCTGCAGGCATGTGCTCACCACAGCTCCAGAGCAGTCCTTATCAGAGCCAGCAGGGGTGTGAAGGCCAGATTGATACACCTTATCATCTGTGCTTCCCATCTTTGAACAGGGAGGAAGGGCTTCTTTGGCTGCGCTTCAAGGGGGTGGATCCATCAGGACTAGGAAGGCACAGCCCCCCGCGGTGTGGGCATGCAGGCTGCTGGCTGGCATCTAGGAGGACCAAGACACAGAAAGGGGACTGTTGGAGAAAAGGAGAGATGCATCAGCGTACAGTTCCAGAGGGGAGATACAGTCCACTACGGTGGGAAAGGCCTGCAGGTGGCAGAAGCTAGAGGCCTCCTAAGTCACTAAGTCAATCCTCAGCTGACCCCAAGAACAGGCTTCTAGCATCAGCAGGGCGGGGCTGGCCCACCTCGAGCTCCACCCCCTATGATGTGTCTTCCTGTAACAGGGCTCCACCTTTTAAAGTGACCACAACCTTCCTGACCGTCAACTAAGGATTCAAGCACATGAGCCTGGGGGGGGGCAACTCACTTTCAAACCGTGACACCCAAAGCTGTGATTTGCTCTTACCTGGGGCCCCTCCTAATCAGCTTGACACAGTCAGCCACCTGGGACAATAAGGAAGAGTCCTTTGGGGTTAGGAGGCCAAGTGAGTGCAAAGGCAGTCGGCCCCACCCCAGACCCCTGCCCTCAGCCCTGGGAAGCCGAGTGGTCCTCTCATAGCTCGGCTTTGAGGCTGGCGGGAGCCTGGGCCAATCCCACAGCCGTACTCAGCTCATGACCAGCCCCCACACGGCCATCCGCGTGGGGCGTAGAGAGCCGCCTGGCCTTCTCGGGCAGCTGGCCTTCATTGCAGAATCGCCTTGGTTATCGCTCTAGTGGGGTGTCTGCTCCCAGAGATCTGTTGACTTGCTGGAGGCCAGGCACATCCACAGCCCATCTGCCCACCTGCCTGCCCGGGGTATATTTCTGGTTGCTTTGAAATCGTCTCATTGAGGAATAATGTATCAGAATGTGCAGAATTGAGTTTTTAGTGTGTTTTGGACAATGGCAGGACATTTTTTATGATCCCCCCAAAGAAGCCATGGGTCCTTCAGCCGTCCCCGTCTGCTCTCAGCGTGACTATATGTTTTTAGACTATACCCCTGATTCTGGCCTGCGGGGACCCTCCCTCCCAGGGACTGCGACCCTGAGGGGTGATGTTAAAACTCGTCCTTGGCATGGGGCGGAGTCAGCCTAGTGCTTGTAGAGAGATCCGCAGTTAGACCCCACGTGAGAAGCTGGCGCGTGCTCGGGGCCTGCCAGCCGCCTGCCGAGCCCAGTAGGCAAGTTCCAAACAGTGGAGGGCACGCGGCTAAGATGACTCAGGCGGAGCCCGTGCCTCCCAAGCAGAAGGACCTCCGTTCGAATCACAGGTCCCACGTAAAAATGCTGCCGGAAATGGCAGCGGCCTGTACTTCTGGCCCTTGAAGGTGGAGCCTGGGAAACCCAGAGCAAAGCAATAGGGTAGAGCAATCCAGGATGATTTGTGAGGTCACTCCCGGGCCTCCACAGACACACACAGTGGCCTCTTACACACACACACACACACACACACACACACACACACACACACATGCACACACGCACACACACCCTCGCTTTCCCACCACCAGCCTCTTCTCTTGGTGGAATGTTCTAAGGCTCCCTATTCAGGTCCGAGCTCAGCTGTGCGTGGATTGTAATCTCACATCCCCACTCAGTTTCTGCCCCGTGGATCCGGTGGGGTCGGTTACCCTTTGTCAGGCTGTAGACTCTGTGGCAGGTGACCTCATCCGATGTCTTGGGAATACCTCCACTGTTCACTAAGGAGCAGAATTTCCTGTCCGGGAATAGTGTGGGCCAACAATGAAGCAGGGGGACAGCCGCTGGCACCCCGCTTCTGCGGCATCCTGGTAGTAACCCAAAGCCTTCCAGATCCGGCTCTCAGCCTTGTCTCGGAGCAAACCCCTCAATGCCGGCCCGCCAGGTGACTTCCATTGTCCCCCTGGTCAGGCCTCACCGTGGGCCGGAGAGAGTGGGAGGCATGGGCCTGAACCCTGGCAGGTCTTTCCTTCTGAGATGGGGGGTTCCTCTGCTGCTGAGGATGAGCTGCACGTCCTCCTGCCTCCACTTTCCGAGTG
Source organism: Typhlomys cinereus (assembly GCA_023101885.1). Lineage (NCBI taxonomy): Eukaryota > Metazoa > Chordata > Mammalia > Rodentia > Platacanthomyidae > Typhlomys > Typhlomys cinereus. The sequence continues at coordinate 181,762 of JALPQD010000249.1, read as the reverse complement.
CTGGGGTTACGGCTGTTACGGCTTGAGCCCAGCACCCCACGCATGCATGACAAGCCCTCCGTTGACCGAGTCACACACCCCCACCCCGCTCTGCTCCGCTCTTGAAAACTTGGGTCACATCACAGACACGGAGGCTACATGTTACATGGGAAGGCACGTGAAGCAGTTCACCACGTGGTTGCTCATAAATCAAACAGACGAAGGGAACAAGGGGTTCGTTTTCCCATGACAGTCCGGGTACAGTTCTCAGTCCAGCTTGGCAGGAGGGCTCACACCCACAGCAGGGCCAACGGAACTGGCCACACCTTTTTCATATAGCAGCTGAGGGAGGTTCGATCCTTACTTGCCAGACCAGCGTGTCTGGCCAAGTGTGCACAAGGATGCCTTGTTCCCAAACAGCTCTCTGTATTTTAATCCCCTGCCCAGGGCTTAGTCCCGCCCACCGTGGCCTGGGTCTTCCCCATCCACTGGACAATCTCCGGCAGCTTCGCTCTGGACTTAACTACTAATTCTCTGCAAATGTGCCCAGAATTCAAGCCCTCAGCCGTCAAGTTGACGCCTGTGTCTAACCATGACAGTATGTGTCAGTGTAAAAAGTAAATTGTTTGAAGACAGCACACTTGGATTAGTGAGGTGGTGCTTGCAAACCTGGAGGCCCGAGTTCAATCCCCAAAGGCCCATGGGACAGAAGGAGAGAACCTGCTTTGGAACTTGTCCTCTGACCTCCACACACTCTGTGGCACGTGTACGTTTTCTCTCTCTAGTAAGTAAAATATTTACAGGCGCAGTAGACTTGTTCTGAACCCCATGTGATAAGACCTCGCAGAAGCAAGACACCCATGGTCATGTGACAGGTGGACAGCACCTTAGAAGCTTTGCAAGTCAGTGGCCCTGTGTGCCGTCTGCACTGGCGGCCCACCGAGAAGTCAGTCTGCAAGTAGAATGCAGATGTCTGCCCACAGTTCAGGCCTAGATCCTGCTGGCAGGGAGAGGCTGGGCCGGGAGGACCGGGCTGGGGACCACGAGTGCCCATTCTAGTTCCTTCATTGTAGAAGCGACTTCACCAAGATGGGGGGGGGCGAAGGTGAAGGGAAAAGGAAGGAGAGCTCGGGGTACCTCCTGTGCGCTGGCAGGGATGGTGCCTGCTTCCTGCGGGCTTTCACCTTTGCCCTTCACCTTTGCCCTCCAGGAGCAAAGGCAGAGGAATCTGAGCAGACCAGCCTGGCAGGTTCCCACCCACCTCTGTGTGTCCGGCCGTGCCGGCTTCGGCGGGCCTGTGCGGTACATTCTCTGGAAACCTCGGCCAAGGCACACGGCCCTTGTTGCAACTGAAGATTAGGAGGTGTGCCAGGAGCGCGGCGCCCCAAGAGAGGGCACGGGGGGGACTCGTACCCTTCCACCTGCGCCCTTGCTGCGAGGAGGTGAGTGTCCTGCCGCTTCAGGGCCTCACGCAGGGCAGTTAAGTTGAACCCAAGAGGTGTGTCAGTCAGAAGCCCAGGCCGGACCCCCTGGGGCCTGCTGCTGGCATCTGAAATCGAGGGGTACGTCTTGGGGACCACACCGACCAGCTGTGGGATCTGACACTGTCTCCAGGTGTTAGAGGCCTTGCTGTGGCATTCGGGGCCTCAGTTGCTGCCAGCTGCAGCCTTGCCTGCTTGCTCAGGGCATTTACCCCACCCTGGAAGACCCCTGCCCCCCCGTCAGCAGGCAGGCTCTCAAACCCTTTCCTCAGCCCCTGGCAATCCCATCTGCTCGCTTGCTTCTCTCTCTTCTTTCCTTCTTTTATTTGTTTGTTTATTTATCATGTGTGTGCATGTGGGCACATTGGTGCACAGGCAGGTGTGTATGGAGGCCAGAGGTCAGCCTCCACCTTGTTGTTTTGAGACAGGGTCTGGAGCTCAGCAAGCAGGTGAGGGTGGCCGGCCGGGGGGTCCCCTGGGCTGCGACTCTAGGCTGGGATACAAGTGTGAGCCACGGTGCTTTTTCTGTGGGTGCTGGCGATGTGGCCGAGTCCTGATGCTTTCGAGGCAGGCTCTTGACGGGCCCGGCATCGCCGCAGCCCTCATTTGCATATTTTTAAGGTCTCACACCGGCTTCGCCGTGCAGTGTGCTTTCCATCACCCAGCCTCGAGCGTTTAGTAGCGCCAGTGTTGGTAAATAGCTGCGTGGTCGTGCGTTGCCTAGTGACGGGCCTCGCTCTGAGAAATGCATCCGTGGGTGGGCGTTACAGAGCATGCTGGCCCAAAGTAAGGCAGCTGTGACGTCACACATGGGGCCGTCAGCTTTGTGGTTTTCCGTGCACGCCCACGGAACCAGGGTGTCGGAGAGGCATGACCGTCCCGTGGGGTCTTCTGGAGGCTTGGCGCGGGCCCTTCTTGCCTTTGCTCCGCTCTTGTGCAACACACCAGCGCGTCCGCACGGCCTATGCGCGTTGTTGCTCAACGTTGCCCTTTAGCCTCACGTTGGAGACCCTATTTCCAAATGTCACTGTGTGAATCGGCTGTTTCCACTCGGCCGCTCTGCTGAGGTATGTGTCTCTAGAGCGTGTGTATCTGTGTGTGTGTATGTATATGAGTGTATGTGTATATGCATCTATGCATTGTGCATCTGTGTTTGTATGTGTGTGTATATATATGCGGTGTGTGTGCACGCGCACACGCGTGTGTGCCTGGGAGTGGAGGAAGCTGGAGGTCAGCGCCAGGCATCCGCCTAGGCAGGAAATGTCGCTGTTGATCTTTCTCACATGTGGATTCTTCTGGCAGTGATCAGAACCGTAGCATTTCCAGAGAGTTCTACCGCGTCCTCGCTTGTCTCTGCCTGTAACGCGTAGCTTTAGTGCTGTTCTTTCCTGATTCCTGCGGGTCTCTGTCTGTCATTTCTTATGTTCCCGAGACTGCCAGCAGGCACCCCACCCCCATCCCGTTAGTGTTTCCGGGGCCCAGCTTGCCACTGGGCAGTGGGTGGGGCCGGAAGTCTGGTCTTCCCTCTATTGTCCGTGTGAGCGGAGCGGCACCCCCAGGTCCTGGAGCCTGCTCCCACCCCCATGGGCGCCTTGCGACAGAATGTGTGACGTGTCCCACCGCAAGCCTCCCTGTTCAGCATGCGGGGGGCCCTGGGAGCTGCTGAGACTGTAGAGACCTGCAAGTGTGTGTGCTGGGGCGGGGCGGGGGGGGAGCCCCTGCCCTCTCTCTGGAGCCCAGCACGGGGCAGCTGCTGGTTTGCCGTGTGGCAGTGCCCAGCCTCTCTGGGCAGAGTTCTCCTCCACGGAGTCGGGCAGCTGAGCCAGCAGATCTTGCTCTGATTGACACTTTGTAATTCACACAGTTGTGACTTTCCCGGTATAGACTGCAAATACTGAGGCCCGGTGTGATGGAGGTGGGTTCCGCAGCGCCCAGGAGAAAGGGCAAGAGGATTGTGTGTGTGTGTGTGTGTGTGTGTGTGTGTGTGTGTGTGTGTGAGTGTGTGTGTTTGTGTCCATCACTAGACCAAGTTCCCTGAAGACACTTAGGCAAGACTCCAACCTTGGTGATCCTGTGCCAGAGAATGTTCTAGAGCATCTGACGTAGGAAGCATCAAGTGCCGCTCCTGCCCCATGCGGCCTGTGCATCTGTGAATCTACCCTTCAGTCTCGTGAGGTCGAAGAAATGAAAAGGTTGTTTGCAGGTCTGGAGAGAAGGTCTGCGGGGGGGCAGAGCGGGCGATGCGAGGTTTTGCCCACTGAGGGGGGGGCAACAGGTGAGGTGGGAGGCTTTGGCCGCCAGCTGGTCTTTCTTGGGGCTCCGACTTTGGACCAGGCTGATCTAGGGGGCGCTTGGTGAGTGAAAAGTGGGGCGGGGGCGAGAGGAAAGGTCAGAGCGCATCCCGCCTGAGTGAGGGTCTGTCTGTGAGAGGCCGCACCCCAGTCCCTGGCTCGTCACTGTGATACACGCGCAGGATGTTCTCCTGGGATCCACAGTGAGGCACCGGGGTGGGAAATCGAGGCAGAGCCGGGGTGGGCGGAGCCAGGGTGGTGACATACATGTTTGAGAGTGTAAAGCATTGTACCTCAGCATCTCGCATGTACACACCATGGAATTTTGTGTCAAAATCCAGATCCTGGGTCCCACAGAATCCCTGGAGGACCAGAGCTACGCCCCAAGTGTGTGTGTGGGGTAGGACTGGGATTGATGACTATGGCTGCAGCTGCTGAGAGAAGGTTTTAGAAGGTGAGAAGTCCTTTCCATGTTAGCATCTCTTCTTCAGAGCATTTGGTTTGTTTATTGAGCAATGTTGTATTTCGCCTGCATGGTTGCTGATAAATGACCATCAAATGGCTTAAGGGAACAAGGGGTTATTCTCTTATGATTCCTGGTTACAGTTCTCAGTCCAGCTTGATGGGAGAGCATGCGCCAACACCAGGGCCGAGGGAACTGGCCACCATCACCACATAACAGCTGAGAGAGGGACGATCCTCACTTGCCAGACCAGCATGTCTGGTCAAGTGAACAGAAAGGTGCCGGCTTCCCTAACCAGCTCTTTGTGATTTATCCAGGGCCTAGTCCCACCCACCATGGGCTGGACCTTCCCCATCAGCTAACAATCTCCTGCAGGATTGCTCTGGGCTTAACTCAACCACTAATTCTCTACAAATGTACCCACAGCTCAAACCCTCAACTGTCAGGTTGACACCTGTGCCCAACTAGGACACCCCCAAAGCATTCAGTGCAGTCCCGCTGCACCATCTCATGCTTGCATGCATCTGGCAGTTCGTTACTGCAGCGTTGCGTGGCCTCTGCTGACCAGGCGAGGGGTCGGGAGCAGCCGCTCTCGGGCAAGTGCAGCCTCGGACACGTGAACGACACAGGCCTGTGCCGATGATCTTCTGGTCCTTAAAAAGCAGTCCTGGGGCAGAGAGACGGCTCAGGGGTTAAAGCCTTTGCCTCACGAGCAGAAGGACCTGAGTTCAGATCCCACGTGCCTAACCAAGACAAGCGAGGGTACTTAGGCGTCATGCCTGAATGTGATGTAGGTGAGCGTGTTCTCCAGCCCCCCAGGCTCTCCGCTTGGTCCGCCCCAGTGCACCCACCCCTCTGATTCCCTAGACTGTTTTGCCTCTCTTTTCTTTCATTTACATGTGTATGGGGTGTATGCGTGCGTGCGTGCATGTGTGCGTGTGTGTATGCGTGCGTGTGTGTATGCGTGCGTGCGTGTGTGTGACGTGTGTGCGTGCATGTGTGTGTGTATGCGTGTGTGTGTTATGCGTGCGTGTGTGCGTGCGTGCGTGTGTGTCTTTGAGGGTGGGTAGATGTGTGTGTGGTGTGTGTGTTTGAGAGTAGGTAGGTACATGTGTGTGTTTGAGGGTGTGTAGGTGCGTGTGTGTGTGTTGAGGGTGGGTAGGTGCGTATGTTTGAGGGTGGGTGTGTGAGCGCGTGTGTTTGAGGGTGTGTAGGTGTGCGTGCGTGTGTGCGTGTACACACGGGCGTGCTTGGGTTCGTGCACCTGCGGACACCCGAGGACATGCTGGGACCCGTCACTGTTCCACCTTCAGTTGTGACCCCGGGTCTCCCGGGTCTGTTTAATCCCAGGGCACGCCCAGGGCCCGTCTAGCTAGTGAGCTTGCTCTGGGGGCTCCCAGGCTCTGCCCTCCAGGGCTGGGGTGACAGGCTAGCTGTCACACCGCCTGGCACTTCTATGTGGCATCTGGGGATGTGAACTCAGGTCCCCTGCTGGCAAGGCCAGGGCTTTAACCCTCGCCATCCCGCCAGCTCAGTTCTACTTTCCCACCGTGTGCGCGTGTGATTTTATGTGTCTGTGTAGACCTCGAAGTCATTCTGAGTGTGACTTAGCTCGTCTGACACGACAACCTCCCGTTGTGTTCATCCTGAAATGGCATAGCTCCATCCCTCAGGGGCCAAGAGACTCCATCGTGTGTATCAGCCGCACGTTCTTTACCGTCCCTCGGTGTAGACGGACGCCGAGGTCAGCAGCACAGTCTAGCTGCTGCAAACAGGCTGTGGTCGGTGTGGACGTGCAGGTCTCTCCTGAAGTCTTCGGTCGACACAGTGCAGTGGTCCAGCGGTGCAGCCGGCCATGCCGTGGGCTTCCACGCTGCAGCCTGCAGAAGCTGGCTCTGGCTGGCACAGGCTTCTTGGCACTGCCAGCAGGTGGCGCTGCGGCCCTGCCTTCCTCTCCTGCTTCAGTCTTTCCCTGCGGTCTCCTGCTCTGCGCGCTCACAGAAGCAAGCTCTTCTCCCTGCTGCCCGCCCCACCCTGACCGGCAGGTCCCCTGGCAGCCCTGTGATCACTTCTCTGTTCTCTGGACCCAGAGCCCTCCAAACTGCAGTGTGCCCCACAGGCAGGGTCCCAGAACCCTGGGGGCACCCCCTCGCCTTCTGGGGACCCCATCTCTCAGAAGCTGGTCAGGACTGGCTCGTAAGCGCCCAGCCCTGGCTGAGAGCTGCCGCCTCTGCTGTGTCGGGGCCTCGGCGGTCACCTTGGTGTGGCACGAACCCCCAGCCGAGGGGCCTTGTTGCCGCCCTCTGAGGGCATGGTGTGCCCCGAGTCGGGACAGTGCTGCCTGTGTAGTCTAAGATCCCGGGGTGCCCGGCAGGCTGCAGCACCCCCTCTTCCTTCCAGGCAGCTCTGAAGGACACCCTCATCTTAAAGAAGGCTCGCTTAGGAAGGGGCACACCAGAAGGGGGGCAGGAATCACATTCTGTTCCCAAAGTGGCACCCTGAGAATGGCAGGCAAGGGATTGGCGTTTGCTGAGGGCCCAGGGGATCTAGGACCCAGGGGGTCCGAGGGTCCGGGGATCCCAGCGCCCCGGGGGGCCCAGGGCCTGGTGGGTGTCTCTTTTTTGCTGGCACATTTGTAAGGCCGAGGGACAGTGACCCAGGGCGGTGACGTGCCCTGCCACTAGACAGGTGCTGGTGCCTGTCCCATGCCCGCAGGGGGTGGAGGGGCGAGACCAGCCGCTCGCTGCCCTTGTCCCACTGACCCCTCCTGACCACTGCGAGTCAGGGCTGGGCTGCACGGCCCCCCTTCTGCGGGCGGGGAAGAGTTGGAGAGAGCGCAATCCTGCATGTACCCGGCGCCGTGGCACGGGAGGGGCTTGGTCACCATGGGGCTTGGCAGGTGTGGGCTGACATTTGAGTGATATTAAAGGCTGCGGTGAGTCGGGCAGTGAAGGGCATTCTAGAGGCCACCTGAATAGCTGGTATTGAAAAAGGAGACAGACTTGTGGAGAAGAGTGGGAGGTTGGTGTCGTCTTAGCAGAGGGCAGCTGGAAAGGGCACTGCAGGGCCAGGCCAGTGAGGAAAAGCAGCTCGGCTCTGGGCATAGCTGCTCAGCAGAAGCAGAACCGTCTGGAATCGTGCCTCACCTAAGGCAGCCTGCATCCCTTCTCCCCTCAAGGCTTTTGGTCAGGTGGTCAGGAGCCACGGCCACGCGGCCTGTCCAGGCAGCCGGCGGCCAAGCCGTGCCCTTGGCTTAGCCCGAGGTGGGGTGCTGAAGATGGGCCACCTTCAGCTGGGGCGGCCAGGGCGTGGCTCGGGAGCCGGCTTGGTTAGTGTGTGAGTCACTGATCTTGTTGCTGGGGCAGCAGACCTCACTGCTGTGACGTCAGGAAGCACGGCTGCACCATGGCTCACGGTTTCGATTTGGGAGTGAAGCCTATTGTGGCGGCGGGGGTTGTAACAGGTGAAACCTCCTCCCAGTACCTCTCCGGTAGCTCCCCTCCTCCCTCCCCGTCCCGGGTACAGTCATTTCCTCCAAGTGGCTGTTTAGAGCCTGGCTGTCCTTTAACTTGACCCCTCCATTCAAGCAGGATCTGCCCGCAGCACCCCACCATGGCAGGCGGTTCCCCCACTCCTTTCCACCTGGAGTGGGGTGGGAGGCAACTCTTGGCCGTCCTCCCGGCGTCCAGTACTTCGTTGCCTCCTCCGGGCAAGAGCGCGGCGCCGACTTGTAAAGGAGCCAGGCAGGTGCATCCTTGCCTTCCGGCTGGTGTCCCCCCCCCATTGAAGACTCACTGCCAGCGTGAACTACACCCACTGCTCCCTCACTCAGCTGGGACCCCCCACAGAACAGTCTGCTCTGGGCTGGCCCTGCTGCTCCTCCAGCCACTTCCTGTAATGTGTCCTTGGTGCCTTCTGTGGGGTAGGCTGACGTCACGGCTGACCTCGTGGCTGATGTCATGGCCGACATCACGGCTGACGTCATGGCTGATGTCACGGCGTGTCCTTGGTGCTTTCTGTGGGGTGGGCTGATATTACGGCTGACTTCATGACTGAGGTTAGGAATCCATTAGCATTGATTGGATTCCTGGTCTGCATTTCTTTTTTGTGAGGAAGCACCTAGCACTCTCTTTGTAAAAAAGTACCTAGCACTCACTCTTAAGGAAGCACCTAGCACTCACTCTTAAGGAAGCACCTAGCACTCTGTGAGGAAGCACTTAGCACTCACTCTGTGAGGAAGCATCTAGTGCTCACTCTGTGAGGAAGCACCTAGCACTCTGTAAGGAAGCACCTAGTGTTCACTCTGTGAGGTAGCACCTAGCGCTCACTCTGAGAAGCACCTAGTGCTCACTCTGTGAGGAAGCACCTAGCACTCACTCTGTGAGGAAGCACCTAGCACTCTGTAAGGAAGCACTAGTGTTCACTCTGTGAGGAAGCACCTAGCGCTCACTCTGAGGAAGCACCTAGCGCTCACTCTGAGGAAGCACCTAGCGTTCACTCTGTGAGGTAGCACCTAGCGCTCACTCTGAGGAAGTACCTAGCGTTCACTCTGTGAGGTAGCACCTAGCGCTCACTCTGAGGAAGTACCTAGTGCTCACTCTGTGAGGGAGCACCTAGCACTCTGTGAGGAAGCACCTAGCTCTCTGTAGGAAACACCTAGTACTCTGAGGAAGTACCTAGCGCTCACTGTGTGAGGAAATACCTAGTACTCTGAGGAAGCACCTAGCACTCTCTCTGAGGAAGCCGCGGTGAAGCCCCAGGTCTGCAGGGAAACGAGTCAGTACCGGGCTCGCTGTCCTTGCAGGGAAGAGCCACTGCAGAGGGCTTCGTGGGGCGGGTTCTCCGTCTGTGAGATCAGGGGTCCCGGCTCACTGCCAAGCTGAGGCTTGAGCGTCTCCATGGAAACACGGCTCAGGGTGTACCTATGAGGGTGTCCCAGGTAGCCGTCACTGAGGAGGGAACCCCACCTTGAGTGTGGGCGGCGCCACCCGTGGGCTGGGGTCCTGGACCGAATCAGGGAGACAGACGTGCAGCAGCGGCATCTCTCTCTGCCACCGACCGTGGCCGCCCACGAGCCGCTGCCTCACGTGCTCCCGCCACGCCTTCCAGCCAGGACGGGCTCTCCTCTCACAGCGTGATCCCACCCAAGCCCCCCACGCTGCTGCTTGTGACGTATTTGGGGGTCATAGCGAGTGGGCGATCTGCAGCTTCACTTCAGCTCCCCTGGAGCACGGCTGGGCCGAGAGCTGCGAAGTGGACATGATTGAAGACAGCTGTGCATGTAGCGGGGCACCTGCTAACCAGTTGGCTCAGGGTGGCACAGTGAGAGGTTCTGCCACGATGCCACGTGGGCGCAGCAAGAGGCAGAGACCAGTTCTGCTCGGAGAGTCAGGGCGCAGCATGCCAGGGTGCTGCTGTAGCGTCGGCCAGGCGGGCCCTTCCACTGCGCCTCCCGGACCCCCAGGGGGTGCCTGGCCGGCGTCATGACAGCCTGCTTCATTCACGTCTCTTCTGCCCGTGGTGCCCAGGAGGGGCGGTGGGTGGATGGATGGAGGGAAGCAGCCGTGGATGAGTGAGAGCACGGATGGTTAGTGGGTCTGCAGGGTGGGTCCTGGGCGGGCGATGTCTTGTGTGGTAAGTGTGGCAGGAAGCAGGGGGCACGTGACTAAGTGATAATGGTTAGGGTCAGTGCTTGAGAGAGGACCTGGCAGAGCAGGTGGCTGAGCTGCTTGGAGGACAGAGGGGAACGAGGGGTCCCTTGGGCTCAGTTCTCCCTTCCTAGATAGAGTGGGTGTTGCTCATCCGGAGGTGGGGTCGGCCTTCAGTCAGCTCCCGGCCTCAGTGAAGAACCGAGTGTTCCCGGGCTCCGTGTCACGGTTCAGTGCATATGTGTGGCATGTGTGTTGAGCGGATCGGGGTGGCTGGTTTATCCTTCACCTCAAACATGCATCATCGTGTTGTTTGGGAAACTTTCAAAGTCCTCTTTACTAGTGAGTTTGAAATAGACAGTCGATTGCTGACAGCCGCCGGTCCTGTCATCGGTACACGCAGGGGTCTCCTTGGCCACTGGAGGCCCTGAGCTCTGACAGTTGTGAGAATAGTCCAGTCCCGAGGGAGCCTTTAAGAGAGCGTCTAGTTGATGGGGAAGCCTGGTCCATGGTGGGTGGGACCAGGTCTGGGCAGGCGGATCAGATGGAGGAAGCTGGGTAAGGATGTTGGCGTCCTTGTGTACACTTGGCCAGACGTGCCGGCCTGGCAAGTGAGGATGGTCCCTCTCTCGGCAGTCCCTTTTGGCTTCGGGTGTAGCCGTGGGCTGTCCTGCCCAGCTGGACTAAGAAATGTAACCAGACAGTCCAGACAATCATAAGCCGGAATTAAACCCCTCATTCCCGTAAGCCATTTGGCCGTGGATTTATTAGCCGCACGCAGAGCAACTGTGGCGGGCCTCCGGCTCTTTGAGCACAGTAGGCCGTTTACCTGCTGTCCTACTGCACCCTGTGCTATTCGCCACTTCCCCACTCCCGCACTTCTAAGTCTCCACACAGAGCTTAAGACAGGGCCTCACCCGGCATCTCCACGCTGTAAATGAGTGGCCAGACCCCCCAGGAGCAAGGCCGCCCCCAGGAGCAAGGCCGCCCCCAGGAGCAAGGCCGCCCCAGGTGGGCACTCACCTGTCCGTCTCGCTCCCTGCAGACGTGTGCAACAGCACCAACCTTCCGGAAGTGGAGATCATCAGCCTTCTGGAGGAGCAGCTGCCCCATTACAAGCTGAGAGCCGACACCATCTACGGCTATGACCACGACGACTGGCTGCACACGCCGCTCATTTCCCCCGACGCCAACATCGACCTCACCACCGAGCAGATCGAAGAGACGCTGAAGTACTTCCGTGAGTGTCAGGGACGGGGGTGCGGACAGCGGTCCCTGCGGCCCCCGCGGCCAGGAGGCCCGGGTGGGTCTCCGCGGCCGGGAGGCTTGCGAGGGTCTGTGGGTCCTCTGCGGCCAGGAGGCCTGCGTGGGTCAGCATGCCCTGTGCCTGCCTTCTCTGCGAGGGGGCCCAAGCGACCGGACCCCCAATTGGCACCAGAGAGGGCTCATTGGATCGCATAGAGGGACCCAGAATTTGCAGTCCCGTTCGCGGGGACCACTTTCTTGTAGCCTGCGCGGAACTTCAAAGCTATCTCAGCCTCTCCCCCCAATACCGCAGGAGTCCCTAGAAACAGTCACTGGGGGTGGGTCTGCGTGGCTTGAAACCCAGTGTGTCGGGACACCCCACAGCTCATGTCATATGGGGGCGTAGACACGGCGAGGCCCGTGCCAGGATTAGTGACTGTGCGAAAGCCGCGCTGGCATTTAGAAAGACCAGCTAGGGCAGTGGGCGGCGCCGCAGGGTGGCAGAGCTGGTACCGGCCAGGTGGGCCGAACCCTAGGGCAGCACCTGTGCGCTCACAGTGACCAGGGAGCGGCACCTGGCACCCGGGCCAAGGGAAATGACTTTAAAAGTTAATATTTAATATTACCACTGACATCCCATCAAGCCTCTTCTGTTCCCTCCGTCCTTCCCTCCCTCTGTGTTTCCGAGTGTTGGGCTTCAGTCAGCGCCCCTATGTCCCCCAAGTCACGCAGCTGGCAGAAGGGGGGCTGCCCAGGCCAAGTGCTCTACCACTCAGCTACCACCCCAAGTCCTTTAAGGAGGAGTTTTTGGAAGCAGTCCTACTCTTTACTTACTTAATTTTTTTTACTCTTTATTTTTTAAAGACATGTTCTCATGTGTAGCTCAGGCCAGCCTGGGATTCACTACGTAATTCAGACTCGTCACACTCACGGTGATCCTCCTGCCCCCAACCCCCTCTCCCCCCGCCCCTCCAGATGCTGGGATGACAGGGCCCCCACTGTAACGTCATGTCTTTTTACATGGGAGCTGCAGATCTGAACCCACACAGGGAACTGTGTCAGCCGACCCTCGCCCAGCCTGTTTGGGTTTCATGTTTTCTTTACACACGTGACCTAGGCAATGCGTGACTCACACGGGTAGCAGGTCACTGCGAGTTGAGTAACTAGATAGTGGCCCCTTGTCCCATCCTAAAACCAGGGCAAACACTGCACGGGGCGACGGTCCTCCCTTGTGGGTGGGACGACAGTGTGGGGGCTCCGCGAGGCGGGAGAGCTTGACCACACCCCGCCGTGCAGCCGTGGAGGACACCGCCTGCCGGCAGGGGTCCAAGCAAAGGAGCTTTGCGTTGCTGTTCAGTCAGGTCTCACCCGGCTGGAAAAGAGCGTCCCTCTCTGAGGGCGAAGTGACCTTTTCCTGAAGAGTCTCAGCACGGCCCCAGCCGGCGGGTTGTGACTCCCAATGAATCAGAGCTACACAGAACTTAGACGCTACTTCCTTCTTGCTCTGCTCCGGGCTTTCCCAGGCTCTGCCTTGCAAGGCCAGAAGTGCAGGCCGCCACATTTCCTCCCGGCATTCGATGTGGGGTCTGGGGATCTAAACTCAGGTCTTTCTGCTGTGACCCCTGGGTCCTCTCTCCAGCCCCACATGCAGACATTGTTTACGCTTCCCTTCCCCGTCACCCCACAGCGACCTCTGAATAGGATATGCCTCCTGTTCTATGCTCAGGACCCTAAGGTGCAGGGGAGTTAGAGAGCCCCCCATCACAGCCAGCAGGAGGCAGGGTGCTGACCTGAGCCCCCCATCACTCACCTGCAGGAGGCAGGGTGCTGACCTGAGCCCCCCATCACATACCTGCAGGAGGCAGGGTGCTGACCTGAGCCCCCCATCACACACCTGCAGGAGGCAGGGTGCTGACCTGGTGTCCCCCATCACTCAGCCGGCAAGGGGTCCAGTCTGACTCTAGATCCTAACCTGTTCTTGCAGAGCTGCTAGGAGGTCTACATTAAAGCTCTTCTGGTAAAAACACAAAGAAAAAAAAAATTCCTCACATCTCAGTGTCAGGATATGTCAATAGCCTATTTGCTTATAAACTGTCTGTCCAACATATATAGAATTGTATTTTTCCGTGGCTCAAGGTTGCAACCATATGATTCATACCATTGTTCTTGTGGTTTCCGTCCTCTTTCCTGGTCTGACCCCAGGACAAGGTGCTGTAGACCTTTCTAGTCCCCCGACATTTAGCAGGCTCCAGTGGGGGGCTGGTTGTTGGCTATGTGTTTTTTCAGCCTTCCTTCTTGGGGTCCTTAAGTTTTATGGTTGGCAATCATTAATCCAAGGGGGGAATCTTCTGTGTACACACATACACACACACGTGCATGCACACGCATCACATACACACACGCACGCACTCGCGCACGCACACACACACATACGCACGCTCATCCACGATCTGCCGACCGCCTTCCCAGGTGACAGATCATAAGAGCAGGCGGAGCTTCAGGACCGTGGTCCTGTGTTTGCTTTGACTGACAGGCCGACTGTGTATGGAGCGGGTGGCACGTCCCCGGCCAAGGACTCTGACTGAGGACTTACCTTCTGCAGGCTTGATCCGCCCTGACTAGTCCAGGGACTTTGCACAGCACTGACCAGGGCCGAGCTGCTGGGCGAGGCAGACAGACTCTGGGCTGCTCCCTTTGCCCCGGCGTGCACACCCGGCTCAGTGACTTCTCCCGTCATGCACTGTTTGTTTGAGGCGTGGTTTCCCATTGGTTGGGAACTTCTCACACTAGACGTCCCTGGAGCTTCCAGGAACTAAATACCAGTCCCCCTTTTCTTGTGAAGCTGGACTTATAAACAGACCACCACACCATCCGTTGATTTCATGCACTCTGGGTGTCCGAACCCTGGCTCTCTTGCTCGTGTGGCAGGCATTTCCCCACTGAGCCATCTCTCCAGCCCAAGATTCATTCATTCATTCTTTCTTTCTTTCTTTCTTTCTTTCTTTCTTTCTTTCTTTCTTTCTTTCTTTCTTTCTTTCTTTCTTTTTCTTTCTTCATTCAATTGTGGTGTGCGCATGTGTGTATGTATGTGTGTGTGTGTGTGTGTGTGTGTGTGTGTGTGTGTAGAACCACGGGCGAATTCGGGAACCACCATTTACCGCCTCTACCTCCTCCTTGTTTACTCTGCCCCGGGATTCACGCCTGCTTCCGCCTGGCATCTATACGTGGGGTCTAGGATCCGAACTCAGGATCTTCTACCTGCAAGGCAGAGGCTTAACCCCTGAGCCACCTCTCCAGCCCCCAGCCCAAGATTTTCTACCAAGACCCCTGAGGAAGGACGTCTCACCATCTCTATACAAGTCACTCTTGCCCATGCTGCAGAGTGGGGTTGACCTGGAGCTCCCCCCATCACACAGCCTGCAGAGCGGGGTTGACCTGGTGTCCCCCCATCAAACAGGCTGCAGAGGGGGTTGACCTGGTGTTCCGAGGTTAATGGCCATAGGTAATAATCTCCAGAGACAGCCAGAACGTGAGTGTAGTAGTCATCTCAGGAGGTGTGTGCATGAATACTTGTGTGTGCACTTGCGTGCATGCGTGTGTGTGTGTCTGTACTTGTGTGTGCATAAATGCCTGTGTGTGTGCTCGTGTGCACATGTTTAACCCAGGGCAGCAGCGTGGACGAGCAGACCCCTGTGGTGATATCACGCTGAGGTGTGGACACGCTCTACTTTGATGAGCATTGTCTCTTTCTGTGTGGAGACAAGCAGTCGGCCTGCAGTCTGAGTTCGAGTGTCACATCTCCTCCACCGGCCAACTCACCGTGACACTTTGGACACAGCACCTACAATTACTTCGAGGCTTTTCTTGTGAAAATCGATATAAAAACCATGTATAAAATGAAGAGATCACTTTGCCCACGACACCTTCATACCAACTGCCGCAGACCAGAGTCGCGGCCTCGAGACCAGGGCTCCCCCGAACCAGGTGGAGAACAGAACACACGCAACTCCATTTTGGCTGAGTGAATTCTGAACCCACTTTATTGAAACTTAGTGACAGCTTTATACTAGAAAATTTTAGGGCAAAGAATGTGTTCCTGCACCTGCAAACAGAGGAAAACAAACACAGACCCTCCCAGTCTCCTATGCTCAGTAAGAATAAACAATTTTTTTTTCTAAGTAGCTAACCTATTGTTTGAGAGAAAAGACACAAACAGATTCTATTCTCCCAGTTTTTTCAATTCTATCTAATCTATAATGCTTAATCGGATAGCCATGGGGCTGAGCCTACATTGTCTTAACAGAGACTGAATTTTTAAAATACACAGAGGAGGACTGAACTCCTTTAATAGTGAGGTTGCTTATGTCTCCCTTTGAGGAATTCCAGAAGTGTATTGCCATCAGTTAGATGACCCATCTGTGAACCATGCATTCCAAACCTGGGGTCCATACTGTCGGGTCCCATTTTGTCAAGGGTGTCTCTTTCGGGATGGAGGCGATCATTGGTGGGGGTGCACTCAGATGGTCCATTTCTGTGATTTCCCATAAGAATGCTGTTTGGGGAAGGGAAAGACACAGCCCCCTTTGCTACCGACATGGATTCTCCCAGTTTGGATTGCAAATACCATCTCCAGGGGACAGTCTTGGCATCTAGACTCTCTGGTATGATGGTCTCTTCCTTGGCCTTCAGCCAGGGTAAGAGGGTATCACAGTTTCTTTTAAAGTTCTACTGAACAGATAGCATAGTCTTATACTTCTGGAATTTCTGAGTTAGTTCATAGGTGGGAATTTTACCCACCTATGTTTTAAGACTCTAGAAGTTATTCTCTAATTTCCTTAAAACCAGTGCACACATTCTGGCTAGCAAGTCTACTTAATGTAAATGACTAGACATGAAATCTCTATTTACAATTTGATTTCAAGTTAAAAGCAAGCTTTTTCTCTAAACCTAAGAACAGGTAAAAGGCACACCCAATTCCCAGAAGAATTCCTCCTGCCAGAGACAAAACTTAAATTATCTAGGGAGGACATCCTAGCACCTGCCCGTGGGCGTTACTGTGATATTCCCCAAGGAGCAGGCTTTAGATCCCCAACCAGGCAGAGATACACCAAGGCCTGACAATTCCCATATTTTAATGCCATGTCCTTTCCCAGAAATTGTTTCCATAGAACAATGTTCTGCCATGCTGGGACCTGATCCACCAGAACGGTTGGATTAGGGCGCAGCAACCAACAAAAATCCCAATGAAACAAATATAAGGGGCTCCCCAAGATGTGCTCTCCCCAAGCAGATCAGGAAGGTGCAGAGCACACAGTGGGGTCCGTATAGGAGGGGCGTCAGCAGTTTCACAGGGCAGTGACCTAAGAAAAAACAGATTGTGTGTGTCTGTGCGTGCATGCATGTATGTGTGCGTGCGTATGCATGTGTACATGTGCATGCATGTATGCTGGTGTGCACATGTGTGTAGAGAAGGGGAGAGGAAAGAGCATGAGCACAGGGGCACGTGTGCACACAACACACATATCTAGAGGTCAGGAGGACATGTCTGTGTGCACACACACAAACACAAAAATACACACACACATACCCCTGAGGTCAACAAAGAAGTCTCTATCTGTACCCAGACAGGGTCGAATGACAGATAAGGAAGTCATAGGGGGAAACTGACAGGGCATATGTTGCCAGAGGAGGCTCTTGCTATTATTTCTTAGCAAAAATAATGATCATGTTTGTAAATAGCAACTGTGAGGTTCTGAATGGTGCCACCGTTGGGACTTTGCCGCTTGCCAGGGGTAAGAACCCAGGAGGGCCCAGGGTCCACGCCTTCTGCCCATGTTCCTCCCGTGCGTGCCCAGCCCTGGGCCCGCGTCCGGCTCCTCCCACTCGAGCTGACACGGATGCCCGAGGGATCACGGGCGGGAGCAGCATGACCTGTCCACACACTGACAACCAAGGCTGTGGCCTGGGCGCGGGGGCTGAGGAGGCGGGAGTGCTGCCTGCGGAGGTGATCAAAGCAACCCAGGTCTGAGCATGTGGTGCCCCAGGAGCGGTGGGTGAGACCCGAGTGCGGCCAGTGAGACCCCGAGTGCGGCCAGTCAGATCCCCAGACTTGCTCTTTTTCCTCCTTTGCTTTGTGAGAACCAACGCTTGGCAAGCTCCGTCTGTGCAGATTGCTTCCTCTCACGTCTCAGACGAGCCGGACCAGCTCAGCCTGGCTCGGGACAGGGCTCGGCATTCACCCTTTGCTGGGGTCCCAGCAGGAGTTGGACGCCTCGGACCTTTGTTTTTATTTCAAAGCTCCGCATGGGCTGTGCGACCTCCTGGGTGTGGGTGTGGGTCTTTCCAGCGCTCCTGGGCTGACAGACGGCCACTCAGACCCACTAGGATTCTTCCTGCCGCCGTCGTAGCACATTCCCTTCCTGCCCTTCCGGCGCGTGGGGCTCATGTTAACGGCAGCTGACGGGAGACCTAGGTGCTGGGCTCAACCACAGGAGACCAGTACACTGATGTGCTTGTTCTTTCCTGCTTACGGTGGTCTGACTAATCTGCCCCCCCGCCCCCGCGGGGGTGTTGGAGTTGGCGCCTGTGCATGGGGTGGGGAGAGGGTGTTGATGACAACTGCTCTCGGCAGCCTGCCTTCTGCCGCGGGTCCTCAGTGACTGGCACTGACAAGGAATTCAGATGTGATGTGCAGAGCGGGGGCTGCCAGGAGCAGTGTGTGGTGGATGCTGAGCCTGCCCGGCACAGGGCCCCAGGGGTCTTCCTCTCTTCTGGCTCACTCCTCTGGCTGTGGTCGTGAGCAGGCAGAAGGCAGGCAGTCCTTTCCGAGGAAAGGGGCTCTGGAGCCTGGGAGCAAGTTAGGGGCACCTGAATCTCTCTCTCTCTCTCTCTCTCTTTCTCTCTCTCTCTCTCTCATATAAGCAAATATTTAAAAATTTAAAGGTAAAAATAAACAAATATGGTGACACGCACACTTACAATCTTGTGCTGGGACTAAGGAAATGGCTCAAAGGTTAAGCCTCCACCTTGCCAGCAGAAAAGGACCTGGGTTCAGATCCCGCATAAAAAATGCCGGGAGGAAATGGCAGGGGGCTGCACTTCCAGCCCCGGAAAGTGGAGCCTGGGAAACTCCAGAACAAAGCAAAAAGAAGGTAGAACTGGTCCAGGATGATTCCCGAAGTCACCCTTGGGTCTCCACAAGGACACACACACTCACACACTCACTCCCAGGGCTGCAGAGGGGGGAGACAGGCAGGTTTCTGGGGACCAGGAGCCAGCCAGTTTGACCTGCTTGGTGAGGTCATGGCAGCGAGAGAAGAGAACCAAGACAAGACAAACAACAGAAGCCAAGATGGGCAGCGCTTAACGCTTCCACACTCATGCTGACACATGGTGCCTGTGCATACACACACGCACGTGCACACACACACATGCACGCACGCAAGTGCACGCATGCAAGTGCACACATGCACATGCACACACACTTTCTCTTACACACCCTGATAGAGTCCAGATAGATTTTTAGAGGTTCTTCAACTCTTGTCTGAACCCTTCTCCAGAGACCACCTACTTTGCATTCAGTCATGGTGACACAACCCTTCATCCGCTCCTCACGACACGCCCACCTGGTACGTGTTTGAGAACACAGACGAGGTTTGCTGGTGTCTTACTGCGGCCATTGGAGGGCACACTGAGCGCTTGCCCGGGATTCGAGGCCCATGTGGACAGTCTTCTCTCCCTGGAGTTGATTCAGTTTCATGATGCGTTGCAGCCTCAATCAATTCAGGGTAAAGGGTTTAATGCCAGCTCCCAATTCCAGGGCACAGCCCCCCATGGATGGGAGCTGCAGGGCTGTTGCCAAGGGCACTGGACACGTGGCATCCATGAGAGCACAGGACAAGCATCGGTGCTTGTGAGCCCCCGGCTAGCCTGCTCGTCTCTACCCTTTGTAGCTCAGGGGACCTGCATGGTCCCATCTACACCGGGCTGAGTCTTCACACATCAATCATGCAGTACAACAATCCTGAGACCCTCTCTCGAGTGGGCCAGAGAGCTGCCTTAGATGCCAGCTAGACATGATCCCGCCCATTGCAGCCTTCTGGGTACCCGTCATCTCGCAGCCTCGTGGCCCGTCCTCCTCCTGAGTATCATCCACGCCCACCTCGCCAAGCCTTTCTGTTCTTGGTGGCTCCTGCCTCCGCATCCCACATCCGGTTGGCTATTCATAGCCAGAGATGTATTTTCACAGCTCTCGGAGCAGGTGCGCGCGGCAGAAAAGGAGCAGCCACACACACCTACCCGATTCCTAAGATGGCCTGGGAGTCGCTCCCTGCTGTGCCTGTGTGTGTGTGGACGCGTGGCCTCGCCCGCCCCTGCTTTCGGTCGTCACTGCCGCGTCTTGCTCCTTTTCAGTAACTGCCGTTCTCTGCGACAGTGATGTGGTCCCAGCCTGGCCTGGGGGTCCTTTCCGGCTGGCTGCCTTCCCCTCTTGCTCCCACCCAGACTTTCTGGAGTCACGGTTTCTTCCCCAGACTCTGGGGTCCTGGGCACATCGAGTTCCCCCAGCAGCAATCTGGGAGCTGAAGATGCCTCAGCCTGGAGCTAGGCTGGACACGCCGGCCACGCGGCACAGGCGACCTCGTGGGGCCTCGGTGATGCCAAGCCGGAAGTAGTTTTTCTCTTTACTGTTGAGAAGTCACCCTGAGCCGGGCAGCGTGGCGCCCGCTTGTAGTTCACGCTGCTTGGGAGGCTGAGGCAGGAGGATCACAAGTTGGAGACCAGCCTGGGCTGCCAATAAGTTCAAATCCCGGGCAATGCCAACAGGAGACCCTGCAGGGAGGTAGCTCTGCGTAGAGCTCTCACCGGTGTCTGCAGGACCCTGACTAGTTCCCTCCAGCAGAGAGACACTTGGCATTTGCTTCATCCTAGCCTGGCGCGCTCCACGAGACCAGGCTGACCCTGAACTTGCGTCGCTCCTCCCGCCCCGCCAGGCACTGGGGCTGGTACTGTTTGCTTTTAACCCAGCCTGGCTCTGACTTGGCTGTGGATAAACGTTACTTTCTCAGTGGCGTGCTGGTGGAAGGCTTTTGTTTTAACGTCCCTTCGTTGTTCATCTCTTTCCTTCCTTTTTCTTTCAAACGTCACTTGCAAATAGTGTTTGGGATGGTGGAGGAAGCGGGCTGGCCTGTTTACACGCGTGCCCTTGGCATTTGCTGGGCAGTCCTGGGCAGGCGACAAACAGCACCTGAACCCGCATCCTCCTCTAGTGGGAGGGAGTTTAGGTCAGTGGGGTCTGTGGGGGAGGGGGGAGTCTGAGGATTCCTGAGGGGTGTGGCTGTGATTGAGGCCACGTCCTCATGCCTCCTGACTGGCTCGTGTTTGGGCTGTGGTGGGGAAAATAGAGTGGAGTCATGATTTGGGGTACATGTGGGAGTCTGGGCAGGGAGGGGGGCTGAGCGGGGGGGAGGGTGTGCAGATCTGCAGTCTGGTGCATTTGAATCTTGGCGCCATCTCTGCGGAGCAGCAGATGGACGGCTTCTCTTTCCTAGCCCAGCGATGGAGTTTGGATGTAGAACATTTGCTTAGAAACCGCCTGGGCCCATCAACTTCCCCTCGGGGGCCTCCTGCCGTGTGCTAGTTGACAGGTTGTGATGTGCTTCTTTTCCAATTTCTTAAAATTAAAATGCAGGGGGTGGGGCAGGTGGCGTTGGGGGCTGACTTGCGCTGTGCAGGCTTGCGAGCACGAGGGACTTCAGATCCCTGCATCCATGGAAAAGCAAGGAGGTGTGGTTTGTGTCCATGCCCGTTACCCCAGTGCCGGGGGAGCAGGAGTTGGGGGGGCGGGGGGAATCGCAGGGGCTGCTAGACGCCAGCCTAGCTCCAAGTTCAGTGAGAGACTGTGTCTTAAGAGAATAAGGTGACAGATAATAGAGAGGGATACCCACCATCGTCCTCTGACTTCTGTGAGTGCACAAGTGCATACGTACCACATATGTACATGTGTACACTGACATGAGCACACCCATATACATGTGCATGCACACATATGACACTGTACATATGCATGCATACCAACACGTGTATACACTTTCACATGCACGTGCATATCCACACATGTGCTTGCATACCCTCATGCTTGTGCACACTAACACACATAGCACCTATTTACATGCACATTGGCATACACATATCCATGCATGTGCATACTTAGATACATGTGACACCCATATGTGTGCACATCCTCACACATCACACACATGTATATCCTCACATATGACACACACATACATGCCTACACATGTGCACACATACCCCACATGTACATATCCGCACATGTGCACATACCACACGTATACACTTACAGAAGTTTCAGCACCACACTAACCAACTAACCAGCCAATAAAAACATGAAAGCCTTGAAGTGCATGTGTGGTCCTGGCCCCCTGAGGCTGGTGGTCAGCACTAGCGCCCCTGTCCCTATGAGGTCCCTAGTGGTTGGCAGCATAATGCTGTAAGTACTGCCCTGTCCCTGTGCCACGTGGTCAGCAGCACCCCTGGCCAGCCCGTCACTGCCCCTCTGCCCTGGACCGCGGGCACAGTCTGCAGGAAGCACTGTGAGAACACTCTTCCTCCACTGTCCACGTGGGGCTCGGCCCACCCTAGCACACTCTCCCTCCACCGTTTGCTGGGGGCTGTGGAGAGAGGATCCATCTTTACCAAGGGGACCGTTCAGGGCCAACTGTGTGTTAGTCCCAGGGGGGATTGAATTTGCCGTCGACTGAGTGCTTCCTGCCCCGTCTTCCTAAGGACAGCGGGATTTGTATTCCGTGTGCTGACGCGCTTCCTTCCATAAAGAGTGGGAGATGAAGATGATTCCGCTCACATTTCCTGCGACTTTGCTGTCCCAGGCCCGAGCTAGTGCGGCGTGGCGCATGCGTCAGCCAGAGCCCTGCCCGTGTCTGTAGCAGGTACCAGAATCTGCCCATTTAGCAGCTGACATTGGTGTATCTGGACGGTCAGAGGCGCCCACCAAGGCTTCTAACTCTGAAGTGACACTTCTGTCACTGGTCCCCATGCAGTGTGCTTTATTTCTTCTTTTGTGTGATGGGGTAAGATTCAGCATCACAGAGTGTCACAACACCACAAGACAAACGTGTCAAGCTGTCGAGTGACGGTTTTCTGCGGCGCTCCTTGGAGCTTGCGTTTCCTGTTTCTTTATGAAACCTTTGTCTTATCTTATTTTACATCCTTCCTTCCCAGATGTGATGGGTTCACGCTGGTTTACCGAGGGCCTTTTTAGGAACAGCTTAAGGACTTTAAAATGAAGGAAAGTCTGGAGGGGCAGCAGACTGTCACCTGAGCGTGCCCACCACTGTCCTCTACGGGGCTGTGCCCTCCCTAGCACACTGTCTCTCCACTGTCCACCGTGGGGCTGTAGAGAGAGGACCCATCATTACCGGGAGGACCATTCAGAACCAAATGTGTGTTAGTCCCAGGGGGAATTGAAAGCGCTGTTGATTGAATAGTCAGATGGCCTAGGAAACTTCCACCAGACATCCAAGAGCGGGGGGCCAGGGAGCTCCAGAACATTCCGGGATGTCAAGGACAGACTTTCGTAACAAAGAACTGCCTAGTGTTGGAAGTCATCAGGATTCCTCGGAGGGCGAGAGTCCTAGACTATGAGCACAACGCTCCCTCGGAACGCAGCAGTGTTGGCCGTTTCTAGAAGGATCCTTGGGGAGCCTCATGCCCTCGCTCCTTCCCCAGGCACGGCCGCCTCCTACAGATGGCTGCTGCTGCCCCTCGGGCTCTGCGTCCGTGCCCGCGTCCACCCACAGCACTGGTGGTCCATGCTGGAGGACGTCCCCTCTGGGTGTCACCAGCTGCAGAAAGACGGAGAAAGGCACGAGCTCGCGTGGCTTCAGCTCGCGTGGCACCGAAGCCCACTGAGGCTCCTTCGTATTTCCAGGGGGTCGCATTTCGGTTGGGTGGTAACTGCAGAAACTTCTTAGTCGTCCAGAAAGAAACTTCAGGAGGACTGCGGGACGCTTCAATCAGGTCGAGAAAAGATGGCAAAAGTGATGGCTGGCCAGTTTTATGCAGAGGCGAAACCACTTTCCCAGCTCGTCCAGGCTGGGCCCTCCGGTCCCAGGAGACCGTGGTGGCACTGGGCCGGCTCCGCTCCTTCCCCTCTCTCTGCATGGCACCTCCCGCCCTCTGCTCCCAGCATCCTTGGAAGACATTTCCTCCGGCTCTGGCAGGTTTCTATGGCAACAGGGAGATTGAAAGAGGAGCTGTGAGCAGGAGGCGAGGCCTGCGGGAGCCGAGGGTGGTGTGTGTCCCTGACGTCACCCTCGGGGGCCTCTGGATAGGATGATTCTGGCTACTCCCATTCAGAGCGGCTGTCCAGTGTCCTCCCTCAGCAGGGCTTTTGGGGGTCTCTCCACGGCTCTGCAAACCGCCCCTTCCCCGCTGCTCCTGACACCCCTCCTCCACCCACGTAGAACCTTCCTTTCTGCTGCACATACCACCCCCACTCCCCGTTCCTGTTCTGGCTCCAGACTGTCATCAGAATGCACAGCCAAATTCCGCTGTGCGTCGGGAGGCTGCTCCCCCAGCGCTCGGGCAGGGCGGGGAGGCAGGACCGCGCTTGACTTGACATCCATGGCGCCGTGAAATCCCTTCCTTCCTCTGCGAGAATTCTGACTATGCAGAAATTCATCGAAGCGGATTATTACGAGCTAGACTGGTATTATGAAGAATGCTCAGACGGTAATGACGGCCCCTGGGAGCATGGGGGATCTGCAGGGGCCTCGTGTGTCTGCGGGGAGATGCGGGGAACATAGGAATGGATGACACCCGCAGGCACGCGGGCACGGCTCTGGCAGCAGGACAGCTCACTGGGGGGCATCGCAGTTGGTAGGGCTCTTGGCAGTGGGCAACGCCTTTGCTGCATGCACAGTTATTTGCTTAGAACAGGGAAAGGATTGTGATGTACCGGGTGCTGGGTTTGTGGTCATGGGACTTATACTAGCTTGTGTTCTCGTGTGTGTGTGTGTGTGTGTGTGTGTGTGTGTGTGCGCCGCACGCACATACATGTGTTCCTCTGTGCTGGCAGAAAGCCCAGGGAGCTAAAAGCTGGAGGTCAGCAGAGGCCTTGAAGAATCTGCTCTTTCCAGAGCCCGGGTTTGGGGGGCTGCTGGGGAGATTGGGGGCCATGGCAGTAACAGCTTGCCACAGAGCGGGTGATTCAAATGGATTTTGCTAGTTGGATGCAGCAGACATTGGGCT
The DNA here is from genome assembly GCA_023101885.1 of Typhlomys cinereus. Taxonomy (NCBI): domain Eukaryota; kingdom Metazoa; phylum Chordata; class Mammalia; order Rodentia; family Platacanthomyidae; genus Typhlomys; species Typhlomys cinereus. Next base: position 157,365 of record JALPQD010000249.1, on the reverse strand, counting down.
GGAAGGCGACGGAAGGGAGGGGGCGGCGAGGGAACGCATCCCTCTGGAGCAGACTAGGTTTGAACAGAGGGCGTGGCCCATTTTAGAGGAGACTGCGTGGTAGCTGAGGGGTATGGCTAGACAGTGTGCAGGAGAAACAAGGTGCTCATGGCCCTCCAGGAATGGGTCTCCTGGGAAGAAAGGGACCCGATCTCCTGAGTGCAGGGTGCAGATATTATGTATTAGGAGGGTCTTTTGCCATCTTTGATCTCTTTTAGAAAATGACCCCTTACATAGCATACTTTTTCCCAAAAAATGCAAAATAAGCAATATCCGCACTCTGAAGGTCTGTTCTCCCGCCGCCGTGTCCTCCTAGCCCCTCCCCTAAGCTGTTAATAGGTAAGAGGAGCGCTTTTTAACTGAATTCAGAAGTTTCAGGTTGCTGGAAGCATGACTGTGTCGGATGATGCCGCATGATGTAACAGGCTGGGAGCTGGCCTAGTTAGGAGCCAGAGAGCTGCGTAATTACCCCGTCTGCACGCTTACCTGACTGTGGGCTACAACAGAAGCCGAGAGGAGACTTGCTATTTCTCGGGAGCGTGCTATTTAAAGGTACAGAGGCATCCCCACCCCTGCAAAACTTGACGATTGTCCTATGGGTCAGAGACATCTTTTGATAGTGAGGAGTGTGGGTACCCCCACAGTCTGGTGGGAAGAGAACAAATGCTTATTGCTTTAAAAAAATATTTTTGGATCTATGGGTGTTTGAAGCAAGTCCTCATCCTGTTACCACTCTGCAAGATGCAATACAGGGAGCCGCTTTCTAGAAACTGCTCTTTTGGAAAAGCTGGCCTTGCTCGTTTCCTTGGTGATTTGTGGGTCACTGAATGTCCCATAACATCTTAGAGTAAGCGTTTAAATCCCCGCTTCCCGTCTCAGTGGGCAACCGCTGCCCATCACTGGGCTCCGGGATGAGCTGGGTGTGGTCCCGACTCCAGGGATGTCGATCTTAGAAGCCAGGGAGGAAGATTTCCTCAGTGTCCCACCCGGCGGCTGGGCTGCCCCGGTCTCTGCCCCGGCCTCTGCCTGCTGCAGCCAGCGGCCGCTCCGTGCCCATCGGGAGGGAAGAGGAGACTGTTCCTATCGGGTGCCCATCGGAAGGATTCTCTTACCCAACAGTTCTCACAGGACTCCTTTGGCCTCGGTTAACCCCACCTGGTCCCAAGAGCCAAGGAAACAGAAGAGGCGATGACTGTCCCACGCCAGGGGCCATCAGAGTCAGTCACCGTTGCTGTCTCAATGCTTGCGGAGCAGAAACCCCGAGCTCTAACCTCCGTGACCTTGTGGGGGGAGGGGAGGAAATGGTGGGAACCTAATTTACCAGGACTCCTGACCTGTTCAGAATCCCATTTGAAGATAGGTGGGGATGCAAGGACCCAGCACGCAGGGACATCTGATCAGAAAACTACTAGGCGGGGAGCGCGGGGGTCACGCGTGTGATAATTTTGTGGTCGTTCCTTTACCATCATCAGGGTCGTGGGACTTCCCTCATAGCTTCAGGCAGTTTAGCCTGGAAATAAAATTTGCTGTTTATGCGGATCTTTCAAGTCGAGAATCATTAGACCTTCCTTCTCTGTCTTGTCATTTGGTGGGCAAATCGATACCGGGGGAGGCTTCCAAGGACTTTTCCACAGCAGTAACAAAAGTGCGCCAAATGTTTTGGGGCGATGAGATGCTGAACCATCGTTCGCGTGGCCACTGAGTCACGCTGAGGTCGTGGGGCAGTTAGGACCTTGTGTGGCGGGACACGGGGCAACCGCTGTTCTCTCGGGTCCTCGAGGTCACTGGGGGCCTTGTGGATTCTCCTCATCTGTCTGTCCCTTTTGTCAGTTTTGGATGTGATGGTCTCGTGTGCGTCTCTGTCTCATGCCCCAGCTGCTTGCATAACAAAACCTAGTGGGCGCAGCCAGGGCTCATCATGAGAAGAACTGGGGAGACTGCGCGGCCCGTGCCGTTTCTCCACATGTGCTGAGTTCAGAGTATAAACTCGTGTCAAATGGTACAAGTGACATGGGGTGCACTGCACTGCATCTTTCGTGAGGGACCTCTGGTTTACCAAAGAAGCAGATTCTCAACCTCATTTTGCCCCAGAAGAGACCCGTGAGAAGTGTGAGTATGTGTGAGAGTCTTCATATCGGGGTGCGTTTGAACCCCACTTTCCCCTCCCCCCACCCATGCTCATGGAGAACAGTATCAGAGGCTTTCTGGAAAGGTCTTTTAAAGGTCTTACGTATTTATGAGCGAGAAAGCATGTGAGAGAGAAGGTACAAGAGAGGAGGTGCCCGCATGCATGTCGTGTGCGCCAATGGAGGTCAGAGGACAGCACTCAGAAGCCCGTTTTCTCCTTCCATCAAGTGGGCTTCCGGGACTCGAACTCAGTTCTCTAGGTTTGCACACAGGCCCCGCTAAACCCTCTCGAGGCCCTGGAAAGGTCTTCCTTCGGCCAGTTGCAGAATCTGACGGTCTAGCTGGTCACTAAAAACAACCTTGATGTAAAGATAGAGTCTTCTTTATTTTATACAGGCTTGGGTTCCAGTACATATTTTTCTTTCAATTTGAAAGTATTTTAATTTTTCCAAATTCACAGGCAAAGCATTAGATTTCATGACAGCGTTTTCCAACACAGTGTGCTGTCCTTGATCTCCCTTGTGAACGCCGCTCCCTCCTTCCGCCTTCTCTTGTAGCCTTCGGTCCCTAGAGCCTCTTTTCTTCCTTCCGTGTCACGTGTATACTTTATCAGCACCTCATTTTCTCTTTTGTGGTCCCCTTTCTAGTTTCATGACCTGCACCCACACTCGTGTGTACACGCATGTGGGCGAGGACGTGGGCTTTGTCTTTCTGTGCCTGGGTTACCTTGCTTACCCTGGTATTTGCTGGTCTATTGTTTTCTTAAGCATTTCATTCACCTTTAAGACTAAATAAAATTCCATTGTGTGTGTGTACCATATCTTAATTTTCCATTATCAAGTGCGTATTCTGAAGCCTGGCTTTTTGGGGGTCCTCTAGGAAGAGGCGGGAAGAATGCTACCCTGGAGTCTGGGTTCAAGGTTACGTTTGAACTTAGCCCGGTGGTGTGGGCAGCTCCTGGGCCCTCTGCAGGTCTGTGGGTACCCAGATTCTCCATCTAGAAACGGGACCCCCACACACACCCCCAGCCCTCATTGGAGCCTTTGGGAAGACTGGCCAGTAGTCTGTTACTTTTGAAAATCCTTCCAGAAGCCCCACGGCTTGAGCGATCGCGGGTTGCTGGGACCCCTGCTTCCTGCGCAGCGTCTCTGGCGATCGCATTTGCTCTCTGTCCACCTTCTGCTCCTGCATCGATGGCATTTAGGGAATCCAGGGTGGGGCAGGGGGCTTCAGGCTACAGTGACCTGGGTCACTCTGAAGGGGAGGTCCCCTGGCTGGGCAGGACTTCTGCTCTGCAGAGGAGACCCTCACATCAAGCAGGGACGGTCGTGCGACTCCTCCAGGGCCGCCCCAAGGTGGAAGGACAGGATCTAGCAAGGTTTCTGTTTTGTTTCGTGACGGTGTCTCCTGTAGCCCAGGGTGGCTGTGAAGTTGCAGTCCAGCTAAGGATGACCTGAGCTTCTCCTCCTCCTGCTCAGCCTCCCAGGCGCTGGGGACGGTGTAGGAATTGACGGGGCACCTCAGACGCGCGACGCAAACGCTCTCTTTTTTTGAGATGATTTTTAGGAGTCTCCCACAGGCCTCGTCCACGCCTCACAGTGAGAGGCCTCTGTGTTTGTGCCTCATGTGGCGGAACTTTTGGCGTGGGCGTGTGGGCCTGTGTGCAGGGGGAGTCTCAGGGGAAATCCCAAGGTGTCATTTCTTGGTCACCCTCCACGTTTATCCTTTGAGATAGGCTCTCCCACTGAACCGGAAGCTGGGCTGAATGACCAGGGTCCACCTGTCTGGAGTCCTGCATCACTGTTGGGGTTACAAGAGAGGGTCGTCATTCCTGACTATTATGTGGGTTCTGCGGATCCGAACTCAGGTCTTCACGCTTCCGTGGCAGGTACACCATCCACTAAGCCACCTTTTCAGTCCCAGATGATTTTTTTGAAAGAAGAATTGAATGTACACAGATATTTGATGTAACTCTTTTAGACAGGCATGACCTTCTGCCACGCGTCTCGCTAGGGATGCTGGGATGGCGAAGCCGGGTGCAGGGACATCCACTAGGAAGCCCAGCAGGCCAGAGGCAAGGTTTTCAGGCCCGAGTGGTCATTATTTATCTAAGAGGCATAAGCCAGGTCCCGGGGGAATGGCCTCTGCAGTGGCCAAGCCTGCTGTGGACACTGGACACAAGAGTGTATCGTAGTGGCCAGCAGAAGGCAGAGGATGTCTACACTGCTGAGCCACAGGGAGCGAGCACTGGACAGGGGAAACGTCAGCTGCGGAAAGGTCACAAGGTCAGCAGGCCCTCCGGCCCGACGACCGGTTAAGGATAAGAATCGCCAGAACCCAGTGACTTCAGCGTGTGGCACCAGCAGACATTTGACCCTGGGGCTCTGTGGGGGACAGGCAGACGTCCCCTGGGGCAAGCATCGAGCTAACCACGGTGCTGACCACCTCCACGTGGTCTGGCCCCTAGCTCCTGAGCCCCAGGGTGTCCCCAGAAAACACCAGGCCAGCTCGGAGCAGGGGTGCCCGTAACAGGGGCGCCCCGCACACTCAGGGCTCTGTGGGGAGGGTTTTACCGCCTGGAAAGACGGAGACCTGGGCACGCCGGCTGGGTTTCTTCTCTAGAAGGGGAATTCTCGGGGATAACCGAGGACACCCCATCGAGGTTTGCGGGTCCGAGGGAGCGTGGGCGCTACGCAGAGAGAAGGGGAAATGCAAGGACGTGGGCGCGAAGCATCCAGCCTTTCTTGTGCTTTCCTGGCAGCTTTCAGTAAATGCTCCAAAAACCCATGATACTCAGTGTCTGAGTGGCAGACACCCGGGCGTGCGTTAGCATTCCTAAAGGTGGCCTGTGCGTTTCAGCGTTCTAAGCAAGCACTTGCTTTTATGTTGTTTGGGGTCTTGAAACAAGACAAGTCTCACCTAAGCCCAGGCTGACTAAGATCTCAAGGGAATCCCCTATTCTACCCTCCCTAGGGTGGGATTGTATGCATGAGCCACCAAGTGCAGTTTGGAGGGGTTTATTTATTTTTGGGTGTGTAGGGGTGTGTGTGTGTGTGTGTGTGTGTGTGTGTGTGTGTGTGTGTGTGTGCGTGCGCGTGCGTGTGTGTATCAGAGGGCACTGTGTGTCCCTGTGGAGGCCCAAGGGTGATATCGGGAATCCTCCTGGATTGCTTCTCTCTGGGATTTCCTAGGCCCCGCCTGCCAGAGCGGGGTGTCCAGGCGGCTGACATTTCCTCTTGGCACTTTTATGTGGGGTCTGGGATCCAAACTCAGGTCCTTTTGCTTTCGAGGCAATGGCTCGATCCCTCAGCCATTTCATCAGCCCCAGATTTTTTTTAAAAAATTTATTATTATTTATTATTTATTCAATTGTATGTGTATGCATGTGTGCGCATGTGTGTATGTATGTGTGTATATGTAGAAGCACAGACGAATTCAGGAACCACCATGGACCGCCTCTACCTCCTCCTTGTTTACGCTGCCCCAGGATTCACAGGCTCCGCCTTACCAGGATCAGAAACACAGGCCACTCCACTTCTGCCCGGCGTCTATACGTGGGGTCTAGGATCCGAACTCAGGACCTTCTGCCTGCAAGGCAGAGGCTTAACCCCTGAGCCACCTCTCCAGCCCCCAGATTTTTTTTTAAATATCATGTTCTAAGTATGTATGTGTGCATGTATGTGCATGTGTGTTATAGATAGATGATAGATAAGAGGTACATAGGCAGAGATAGATAGATGATGTCACCGCTAAGAACACCCTCCATTTGAATGAAAGGGATGTGTGTAAATGTCTTAGCCGTGAGTAGAATCGCTTGAGCTTCTTCGAGACTTGAGATCTTGTTCTCACCTTCTCACCTATCCACTGCCGCGGCCTCCCGTACCCACAGTCCTCAGCAGACACTTGCTGAATGCGTCACGCCCCGGGTGGGGACTCTCCATCCTTCCCTCACGCCCCTCCCCCCACTTCCTCTGGAAGACCATTTCCCCGGGCTCACTGTCCTTTGAATTTTATTGCTAAGCGCAATAAAATTAAGAAATTTTATTAAGAAATAATTCTCCTTTTCTCAAGTTTATTGTTTGTTTTCGGGAGTTAGGGTAGAGTCTTGCTGTGTAGCCCAGGCCGATGTGATCCATTCATGGCAATCCTCTTGTCTTAGTTTCCTGAGTGTTGGGATTAAAGTCCTGTGTGCTATGCCCAACCCAGACTATTATTAGTATTATTATTTAAAAAATAAATAATCCTGTTTATGCTTATTGTTTATGCATGTAGCTTTTCAAAAAAAAATCGAAATTCTGCTTTTGGATTCTGACTCTGAATCTTTGTTAAGCAGCCTCGTTTTGACAGGATACAGTGTCGCATCTCCAAGTCTCAGAAGCTAACTGAACAAATCGGTTTCTAGTTGGAGCCTTTTTGTTTGGGAGGGAAGGAGAGAGAAAGTGGGCGGTGCCCACAAGTGGAGGTCAGGGGACGACTTTCACAAGTCCATTCTTTCCTTCACCCTGCCGGCTTCCGGGGAGCAAACTCAGGTCTCCAGGTTTGTGAGCACGCGCCTCGCCCACTGAGCCATGGCGTTGGCCCCTGGTTCGAATCTCTGGGTGGCGTCTTTGTTGAATGCTGGCCTCCCACAGAGAGACACAGGCTTGCGATCAGGCGTGGCGGCCGTGGAGGGGACCGTCAACACAGCAGACGTTTTGGTATCTCAGCAGAAGCCTCGGCCCCACAGACACAGAGCTGAGGAGACCCGTGTCCTCCCCCTCTCCCCAGAGCCCTGATGTTTGTGGCGTGGAGCATTCTCTCCTGCCATTGCTGGACTCTCTGTCTGGCAGAGGGGAAGGGCCGGGGAGGTGGCGAGGTGTGGAGTTCAGGGAGACCTGTCCCATCGCGGCTGAAGCCTGGGGTTAGCCGGCTGTGGAGCATCTGTCGAAGCACCTGTCAGTCAAGCAGCCCTGGGGAAGCCCCTTCAGCTCTTGCAGCTGACCGGGGGCCTTTCCTTCAAGGGGGCTGCGAGGCGCTGGCTCCCTGTCTTGTTCCGGGAATGAGAAAGTTCTTTCTACGTTTATAAACTGCTGATCGATGGGGGAAATGCAGCCTATTATTATCAACGACAGAGGGGAGGGGTGATTCCACTTAGCAGGCACTGGTTCTGGGACCGGACTGTCCCCCCCTTTGCCAGGAGCTGGGAGGAGTCCATTCCATTCCCCTACAGCCCTCCGGCTCTTGTGACTCCCGCCGGCTCCTCACAGCCCCCAGGACGCCCACAGGGAGTCTCACCCAGAGGTGCTGGCCTTGAGGCCCCTCCCCTAGCTCCTCCCCAGCCCCTCCCCCAGCCCAGCCACCTTCCACAGGTGTGCTAGCTTCAGGCGGGGCTGTGTTTCCCTGAGCAGTTGCTATGAAACGCCCAGGAAGCTACCATTCCTGGGCTCCAGCGGGGGAGGAAGCGTGGCCCGTGGACTCTGGGGGCCCGAGCTGGCCGTGCCGCGCCTCGCCTGCCCGTCTGGCTCCCCTCGGCGGCGAGGGCACCTGGCCGGGCACTGTCATTCCGACAGGTGCTTCGCCCCGCCCGCCCTGCCCCCTGGCTCCCGGAAACCACCCCTTCCTGTGTCAGGGTGATGCTGGGCGGGTGGCCCTGTGTCCACACCTGCTGTCCCCGCAGCCGGGGCGTGTGGGAGGCCTGGGCCGGGGCCGGCATGTGCCCCTTGGGCCTGGGCCCCGATGCCTCCTCCTGGCCGGCAGCCAGGGGCTCCCCCGGGAATGTTCCCTTGGGACCCTGCTTCAGCTGCCATGTGACCTCAGCAATGTCCCTGGAGGCCGGAGGAGGGGAGGAGGAATGCTTTGAGTGCGGGTATGAGGATGAAGAGCAGACGCCCGCCGCGGAGCAGCTGGACAAGGACATCCTGGAAGAGGGTAAATTGCCCCCCCCCCCGGTCGGAATGGGCTGGACCCGCGGCCGCTTACACTTAGCTTTCTTAACTGTGCTATTACTTAATCAGATATGTGAACAGCTTGGTGCCCTGTAGATCCAGGAGCAGCACCAGGGGCTCCCGAGCACGCCTCTGTGCCCCTCTCCTACCCCACCTCCTAGAAAATGGGGTTCTGGCTCCGTCACGGAGGGCTTGCCTCAGCCTTCCCACTCTAGGAGAGCAGACCAAGTGCGTGGGATCGCGGCCCCCGCTTCTGCTGCTCAGGCCTGTGGGGCCGGGAGCCCCCAGGAGTGTGGTGCCCCTGCTTGTGTGTCGTCCCTGGTGACACTTCGGGACCCTGTTTTAAGAGTTGCGGTTGTCTTATCATGACCGAATGAGCCTTAACAAGCTAATGGACTTTAGAGAATGAATCATCATTGCTAAATAAACATGCCTTCTACCTGCCTTGCTGATAAAAGAATTAATCTGTGATCTGAAATGAGATTTTCATTTTATTCTTATGGGGCTTTGCTGTGTAGCCCAGGCTGTCCCAGAATTCCGGATCCTTCTGTCTCAGGCTCCCGAGAGTCACAGGAGTGTATCTCCAGTCCCACTGGATTTTTTAAAATTAAGAAACATTCCAAACAGGGGGCCATGGGAGAGCCTGGTGAACCCCCTCCTGGGACAGAAGGCAGGGCAGAAAGTCACGGGCCCGAACATTACTGGGGTGAGACCCTAGCCAGGTGCATGGACCCCATCACAGACCTGAGACCTCAGACTTAGACGGACTAAGGTGACTGAGGGTACTTCTGTGACCTCTCCGGGGGTCGCAACCCAAACGCCTTCTCGGCTCTGCCTGGGACACTGTCTCCACGTCTCCCGGTGGCTTTTATTTTCTTAGTCATTCACAACCACTCCACGCTGAAGTGTTTTTCTTGCCATTACTGATCTGAGCTGTTAACACTTCCCTTCAAGACAGCTGTGGTGCTTCATTGCAGAAAAGGGGGAAAGCGAGCAAACCAGTGGAGAGCGAGCTCGACTTAGAGGCTGAGAGCCTGGCAGGTGCTTCATGTGCCCTCGAAGGAGGCGAGGAAGGAGGGATGGGGCGACCGGGATGGTGGAGGGAGGAGGGATGGGGCGACCGGGATGGTGGAGGGAGGAGGGATGGGGCGACCGGGATGGTGGAGGGAGGAGGGATGGTGGAGGGAGGAGGGGCAGGCTGACTGGATGACAGAGGAGGAGGAGGGATGGGCCGACTGGGATGATGGAGGAGGGGGAGGAGGAGGAGGAGGAAGGACGGGCTGAGAGTGGTGTGTCCTGGTGGACATGAGCAAGTGCCGAGTCCCTTCCCGTGACTGGCAGGAAGGCTCCATCCGTCCCGGCAGCACGGGGCCAGCCCGGCCTTCACGCGTCTGCTTCCTGTGCTCTCAGGCCTGTGCCAGGGTTGCCCCTCACCCAGGACCCCAGCCCTGCTGCAGCGCTGAAGTAGGGGCGCCTGTAACAGGATCCCCGGACATGGTCATGCCGCCGGGTGCTGCCTCCCAGCACAGCATGATGAGTTTGCCACCAACCATCGAGCCGCGTGGGTCTCGATTAAAGGCTAGGGTGGGCGCCTGGCAGTGCCAGGCGTCCTGGAGAGAGGAAAGCCTGCTTGGAACAGTCCTACTGTGCGCACACTCAGCCGCTTCTGGGTCTCTTCCCGCGTCCGCACCTGTGTTTTGTAGCGACAGGGATTGGAGCAGGTGTTGACTGGTGTTTGCTCTGTGCCAGGAAATACTTTACGTGGATTCCTGCGTCAAACAAACGTGTGGGTATGTGCGGCTGGCGGGTACGTGCGGCTGGCATCTCCGCTGTATGGATGCATGGGAGGAAAGGTAAACAACCTGTCCTCAGTCATGTGGTGCAGAAGTAGCCCCAGCTGTGTCGAGGTGACTCTCGCATCTCTGCTCTCAGCGTGATGCCGGCCAGGCCAGCAGCTCTCCTAGCGGGGCTCACAGCCAGGCCCCTGTAGCACCTCCCAGGAACTTGCTGGAAATATTCATGATCCGGCCTCACCCTAGACCTCCTGCTTAGAAACTTTGAGGTGGGGCCAGCGGTCTGGCTGATCCTGTGCTAGCCAAGGTCTCTAGAGAGCAGTGCAGATGTCTTGCCTTGCCTTGGGGGGGGGAGGGACACCTGCGTTTGTGATCCTGCTGTGGACAGCTCTGGTCCTCTCCTGTCCCTTTGCAGCATCACTGTCTCTCTGGTGCATGTGTCAGGCTGCCCGGTAGCCAAAGCGATCAAGCGTTGTTTGCTGGGGATGGTAACCTCGAAGGACAGCGTATTCCTTGTGTTCTTTGGTCCACACCACAAACCTGTTTTTGAGGTTTGCTCTGGGCCTGAGGGAGCTCTCGGTGCAGGTCAGCCAAAGAGCACCTTAGAAGGTGTGGCTTCCTGGCCAGTCCTGCTGGGAATCTACCTCACATCCCAGAGCAGGCCTGACGCGGGACCCTGGTGTTCCCAGCCACAGCCCCGTAACCGCCTATGCCGTGGTCCCCGGATGCAAGAAGCGTGGGGTATGAGCTAATGAAGGGAAGGGCCTTGGGGACATTGGTTGGCGAAAGGACCCAGTCGCTCGCTCTCATGTGGCGTACCCCGAGGGCGTTCCTGGTCTCCTCTGAACCCCTCCCTCCCCTCCCTGGAGTGTAGGGCGCTTTCTGTCCTTATCTGTCCAATCTTCAAAACAGACATGAGTTGAGAGTTTCCATTTTGCAATCAAGACTGGGAGAGGCTCAGGCAAATTGGCCCCATCAGGATCGGCCGCCAGCCTTGAACAAGTGCCAAAGGCCCTGCTCTGTGTCTGCAGCTGGGGACCCCCCCTCCACCCCGGTCAGCCCAACCGGCTTCTTACCCTGATTGGAGTCCTGCTGCCGCTTACCCCACTCTTGCTATTGGAGCGTGAGGTCCTTCTAGACCCTTCAGGACGCCCACTGCCGCTGCATTCTTCCTTGTGTCTCGGCGGTGAGAACACTTTGGTGCCACGTCTCTGGCCACCGGAATGTTGGGTGACATGCCTGGGGAGGTTTTGCTTGCATTCCCGGGGTGACCACCAGCAGTGCCAGACTAATTAGCGACTGGCCGCCCCCTGGGTGCCCAGGCAGCAACTGGCCGAGGAAGACACAGGGACGCGAAGCCCACGGCGTGTGCGTGGCGGGGCCCTGGATGCCCACGGGAGCACCCCCTGAAGCCGGGCTTCCTTCTGTCTTCTCCCACAGCCACTTCTGGGGCAGGTCCCAGGTTGCAAGATGAGTTGCTAAACTTTGGAAAAGCGCCTTCAGGATTGCTCGGAAGGCAGGAAGACAAGATGCGCACAGGGCGGGAGCCGGCCCAGGGCTGACGGCTCCCCAGCCCGAACCAGCCTTGCAGGCGTGAGGAGCACACGTCTAAAGGCTTTTTTTAAAAGCGTTTATTTGCCCATTGTGCACGCATACAGCGCCGTAAGCATGTATGTGACGTATGTAGAGGTTGTAGGATTATTGTAGGAGTCGAGGTTCACCCTCTATGACACGGGCTTTGGGGATCGAACTCAGGTCTTTGGGTCTGGCAACAAGCGCCTCTACTTGAGGTCCTTCTGAAGGTGCCTCCTTTTGACAATCACGTGATCAAAACCATAGGCCCCAAGGACCTGGAGTTTCCCCCAAGAATCTCATGCTGGAGACGGGAGAGGCCCAGAGTCGGCCAGAGCAGAGCGTTGCAGTTGGTCAGACTGGAGCAGTCCAGGCGGAGACACAGACGGGGCCGGACCACGCCCTGACCACCCTCAGCTACCCAGGCCTCTTCTCTGTTTGAGCCTAAATCTCACGTCAGGGCTATGAACACCGACCTGGGCCTCTTTATTCCTTCCCGCTGCGACCACCTTGAGTAAATCTCCTTCAGCTGCTTCTGGTTTTCCTTGTGTGTTTAATCGGCCTACAGAGGATGCGGTGGGGTGGGGAGGTCAGCTCTGGATGGGTGGTCTTAGCGCTGAGCCTAGCACTCCAATGACGAGCACGTTCAGGGATCCAAGACTGAAGCACATGTGTCTCGCTCTCCCCAAAGTGGGCACCGATAGCCGGGGTGGGGGGGTGCGTCTCACACGCACACCAGTTTTCAGGTTGCGAGCAGCAACAGGTGTGTCTGGGCACACAGAAATGGACAAACATGGCGGCCTGTGGTGGCTCAGGCCGGCTCCTGCCGCTCTCCAAGGTCTCTCCTTGTCTCCAGGGTGAAACCTGGGAGTTGGGGTGAACCCAGAGTCCTCTGATTCAAGGCTGTTCCTGGGCTGCAAAGGGCAGCTTGGTCCTGGAGAGTGACTGATCCGGCTGTGCCCAGCATTCATCCTCAGGCTTGCAGAAGCGGCCCGAGGCCTGGTGTCCTGTTGATACTGCACGGCTGGTGGGATTCATGGGGGGGGGTCCTGTGCAGAGTCCGTGCTGGTTTATCGATACCAACATGGAGTGCCAGCGTCCCTGGGCAGCTGAATTTAAGGGGGTCTGTATTTTAGGGTTCCTTGACCAGTCTGCCTCCAGCTCCTCTGACTCTCTGGCAATATCTATGCCTGACACTTGGCTGCCGAGTGTGTGTGTGTGTGTGTGTGTGTGTGTGTGTGTGTGTGTTCTCAACTAGGTCAAGAATTCCTTGAGGGTCACTTCCTCCATTGGCTCGTCAGTTCATTTCCAGCATAAATAGGTCAGGCCCATCCATAGTAGCTGCGAGGCCTGGGTGTGTTCTTCCTGCCCGAGAAGGGACCGTAGGAGTGTTTTCCCAGCAAGGGTGGGCGCACACTGTATGGGAGACGGTGTGCTGGCCCCCAGTCCCGGTGAGCGCCAGGAGCAAGCCTTCTGTTATCGTCTGGTCAGTCGTCTCGGCGACAAGTGGCCTCCATAGGTCAACACTGCGCGTTCCTGTCTGGGGCGAGGCCCCTCGTAAACCCAGTCCAGGCAGGCGTGTGGCCTTGTCCCTGCCTAGCGGCGGGCGTCTCTCTGTGTCGGGTGAGGTTAGTGGGGCTCATGTTTGCCCTTCTGTTTGATCTGGCTGTGAGTGCCAAGGAGTCAGGAGGTGCCCGGGTAGCAGTGGGCATGCAGATGCCCAGCACTCATCGCCCTGTGTTTTTCTTCTGTGGTGTGTGGTCAGGGTAGGGGGGGTGTGCATGCGCATGTGCACACAGGTGCACGTGGAGGCCACAGGTTGGCATCACCTGGCTGCCTCGATCTCGCCACCGTCTCTTGAGACAGGGTCTCACGGGACCCCAGCTCCTGGCCGCGCAGCGAGGTTGAGGCTGCGCCTGCCTCCCCTCCCCAGCGCAGGCACCGGAGGGGCACGGCTGTCGCCAGCCTGCACGTGGGGCCGTGCTCAGAATCTCAGGTCTGGGGCGGCACTTGAAGGCCGAGCCGTCTCCCCAACCCTCTTGAACAGCTTCTCAGAACCCGCTGTCGACCCTCCAAGGCGAGAATGAGCGGTCTGTGAGTCCGTCAGCCCCCGAGGCTGATCCCTCTCCAGCCGCGCCAGTCCGCCCTGCCCTGGACGCCTCCCCCTCCCATCTCGGGGACTGGCGAGCACTCAGACGTGGGGGTGACCGTCTGGACCGCTCTTCTGGTGGGCCTGGCTGTGAGCAGCCGCCCTGCTGCTGTCCCCGGACACGGTGGCTGCATCTGGAAGCAGGCCAAGGCCCCTGCGGTACGGCGGCCACGTGTCCCCCACACCCCGCTAGCTGGTGACCGCTTCCTACAAGTGCATCTTTCCCAGCCCCCCCCCGACTCTCCGTCCCCTGTGACGTCTCTCGTGACCTTGGACTTGAGCTCCCTCAATCCTTTCTTCCCGCCTTCCATTGCAGGACATTGTATCAGGATGGCCGCGTGGTCTAAGGCGCCAGACTCAAGCCGCGGCTTCCATGCAGGACAGCTCGCGGCCGGGAGGGGACGCGAGCCCGTGTCCACCTTGAGGCGGTGGGACCCCAGGGCTTTGTCTCCTTCCTGGAGTGGGGACGAGAGATGACCTGTCCAGGCCCAATCCGGGCAGTGCTCGCCCACAAGCGTGAGGATGGTCTGCTCCCCAGCACACTGTCAGCGGAAGTGGGGTGCAGTGCTGCCTCGCCATCCTGCACTGGGGAGGTGGAGACGGGCGGACCCCCGGGACTTGGTGGCCACTCGCTAGTCAGTGAGTTCTAGGCCAGGGATAGACTCTGTCTCAGAGGACAGGGTGGACAGCACATGAGAAATGACAGACATGCGCACACAGATGTACCTGTGCACACTCATATAGACCCGTACACGCATACATGCTCACCACGTGTACAGTACTCACACATACTCATCCACGTACACATAGCGTGTGTACATATTCAAGCATATGCACATACCTGTATATACACCCACATGTATGCACACCCCCCACTCATCCACAGGGACATGCACGCCATTTACACACATGTACATGTGTACTCACATATCCTCTCATGAACACACTCATGCACATACATACACCACACACGTTCACACACACGGTTGCACATGCACATGTACCTGCAAACACACACAGAAGCTGACTGTTGCTTGCAGGTTACGCAGACCTGCCCATCTTGGAGTTCAGCCGGGCGTCCCCACTGCTTCCCGTGTGGTGTCCCGTGCTCCTGAGCACTTCCTGTCTGACATGTCACAGCCGGCAGCGGCAGGCGGAGTCAGGGCTGGCGTACCCGAGCATTCAGGTTGCCAAGCGGCTGGAGGGAGGCGGCTGCACCACCCTGGGGTCTTAGGGCCTTATTTGCATATTATTTGGTGACCTAAAATGCAGAGGTAAAATTTGCATTCTGTAGAAGTCACCCGTGTTAACTGGGCAGTTTGCTGACTTTGGATCTCACTGGGTTGCACGAGTTAATCCTCCGCTCAGTGAGAGTTCTCTCCTGCGTGCTGCGAAGCCTGCTCGTGTCAACCGACCCTCAAACAGCTGGTATTTTGGTGACTTTCTCCCCTCCCCCCCAAGGGTTTTGTGGTTCATAGACTCTGGCATATTAGCTCTGTCTTCCTTTTTGTGGTGAGTGTGGACAGGCCGCATCTTGCTCATTCGTCAGCTGGTGGATGTTGTCCTACTCGTTGGCTGTTTGGCTATTGCTGCCATAACACTCAGGCTCGGGGTTCGACGCCTTGGTTTGCTTCCATTCCCTGCTGGTGGAGTCTTAAGAGATTTTTCAAGTCCCGGTGACCTCAGGCCGTGCGTCCAGCTTCTCTGTCTCAGCCTTCCTGTGTTGCAGTGGAGGGGGATGTGTCTGCCTGTCCCCGGCCCCGCATCTGTCAGAGTGCTGTCCACGGCCCACTCACAGTAGCCGTGTGCCCGCCGGCCAGTTTCACAGACGTGGACCCAGAGCTGCCCAGACGCAGTTCTTCTCCCTGGGTCGTGGGAAGAGCAGGTGTGTGGGGAGGGGGGTGGGGGGACCGGACACGGAAGGAGGCTTCTGTGGTGACTCACGGGGAATGTCAGAGGAAGCCTTTTGTCCTCGGCTTCCCACTCTGCTCTGCCCGCCCGCTGCCCCGTGGGCCGGGCAGCCTGTGGGGTTTATTACGCTTTCCTTCCTGGTGTGTCAAGAGCCAGCTCGCTGCTCCAGGGCGGTATCCCCACACACACCTGTGGGCCATTCATGTTTCTCACGCCCACCCAGCTGTGCCCCCGCAGGGCGCACCAGAATTTCTAGGGGTCTGGTTGTGAATGTTTATTCTAAATGCTTGCTGGGTTGTTGCTGTTGTGTGAGGGAGAAAGGGAGTGTATGTGTGTGTGCTTGTGTGTGTGTGTGCTTGCGCATGTGTGTGTGCGTGTGTGTGCGTGCGTATGTGCGCGTGTGTGCGTGTGCGTGTGTGAAGTCACAAGCCTCAGTGTGTGCGTGTCTATCAGAGGACCACTTCTGGGTACCATTCCTCACCTGTCACGTCCGCCTCGCGAGAGGCCTGGTCTCTGTATTACTGCTCAAGCTGGGGGCTGCGAGCTTCCAGAGAGTCTCGGGCCTTCGCCGCCCATTTCCCGTAACCCCGCATAGTTAGCGGATGCTGATCCCACTGTGCCTGGCATTTAAGTGGGATCTGGGCACCCGGACACTGGTCTTCACCCTTGCTCAGCAAGCGCTTCACCAGCCTTCTCCCTAGCTCTTTAGTTATTCACCTATTTTGGGGGGGGGGAAGCTGGCCACCAATACACAGTGTAACTCCAATGACCTCGGACTTCTGACCCACCCACCCCCAGCCTCCCAAGTGCGGGAACAAGAGGCATCGGTCAGCACACCTACCAGGGCTTCATGCATCAGCTGGGCATGCTGCCAGCTGAGCCACGCCCCCAATCCTGCCTGCAGTTTTTACAGTAAAAGTGGTGGAAGATGAAGCTTGACTTTGTACGAAGCAGACGTCGAGGAGCAGTGCAGGAGGAAAGCTGCTGGGGAGGGGTAAGGGGGGAACCTCTCCCAAAGACGTCAAAAACTTGTTTACATTACATGATCTATGCGGGGTGGGGAGGTGGGAGGGGTGAAGTGCAGGCGGGTCCCCGCAAGCGTGGGCCGTGCTCACGGGGTCTCTGCCTTGGTTCCTGGTTCTTTGCGTTAAAGGAGGCGTGTCTTTTTGAGGGTTGGGATTTTTATGCATTTATTTAATTTCAGTACTTTCTAGTTAATTAGTTTGTATATGTATAAGTACATGCTACCGTGTGTGTGTTTGGGGGGGTGTATATCAGAGGACAGCTTTGTGGAGTTGGTTCTCTCCTTTCTCCATGCGGGTTGGAGGAGTTGAACTCAGGTCTTCCTGCCCTGCCAATGCATGCGCCCCCTGTCACCCCAGAGACTTAGCAATGGCTGCCCTCTGCTGCGTCCTGGTCAGATGGCAGACTCGGGGCTCTGTGCTCTTCAACCCAAGCTGACCTGTTCCACGCAGAGACTCTGTTCTCCACAACCAGGAGACCCCTGGAAGAATGGGGTTGTCTTGGCCCGGACTCTGGGCCTGTTCTGTACCCCACAGCCAGTGGCCACACATGGGAGCTCACAAAGATGCTCTCCTTTCAAAAGCCTCCCAAATGCCCTCCTTTGGCCCAAACCCAAGTTCTTTTGTTTTGTTTCAGGTGTGGGGGACTGTGCAGCCTGGGAGGATATCCCGTCTCCATTCCTGAATGCAGAGTTCACAAGTGCTAACAGCCAAGGGGGCACTTGTGGAGCCTTGTAGCCCCGATTACAAGGGGTATCCCTTGTCTCCCAGGTTGCCCTGTTTCCAGGCACCCCGTCTTGTTGGGCACCAAGCCTGTGCATGCTGTGTCACTCGGGGTTAGTGGCTGTGCATCTACATGGCCAACTTAAGCAGGCTCCGAGTCACTTCTCCTGGGATTTGGACCATAGTTTTCTCCTGTCATTAAGTTACTACAGAGGTAATAGCTACTCCTTTACTTCCTCCTCAGACCCATTTTGGGGTAGAAAAGCATCTATTTGATAGTGAGTGCACAGAAATGGAACTTGCATGCGAAAGGTGGAGAGAGGAACTGGCCGAGGTTTACTGCAGCTTTAGTGTCTAGAAAGTGGTGCTTGGAAATCGGGGCCTGTTGCCCTGTACCGGGCAGACAGAAGCTTGGCTCCTTCCCTTCCCACGCTTCCGAGCCTCATTCCACGCTCTCATTTCTCGGAAGAGGAAACCCAAGACCCAGCAGTTAGGGGTCTCATCCTGTCCTGTGAGATCCTCAGTCTCTGCAGTCAAGGTTCTCTCTCTCTTTCATCTCTCTCCCCCTCCCCCCATGTGTATCCCACTCTGTTTACACATTTCCTAAACACTGTCAACCCATCTCAGCCCTAGCCTTACCCTGCATCCTGGCCAGGGTTCAGTTCCCACAATGCACCTTCCTTCTCTGCCACCTGCATTGTGCCCTTGACGTTGGGTTCTGACTCTCCCCCGCCCCCAGCCTTCCTAGCTAGAAACACCGGCCCTGCAGGGTTGCTGGAAGATCCCCCGAGAAAGACCGCGAAGTGCTCAGACAGATTTAGCTGCTGCCCTGGGGAGGGAGGGGTCTGTTCTGCTGCAGACCTTTGCAGCTTGCCTGCTGTGGGTTGCATTTGCGTTTGCAACATGGTGTTAAGCACAGGCCCCACAGTACGGCCAGAGGCAGGACGAGCCAGCAGTGGGCTGTGACCAGTGACCCCTGCTCAGAGCAGCTCATAGCTCGCGGCAGCCCGCGTGCCTGCGCATCCACGCCATGTGCAGACGCCCCGCCTCAGACCTCCCCCGGGGATGCCCCTACATCTCTGTTAATTAGAAGTGTCTGCCGCTGTTATTAATTCCTCCTGAAAGTCGCCCCCGGGAGGGTCCCAGGACCTTGTATTTTACTCAGCTGCGCACGTTAGGAAAGTATCTGAAGTGGTTTTGCCCCCACGAGCACACCGTAGAATTGTTTTAAAAGCCCTGCGATCCTATCCAAAAGCTGATACTTTATTCCTACTCTAGGTTTTTTTTTTTTTTTCCTGGTACCTATTTCTCTTTTCTCCTCAAATTGTGATAGTGTACATTTTTCTCTTTGCATTTGCATGTGTACATATGCGTGGAATGTGCATGTATGTATTCATGCTCACATGCGCGTGCATGTGTACACGTGTGTGGGTGTGAATGTGTGTTTCTGTGTTCACGTGGGGGTGGGTGGGAATGAGCACAGGAGCCTCACAGGGACAGGTTTAGAGAGCGTCCCGTGTGCGTGAGATGTGTTCTCTTCTCTCTCTCAGAACCAGGGAACCTAAGATTCGTGGCTTGTAGCGGTGGTATCAATGTCAGCATCCCCCAGAGCATACCTACCTACCATGTGTTGTGTTTTGTGGTGGGGGCTGGATCACGCACTTACACCTCCGTCTTCTGCGTCATTTCTTGAGTCCACATGAATTGCCTGCAGGTGGCTGTAACGACCTACAGAGATGGCCTTCTCTGGGTCCTGCAAAGCCCGAGACCTTCTGCAAAGGCCAGCTGAGTGCTCCTGCCAAGCCTGAGACCCCCAGCTGCCAAGCTGGCCCGGGCGGTGTGAGCTGACCTCCATCAGCATCCAGCACACACCCCTCCCTGGCTGCTGCCTGGGCTGTGGGAAGGGGGGTGCCCCAGGAGATGTCTGATTCCCAGCAGACTGGGGGACCCACTGAGGAAGGGCCAGGAGACAGCAGGGGGGCTGGGGGAGCACCCAGCTCCTGCCAGAGGCAGTGCTGGCAGCTGTCCGATGAGAGCCAGACTTCAGTGCGTCTCCGTGGCTCGGCAGTGCCCAGCAGGTCAGGTCTCCCCCAGCGCGTCCTGGGGCCACGGCTGCTTGCGCTGCTGAAATATTTAAAGACCTACTGCGTTCCAGCCGCCATCTGCGGGAACCACCGCGCTCCGAGCTGGGCTTGATGGTTGGCTCTGGTGCCAGGTGCCTTAGAGGGGCACAAAAGTTCCTACTGTGTGTATGTCTGTGTGTATGTGTATGTCTGTGTGTATCTGTGTGCATGTATCTGTGTGTGCGTATGTGTGTGGGGGTGCACATGCTTGCTAGAATCTGTGGAGGCCAGAGGTCAACCTCAGGTCTTGTCTGCCTTGTTCTGCAACACGCTTTCTCACCGAGTACCCGAGTCTCACTGATCAGGCTGGGCTGGTTGGCCTGAGAGCCCCGGGGTCCGCCTGTCTGCACCCTTCAGTTCTGAGATTAAACAATCCCTATGCCATCTTTTCATGCGGGTGCTGGGATTTGAACTGAGAGCCTCACACTTGCATAGTGTGCACTTGACCCACCAGCAAGTTCTCAATCTTAATGGAATTATTCTCCATTTTTAGCTAGAAACACCACTAAGATGTTTCAACAAGTCTAGAGTGACAGGGTGCAAAGAATGTTTCCTTTGGCTTTAAATTCAAATGTGGTCACTCTGCCCATTGGAGAGTGAAGCTCGTGGTGCTTTGTGGTGTGTGTTAAATGCCAGTCAGTTCCTTGCCTTTGACTTGAAATAAAAGAACCGCGGGGTGCGTTAGCCGAGTGAAGCGTCTTCTGCTGCAGCCTTATTCTTGGAAGAAGGGCAGAGGCGTGTAGTCCTGGCCTGTCCTACAAGCAGTCTCTTTAGACCACAGTGAACTGTGTGGTGTAATCAGTTCTGTATCTGTGTGTGCATGTGTGTCTGTATGTATACACGTGTATGCATGTGTATTTCTGTATATGCATGTGTATCTCTGTTATACATATGTGTGCCCATATATGCCTCGGTGTATATGCATATGTGTGTGCATGCATGTCCCCGTGTATACATATGTGTGTATGTGCATCTGAATATACTGTGTGTGTACCTGTGTGTGGCTACATGTATCTGTGTGCCTGTGTATGTTTGCATGTAAATGTATATGTGTGTGCCTGTGTTTTCTGTGTATATGTCTGTGTGTGTATCTGAGTGCATGAATGTGTGTGTCTGCATGTGTAGACATGTCCCTGTGCATGTGTGTCTGAGTGTATGTATCTGCGTATGTGCATCTACATGTGTACATGTGTGCTTATACTTCGATGTGCATATCTGTACATGTGTACATATATGCATGTGTATGCACGTGTTCTGCATATATACATGCATATGTATGTACATGTTTCTGCATGTGTACATATCTCTGTGTCCATGTGTGTCTGTGCATATTATGTGTATGTTTATATATGTGCATGTGTGTGCATCATCTGTGTATCTGTGCATATGTGTGTGCATGTGCAGCAGCAATAGTAGCTGCGCTTTCCCACCCAGTTTCCTGCATGGGAGCTGCACAGCCTTGAGCATCTGGGGGTACCTGTGCCATCACCAAGCTGTCGGACTCACGTCACAATCACACCAGTCGCTGCCGTCCAGAAACTCCCACCCTGTCCACATGGTCAGTGTGGTGCAGTCCTGCAGTCCTCACACAGGCCACATCCCACACCATCCACTTCTGTTTGCTGAGTTGTGTGGAGCCAATTGCCTCCCACTCCACTGCCTGGCTCTGGGTAAAAGTGTGCGTCTTTGTGCGTGCGTGCGTGTGTGTGTGTGTGTGTGTGTGTGTGTGTGTGCGTGCGTGCGCGTGCACATACATGAGCGCAATGTGAAGTCTTCATGTTCCCTCACTGGAACTGGGACTCCCTGGTGCTGATGAGTGTGGTGTAGGCAAGACCAAGGACCACCCAGGCCTTAGACGCAGACCAGCGTCAGGGCCACCATAGTGGGTGGGTCATCCACCTGTTGGGTGTTGGTGCATCCGCCATGTTGGGCGGGTCGTCCGCCTGTTGTTAGTTGGTGCATTCACCATGTCAGGTGGGTTGTCCGCCTGTTGGGTGTTGGTGCATCCGCCATGTCGGGCGGGTCGTCCGCCTGTTGTTAGTTGGTGCATCCGCCATGTCAGGTGGGTCATCTGCCTGTTGGCCATGTCGGGTGGGTCAGTCTGCCTGTTGGTTGTTGGTGCATCCGCCATGTCGGGTGGGTCATCCGCCCGTTGGTTGTTGGTGTGTCCGCTATGTTGGGTGGGTCGTCTGCCTGTTGGCGGTTGGTGCATCCGCCATGTTGGGTGGGTCATCCGCCTGTTAGTTGTTGGTGCGTCCGCCATGTTGGGTGGGTCGTCCACCTGTTGGCGGTTGGTGCGTCCGCAGTCTCACTGTCCTTGTCTTTCTTACAGTTCTATGTGCTGATCGAGTTGGCCAGATGACTAAGACATACAATGACATAGACGCTGTCACTCGGCTTCTCGAGGAGGTAAGTGTCTGGGGAGGACAGAGCTGACTCCTGGGGCTGTGCTGTCCACATCGGGGACCACCCCGGGTCAGGGAGGACTCCCGCGTGGGCCCTCGTGGGCACAGCATCGTGGTTTTATTTACTTATCATCTATTTTGTGGGATGTGTGTGGATGTACACACATGTACCAGGTATGGAAACTGGAGCTCAGCTTCAGGGGCTCCTCAGGCATCACCCACTCCCCCCCCCCCCGAGACAGATCTTACCGGGAATGCTGGCCAGCAAACCCCAGGGATCTGCCTTCTGCCTCCCCAGTACGGGATTCCAAGGGGCACCGCCGTCCTGCCTCGTCCGGGGCTCTGGAATTGAACACAGGTCTCGTGCTTGCAGCCGGTTACCCCTGCTGAGCCCTCCCTCGGCCCGCAGCCGAGCACATACGTCTCCGTAGCTGTTACTCTGTGTGGATCTCTAAGGTTGCTTTGCTTCAGTTGGGTTTTTAGAAGGCCGCGTCCTACCAAACCCAGGCTGGCCTTGAACCTACCACGCTGCACGCTGAAGCAGGTCTTGGCTCCTGATCCTCCTGCCTCCACCTCCCAGATGCTGAGCTCATGGGCTTGTGCCACCACGCCCAGCTGAGAGTTTCTATTTTTAACAGACTGAATCGATAATGCAAAAATACAGCAGTATTTAAACACCCGGTTTAAGACCTTAGGAACCCTAAACTGTGTGTGGACAGTGTATTGTGAATACAAAGGGCGCATGCAAACATGCCACCATCCGTGCTTCCTAGGGTACCCTGAACCTCTACCCCTCGGCTGGTGGTGCACATTCAGTATTAGCTTGGCATGAGCAGTATTGGTGTGGTGGGAAACGCAGGGAAGTTGTTCAGGCCAGGCAGGGTGCAGGCTTCAGAGAGCTGGCGTTAGTTCACACCAAGACCTGGTCACCTGCAGGCCCGGGTGGGGCTGGGCGGGGCTGAGTCATGGGGTGCTGAGATAGCTTTGCAGCTTCTGGATTTTGACCTAGGGCCTGAAGGAGGAAGGATTTATTTTGGCTCCTGGTTTTGGGAAGATTTCAGCACATCTTAGCAAGGAAGGTTCCGTGGCCCTGGGAGCGGGTGGTGGCGGCCGTTCAAGTTGCAAGTGTTGAGGTTTATGTGCGTGTTGCTGACAAAGTCACAACCAGACAGCTTGGGGGAGAAGGAGGCTTTGTTCTTTATGGTTCTCCATTACAGCTCTTAGTCCAGCTTGGCAGGAGAGCTCACCCCAACCCCAGGAGCAGAGGGAACTGGCTACACCACGTCCACAGGACGGCTGAGGGGGGCAGACCTCACTTGCCAGACTGCTGCAGCCAGCCGACTGAACCGCCTGTTGTCCACATGTCCCACCCAACGTGGGTCTCCCTGCATCTGTTAGATCATTTCCTGCAGGCCTGCTCAGGCCTTGCCTGGCCTACCGGTCATCTCAATACTTAGACGAAGAAAGTAGATCAAGAGCTATATAGTGAGCTGTAGTGAGCGTTAGGGTAGCCTGGGCTCATCAATAATCAGCAACAATAGCAATAAAGAAAAGAACTCACTTTTCCCCAGGCAATTTCCCTAAGCATGGTGGCATAGAATGTAGACTCTAGAAGTGGCTGGTTGGTAGGATATCCTTCTGTTTTGTGTTTGAAGGGCCATCTTGTCCCTGTGTTTTGTAAACCACGGGGCCTTATCTCCTTCCCTTGATAAGAAAATCTTAGCCAAGGTCACCCGCCTTTCTCTGGAAGTCCCGGGTCAAAGGCTGGCTGCTGTCGTCATGCCAGGGTTGCCCGTGCCATGCTCTTAGCGGGCATGACTCCGCAGCGTCTGTTCAGGGACGCTGGTCTGCTTCCCGCCATAAGCAGTGGATGCTGCGGACGTCACGCGCGGCTGTGGGTTCTACGGGAAGGAGACCTCAGGCGTGGGGGCCCTGGGGAATGCACTTGGGCCAGCGCTCGCCTCCCCCGCTTACAGCTCTTCCCGCTGGCCCTGAGTCATGCTTTTTATCCAGAAATTGGTGAATGAGATGACTCAGCCCCTGTGCGTGGGAGGCAGGCTGCGCCTTACAAAGCTCCGTGTGGCCCAGTGCGTGGGCACCAAGGCGGCACCACGTCGCGGTCTCCTAAGGCAAAGCGCAGCCACCGAGAGAACAGGCAGCTAGCCGCGGCCCCGCCGCGCTTCTCTCCCGGGGATAAAAGGACTAGATTTTTAATAGCTCCTCCAGCCCTGGCTTATTTATTTGGAGTCTGTCTCATTGAGACTAGATCCAAGCTCATATCCTATCCCTCTTCTTGCTTTTAGAACCAAGCATTCGCTTTCTGTCAACTGGTAGTAAGAAATAGGTCACGGGCACACGCGCTCAAGTGCGCTTGTATATGCACTCATCCACATGCAGAAGCACACACACACGTACACACTCGTACTCACACATGCATGCATACCGCACACATATACATACGAGGAAGGAAAGAAGGGAAGGAGGGAGGAAAGAAAGAGAGAAAGAGGAAAGAGAGAGAGAGAAAGGAGAAAGAGAAAGGAAGGAAAAAAGAAAGAAAAAGAGAAAAGGTAAAAGGGAGAACAAAAGATAGAAGAAAAGGAAGGAAGAGAAAGGAGAAGGAAGGAAGGAAGAAAGGAAGGAAGGAAGGAAGGAAGGAGGGAGGAAGGGAGGGAAAGAGGAAGGAAGGGAGGAAGGGAAAGAGGAAGGAAGGAGGAAGGGAACGTTAGGCCTTAGTCGAGGGGGACGTAAGTGCGTCACTAGTCATGTTCTTGAGGAATTCACTTCCGTCGAGTTCTTTCCCCCTGCCCCATATTCCTGTGGTTGTAACCACTTTGTGAATCCACAGAGCCAGACATAGTACCCAGCACTGAGGGGCAACTAAGGCAGGAGAACCTGAATTCCAGGGTCGAATGCATGTGGGCTGCTGCTAGCCCACAGTGACATTATCAGTGAAAACTTAGAAGCCAGAATAGGAAAGAACCAGGAGACTGGAGACCCCTCGCGACCCGTGCAGAGCACACATCGTAATGACCCGCGAGGATTAGCTCTCCAGCGTGGCCTGAGACAGCCGCCCTCAGCGTCCGGAGGGAAGGCCAGGGCCCTCCTGCCAGCGGCGCGCCAGTGAGCAAAGGGCTCTTGGGCCCCTGCTGTCTTTTCCCCCCCTGTTCTCTCCCCCAGGCCCCCAGCAGCTCAGAATGGCAGTAGCCCCACAGTATTAAACGCCTGCTGGCTCAAGCCTGGGCGTTCGTCTTGGTGAAGAAGTTCACAGGCGTGTTAGACGTCCGCGCATCTGCAGAGAGGGGAACATTGCTATCTCAGCCTTGGCCACGCGTCACAGGCTCGGTCCATTTGGGCTTGCGTTAGTTTCAAGGCGGCCTTGAGAGGCTCGGTCCATTTGGGCTTGCGTTAGTTTCAAGGCAGCCCTCGGACATCCGGGTCCTGTGCAGGCTTCCTCAGAGCATCTGTAAGACCATCTCTTTCGTGCACCAAGGAAACAGCCTTAGCCAGGACCACGAGATAGGAACCTTCCTGTAGACACTGCAGCCCAGGTGGATAAATGCAAACGAGACCCTCTCTGGGTACCTGGAATGTCAATATGTCCCCTTACCCCATGGTGGGGTGCACTTTCTGTGCACTATGGGCTGAGTTTCTGGGTGGCAAGGGGATGATGGGGGAAGCATGTGGGGTGAATGCAAGGTGTTTACAGCTTGGTGTGGTGCCCGGCTGGCTCGGGGCACTGGTGGTAGAATTGCAGTTTGGGGACTGTGGAAAAGCTTGGAGCCCATCATCCTGCAAGGCGGAGCCCCCTTGCTGAGATGCTGCGGGTGCTGGCGAGGTCTGCCAATGCGGCATTGTGGACTCCAGCAGAGTCTTCCTCTCTGCCCCTGTGGGCTCCTCCAGGACACACAGGGTCCTCAAATCCCTTCTCTCTCTCGCCTTCCGCAGAAAGAGCGGGATCTGGAGTTGGCTGCGCGGATCGGCCAGTCGTTGTTGAGGAAGAACAAGACCCTAACTGAAAGGAACGAGCTGCTGGAGGAGCAGGTGGAGCACGTCAGGGAAGAGGTGAGGAGCTGCGGGTGGCTGGGGAGGAGGGCGGGGAGGAGGGCAGAGCAGGAGTGATGGGGGGAGGAGAGGAGGAGAGAGGAGCCAAGGAGCAGAGTGATAGAGGAGAGGAAGAGGAGGAGGGGGGGGGAGGAGGGGGGAGGAGGGAGGAGCAGGAGTGATGGGGAGAGGAGGGGGAGTGGAGAGGGCCAGGAGCAGGGGGGAGGGGTGGGAGATCAGCAAGAGCCCAGGGCTCAGAGCCAGCTGTAGAGGGGTCCCAAGGGAGACTGCCGTCCTGTGGTGCCTGCATGTGGCTGGGCCTGGGCAGGGCAGGTGGGCACCATCCTCTGAAAGCCCAGTGTCTGGCCACATAGACCCTCCATGAAGACGCACGCACAGGCCATCCAACAACCAAGTGAGCCTGGGCCCCTGGACAGACCCATGAGGGCTGAGAATGGTCCCCAGGAGGGCACCTTCTAGAAAGCACTCCCCCCCCCCCCCCCCGTCCCAGGTGTCGCAGCTGCGCCACGAGCTGTCCATGAAGGAAGAGCTGCTTCAGTTCTACACCAGCACTGCGGACGAGAGCGAGCCGGAGTCCGTCTGCTCCACCCCGTGAGTCTCCACACGGAGCCCCTCTGGCTGCAGGGTCTACACGGGCCACTGGCGGGGTGTCTGCAGAGCTACCGTCCTGGGGCCCCGGCTCCCCCTGTGAGCAGGAGCTTGTCTCCCTCCTGAGATTAGCGCTTGTCTGTCCCGCACATTCACGTGGCGGATCCTTGGGACCAAGGGGGGGGGGCGCATCTCTGAAAGTGGGGTTCATGGGGAGCCTGATGGCCCTCCGGGGGACCTGCGACCCACACGCTGTGTTTTTTCACGTGTGTGTCTGTCCCTCGCCGTGGGCGGAGAGATCTCGGAGCTGCGGGCATGGTTCGCACTCACGGAGCGCGGAACACGCTTCTTACGCACAGAAGCGCATCCACGCACCGTGGGAGGCGCGCACCGGCTGCTGGGATTGCCTCGGTTTTAACAAGAGCAGCTTCTCCCCGGCTCTGAGCAGATGGGTGGCCCACGCCTCACAAGCATCAGGGCGCCGTGCTGGGGGGATCTGATGTGCAATTGAGTCTGCACATTGGGGCGGCGGATGGCAAGCCTTGGGCCCGACCCTTGGCGGGTCTCTGCGGCGGCCAGGCGGCCGCGGGCCTGCAGCCACCACTGCGCTTTTCCTCAGGCTGAAGAGGAACGAGTCGTCCTCCTCCGTGCAGAACTACGTCCACTTGGACTCTCTGCAGAAGAAGCTGAAGGACCTCGAAGAGGAGAATGTCGTGCTACGATCCGAGGTGACCGCGCCCTCCACTGTGGGCCCTCAGGAGGGTGATGGGGGGCGCTCAAAGAACTCAGCACCGGGAGGGCCCCCCAGCCAGGGTGGGCTGAGACAGTGCAGCCCCTCCCCCCTTTCCCTTCCACCCTGACCATCTGATCACAGCACCTGAGTCGCCCTGAGGCGGGGGGGGGGGGGGGGGTGCAGCTCTCCCGTTACCCAGGATCAGATTGGTCCAAGGAAAGGGAACCCCAGAACTTGGCAGCATAGTTACGCGGGGTGACCTTAAACGGCTGGGCTCAGGTGGCTCGAGTGTTTCTCGTGTTGGCAAGGAAGGTGCTTGGCCCGAGTTAATATTTAAAATCTTCACAAGGCTGAAAGCTGCGACGTGGAATCTCATCTGCATGAGAACCAGGCTGCCAGGCGTTGGTGGTCTTGGGCTCCCGCTCGCTAGTAAATGTCGGAGCCAGGATGCTCGAGTCTCTACTCTGGCGCACGGCTCCCTCCTCATCCTCCTCACCCTGTCCTCCTCTATAAACCAATGCAGGCAGAGGTCCTCAGTGTCTGTGAGCGCTGGCAGAGGCGGGGCAGCGCCCCGGGTCACAGCCCTCGTCAGTCTGTCAGGGTTAGACGGCGCGCCCACCCAAGCCGTCGCCAGACTCCCCAAAGCCCCGCACGAGGCGAGACCGCCTGCCACCTTGAGCTCGCCACACTCTGGAAAGAGCCTCTGTCTCGCCAGACATGTTCTCCTAGGCCAGGTCTCCTCCAGCCCCTTATCACTCACTGAGGGGGTCACATCCGAGGTGACCAGGGCGCCCACATAAGCCCTGCTCTGTGACTGAGCAGAACTGAGGCACACTTCCCGTTCCAAGGCCGGCGCTGCCCCCCAGCGTCTGCCCACCCCCGTCTAGACACCTGCCCACCTCCTGTCCCAAGACCCAGCCGAGCTTCCCCACCTGCCGTGGCTTCCGTGGGGCCTATATCTGCTCCCTGAACTGGTGCCCTTGCCAGGACCCCAAGGGCCAGGCCTTTCCACTGTGTGTACATTCCGAGTCAGAGGAAGCCATCTGGAGCCCCGGGTTAGCTGCTCCCGATGCCGTTAAACGTTTTGTTGATCTTGTGCTCAGAACTGATTGAAAGGGCAGATCTATCATCACTGTAGAACCTCGTGGTTCCGTGTCCAGCCTGGTGAAGGTTGGCTGTTCCTGTGTGGCTGTGCTGGGCAGGACGGCATATCGGCCGCGAGGGCCACGGGGCAACCCCCGTGCTGCCCCCTCTAGAGTCGTGGCTTTTGGTTCTCTGCTTGGCGGGCTTGTGGCCTTTACTTAGATGCTCTTCCTGTCGTGGAGGGTGTGATGGTGGCCCAGATGTGCCACCACTCCACTCCTCTGCCCTGGCATGCACGTGGGTCCCCGTGAGAATGCCAGGCCCTGACCTGAGTGATCCGCAGGCCTGTCAGCTGAAGACGGAGACCATCACCTACGAGGAGAAGGAGCAGCAGCTAGTGAACGACTGTGTGAAGGAGCTGAGTACGTCCAGACCTGTCCACACCTGCCCTGTCCACGCTGGCCCTGTCCACGCCTGCCCTGTCCACGCTGGCCCTGTCCACGCCGGCCCTGTCCACGCCGGCCCTGTTCATGCCGGCCCTGTCCACGCCTAACCCCATCCTGCCTATTGCTGACTCTGTCCCTCTTGCCCCCATCTTTGCCTGCTCCCAAACCTGCCTGTCCCTTGTCCCACCCACTCCCTGTCCACCCTGCTCACTCCCTGTCCACCCTGCCCACTCCCTGTCCACCCTGCCCACTCTCTGTCCACCCTGCCAGCTCCTGTCTGCCCTGCCCGCTCCTGTCCACCCTGCCCGCTCCTGTCCACCCTGCCCTCTCTTATCCAACCTGCCCACTCCTGTCCACCCTGCTCGCTCCTCTCTACCCTGCCCACTCCTGTCCCACCTGCCTTGTCTGTCTGCCCGCTCCTGTCCACCCTGCCCACTCCTCTCCACCCTGCCCACTCCTGTCCACCCTGCCAGCTCCTGTCTGCCCTGCCCGCTCCTGTCCACCCTGCCCGCTCCTGTCCACCCTGCCCTCTCTTATCCAACCTGCCCACTCCTGTCCACCCTGCCCGCTCCTGTCCACCCTGCCCTCTCTTATCCAACCTGCCCACTCCTGTCCACCCTGCCCGCTCCTCTCTACCCTGCCCACTCCTGTCCACACCTGCCTTGTCTGTCCTGCCCGCTCCTGTCCACCCTGCCCACTCCTCTCCACCCTGCCCACTCCCTGTCCACCCTGCCAGCTCCTGTCTGCCCTGCCCGCTCCTGTCCACCCTGCCCGCTCCTGTCCACCCTGCCCTCTCTTATCCAACCTGCCCACTCCTGTCCACCCTGCCCGCTCCTGTCCACCCTGCCCTCTCTTATCCAACCTGCCCACTCCTGTCCACCCTGCCCGCTCCTCTCTACCCTGCCCACTCCTGTCCACACCTGCCTTGTCTGTCCTGCCCGCTCCTGTCCACCCTGCCCGCTCCTCTCCACCCTGCCCACTCCCTGCCCGCTCCTGTCCACCCTGCTTGCTCCTGTCCACCCTGCCCACTCCCTGCCCGCTCCTGTCCTGTCCATACCCTTTACGAATCCGAAGATTCCCTCATTCGCTCCCTGAGGTGGCTATTTAACTGTAATGTTGACCGTCTGTTGGAATATTGGGACCATCTGATCCCTTAAGTTGGGCCCAGATGTAAACACTTATGTCGGAAAGGTGAGAAAACTGCCTGTCAGTTGTTTGATCTGGAAAAGTCCAGGCCCGAGTCTCCCTGCATTGTGAGACACAGCCCCGGGATAATGGGCGCTGGCAGAACTTGCAAGGCAACTAACTGCCCCCCAGCTGCAGCCCCTTCACCGAGCGGGGCTCCATTGCAGTGTGGGCTATTCATGGCGAACACGGGTTCAGCCGAGTGCTCTGTGTTGGGTGGTTTGTCCCCTCTAGCGCTCTCGGAGCCTGACTGACCTGCTGTGGGGACGGCGTTGGCCAGTGGGGTCAGCCTGACAGAAGCCACAGACCCCAGGGAGGCCGGGGTCCCTGCTAAGCCCCCTCCCCCAGCTGAGTTCCCGCTGACAGAAGCCACGGCTGGCCACACGGACAGATGGTCGCTGCAAATCCTTCTTTCACACCCCTGCCCCTGAACGTGGCCTTTCACACACGCTGCACCAGCCACCCAGGGACGCCGTCTCCCGGCGGCGGCCTCCTGACCTCCCATGCTTGTTTCTCCTGCGCAGGAGATGCCAACGTTCAGATCGCGAGCATCTCCGAGGAGCTGGCCAAGAAGACCGAAGATGCCGCCCGTCAGCAGGAGGAGATCACGCACCTGCTGTCCCAGGTCGTGGACCTGCAGAAGAAGGCCAAGGCTGTAAGGCTCCCGTGGCCGGGGCTGGTGTGCGGCAGGGGCTGGCGTGCGGCAGGGGCTGAGGCTGCTGTGGTCATGTGAGACTGTGGTGGAGACTGTGGTGCGAGACAGTGGCCGAGGCTCCCGTGGCCGTGGCCTGCCTGAGGCAGTGGCCGTGGCCAGTATGAGGCAGTGGCCGGGTGGCCATGCTGGAATGGGAAGGGCAATGCTGGAGAGAGTTTCCTAACTGTTTGGTGGAAGGCTTTGTGGGTTCAGTGATACAACCCAGTTGTTCCGAGATGGCAGGAAAACGCAGTTCAGTTTCCTGAACAAGATACACATTGTAACGAGATGAAGGACACACTTCTGGGGACGTTAGGGCAAAGACAGAGAGAAAGGGAATGAGACTATGAGGAAGAGGGCAGGAAGGAGGAGGGAGCACGTTAGGGGAGCAGAGGCTGGGCACGTAGGCCTCACCAGAGCCGTATCACTTGGGAGGAACCGCTGCAGAGTAAATATGAATTAGCAGAGACTGCTTGCCCAAGTCAGCGTCTCCTGCAGCATAAGATCACTGTGGAAAGGTGACACGTTCGTAGTAGATTAGGGACACAGGCTCATCTGGGAGTCTTTAAATTTATTTGTGTGTGTGTGTATGTGTGTGTGTGTGTGTGTGTGTGTGTGTGTGTGTGTGTGTGTGTGTGTTGTGAGGGCACTGTGCGTCCCTGTGGAGGGCCAAGGGTAACTTTGGGAATCAATCTGGATTGTTCTACCTCCTTTTTGCCTTGCTCTGGGGTTTTCTACCCAGGATTTTCACGTGGGACCTGGGATCTGAACTGAGGACCTTCTGCTTGCGAGATAGTCTTAACCCCTGAGCCGTCTCTGCAGCCCTCACTTGGGCATCTTAACAGACTGTGACTTGTCTTCCCATGTCCAGTGCGCTGTGGAAAACGAAGAGCTCGTCCAACACTTGGGTGCTGCCAAGGACGCCCAGCGGCAGCTGACGGCCGAGGTGGGTGTCCCCACCTCAGTCCCCCTGGGCCGCGGGTCGCAGTGAGCGGCAGCTGCCTCCTGCCCAGACAGTGGCTGTGCCAGGCACAGCGGGCATTTCACTTGCTGATGCCAGGGTCACGGTCCTGGGCAGCTGTCCTGGTGCTGGTGGTGCTAGGGGTGCCGGCGAGGCCAGGCACTGCCGGCAGTGCCGGCGGCTCCATGCCAACCGGGCTGGCACATTCCAATTCCTGGTAAACGCCTACATGGCACAGGCATGTGCAAGGAGCGGCCCTGCCTGTAATCCCCGGCCCTCCGGCAGCTGAGGCAGGGGGATCGCCATGAGTTTGGGCCAGCCTGAGCTACCTAGGGAGACTCAGTCTCCAAAGCAAATACGGCGTGCTGGTGGGTGGCTTCCGGTGTGAGTTTGCTAGAGCCGCCCGCTGCCCCCAGGGCTGGCTGAGTCCGGAAGCTCGTTCCTGTGCCGCCACCGCGGGGCTGCAGCGGGCGGCCAGCGGTTCCTGAGGTGCTGGGACTCAGGTTTCAGCGCTGCTGCTCCGGGTGCGGGGTGTGGGGTGCTGTGCACGGTGCTCCCTGGCCTGGGAGGGCCTGACCGGTGCCCCCCCCCCCAGCTGCGGGAGCTGGAGGACAAGTATGCGGAGTGCATGGAGATGCTGCACGAGGCCCAGGAGGAGCTCAAGAACCTGCGCAACAAGACAGCGCCCAACGCCGCCTCTCGCCGCTACCACCCGCTGGGGCTCTTCCCCATGGTGAGTGCCGCCCAGCCGGGCCGTGCTTCCCCCCTCCTCGCCCTCCTCCTCCTCCTCCCCCTCCTCCCCCTCCTCCTCCTCTTCCCCATCCTCCTCCTCTTCTCTCCTCCTCTTCCTCGCCTCCCCCTCCCCCTCCCCATCCTCCTCCTCCTCTTCCTCACCTCCCCCTCTTCCTCCTTCCCCTGCCCCTCCTCTTCTTCCTCTTCCTCTTCTCCCTCTTCCTCCTCTTCTTCCCCCTCCCCTTCCTCCTCCTTTTCCTCCTCCTCTTCCTCTCCTTTTTCTCTTCTTCCTCCTTTTTCTTCCTCCTCCACCTTCTTTTCTTTCTCCTCTTCTTCCTCTTCCTTCTCCTCTTCCTCTTCTTCCTCCTCCACCTTCTCTTTTCTCCTTCTTTCTTTCTCTTCCTCCTCTTCCTCCTCCTTTTTCTCCCTCCTTTTTCTTCCTCCTTCTTCCTCCTCTACCTTCTGTTCTTTCTCCTCTTCTTCCTCTTCTTCTTCCTCCACCTTCTCTTTTCTCCTTTCTTTCTCTTCCTCCTCTTCCTTCTCTTCTTCCTCCTCCTCTTCCTCCTCCTCCTTTTTCTCCCTCTTTTTTCTTCCTCCTTCTTCCTCCTTCTTCCTCCTCTACCTTCTGTTCTTTCTCTTCTTCCTCTTCCTTCTCCTCTTCCTCTTCTTCTTCCTCCTCCACCTTCTCTTTTCTCCTTTCTTTCTCTTCCTCCTCTTCCTCCTCCTTTTTCTCCCTCCTTTTTCTTCCTCCTTCTTCCTCCTCCACCTTCTTTTCTTTCTCCTCTTCTTCCTTCTCCTCTTCCTCTTCTTCCTTCTTCCTCCTCCATCTTCTCTTTTCTCCTTCTTTCTTTCTCATCCTCCTCTTCCTTCTCTTTCTCCTCCTTTTCCTCCCCCTCTTCTTCCTCCTCTCCTCCTCCTCCTTCCTCGGCCCTGTGGCTGGGCATTTGGCCATCTGTCCCACTGGCGCTGCTCAGCTGCCGGCAGCCACGGGAACCAGGGGCTCGGGTTCACGGGTGGACAGAGCGCAGCCCGTCACGGGGAGTGCTGTCAGTGTGGAGTTAGTTCTCCCGCCACGTGGGCCACGCGGGTGCCTCTGGGTGCTCGCAGCTTGTGAGCATCTGTCACGTGAGGTCTCGGGTGCTGACAGCCGGCTCAGGTGCTACGGTGCTGCCTATGCGCCCAGGCCAATGCTCGCGAGCCGCCATCTCCTCTTCCGGCTCCGCTGGACGCGCACCTTGTCTAGAGCCTTTGTCCCCGCACACCTGACCTGCGTCTTCCCGCTTCCCCAGGACTCCCTGGCCGCGGAGATCGAGGGCACGATGCGGAAGGAGCTCCAGCTGGAAGACCCCGAGTCGCCCGACATTGCGTACGGCCAGGGCGGGTTTACGGTTCTGGTTCTCACGGAGTGCTGGGGACTGTGCAGTTCAGAAACTAGTGGTTGGCTTAGGGGCATTGGACGGCACAGCTAGCCGCTGTGGCTCTGGGTGGATTCCTGCCTGGCGGCTCTAGGCCTGGGTTCAGCTTCCAACACCATATAAACTGGGGCGTGGTGTGCTGACAAAGCCCGCACTGGGAGGGGCAGTTGGAGTTTGAGGTCATTCTCTGCTCTCTAGCAAACTTAACATGTGGTAGGAAAAGAAAACCAGCTCAAAATGAAGTCAGGGCTCTTCGGTAGCTTCTGATTCCTTCCAGAAATATCTAGGGACACCTACCTCTGCACCTCGTCTTCTGGCTTTAGGCCCAGAGCTCTGTCTGGCCCAGGGGGGTTAGAAGGAGCCCACAGGCCAGGCTTCATGTACCTTTTCTCCCCAGACCCCGTGGGTTTGTGAACGAATTCTGGCTGGCGGGCGTCCCAGCAACTTAGGCTTATGCGACGTCAGCAACCCGCGCCCACACTTTAGTGCCAAGAAAGGGCACAAGCCAGCCCAGAGCGAGCTCTGCTCCGAGCACTGGTGGCTTCTAAGAACTGCTGCATGATGTTTCCCAGGGAGATGCCACACAACTCCTACGGGAGTTGGAGGAAAATAACAATTATGCCAAAGTCCAACCTGATAAACCAGCAAGTTTACTGGGGTTACTTACAGCAGCAGGGTGATTCAGAAGGCAGAAAGCCACCCGGCCTGGGTGAGACTCAAGGAAGCTGCAGTCCTGGAGGGCTCCCTCAGCTGCAGGACTCCATGCTAGGGGGTCTCCTGCAGACTGCAGGACTGCTCAGGGTCTCCTCCAGACTGCAGGACTGCTCAGGGTCTCCTCCAGACTGCAGGACTGCTCAGGGTCTCCTCTAGACTGCAGGACTGCTCAGGGTCTGCAGGACTGCTCGGGTCTCCTCCAGGCTGCAGGACTGCTCAGGGTCTCCTCCAGACTGCAGGACTGCTCAGCGTCTCCTCCAGACTGCAGGACTGCTCAGCGTCTCCTCTAGACTGCAGGACTGCTCAGGGTCTCCTCCAGACTGCAGGACTGCTCAGCGTCTCCTCTAGACTGCAGGACTGCTCAGGGTCTCCTGCGCCTGGCCGGCCAGCAGTTCTTCCTGCTTTCCTTATGTTGGGGAACCCCCCTCTCCTTTGTCCCCAGAACCTCCTGCAATCTTTTTAGATGGAATGTTTCAAGTTGCTACCAAACCAGGAAGACCCTGACTGTCCCTCTTCAGTCAAACTGACAGCCCTTGGTTATGCCCGGAGGACAAGTGCCACCGGAAGCCATCTTACTTTTCCTTTCTTTTTTATGTAAGAAGGTCACATGGGGTCGCTGGAACCCCATGGGCGGGGCACTGCCCGCCCCCTGCTCTGGTGTGGGTCCTGAAAGAAGGCATGTCAGGGACAGAAGTCCTGCCTGGCACTTTTCAAGCCAAGTGAGGGCGGCGGCCTGGCACTGTCATGTGGCTGGCACACTCCAGCGCAGCGCTTTGGTAGCCCACGTAGGTTCCGTGGCTGTGGAGCCTTCCCCAGGAGGACCTGAAGGCCAGATGCTGTTTGGGGCTGAGCAGCTCTTTGGGGGGCGTCCAGCTCTGGGTCCCCTCCCCACACACGTGCTCATGCCTGCCACGCCCTCCCCAGCCACCAGAAGCGCGTCTTTGAGACGGTGAGAAACATCAACCAGGCGGTCAAGCAGAGGTCGCTGACGCCATCCCCCATGAACATCCCCGGCTCCAACCAGTCCTCCGCCATGAACTCCCTCCTGTCCAGCTGTGTCAGCACCCCGCGCTCCAGCTTCTACGGGAGCGACGTGGGCAACGTCATCCTCGACAACAAGACCAACAGCATCATTCTGGAAACAGAGGCTGCGGAGCTGGGGTGAGGGCGGGGAGGCTGCGCTGGGGGAGGAGCCTGGGGAGTCTGTGCTGGGGGAGGATTGGCGGAGGACTGCGCTGGGGGGAGGCGTGCGCTGGGGAGGGCAACGGAAGCTGAGCTGGGGGAGGGGCCTGGGGGAGCTGAGCTGGGGGAGGGGCCGGGGAGGCAGCTAAGCTGGGGGAGGGTCCTGGGGTCTTTAGCCTTTTTGGCTAAAGTTGGGCGGGAAGAGGTACTGTGGTCTGCATGCAAGCTCAGTGGCCAACAGAGAAGTGGCTGAGAATCGCCCGGAACACATAGGCTTTCCACTTCTCCAGTGGGTACCTTCCGCCCACTGTATCTTTGTCACTGATGTTTTGAACTGGTTTGAGGAGATCTACCAAGTTTGCAGCCAAAAAACGGCCTTTCTGTAAAATGTTGAAGAGGATTAATGCCTATCGTGCTAAAGAACAAACATTTGTTTTGTGAACGCATTTGTAGCTTGGATGTTGGAAAGGGTAAAGAGGACCCTGGCTTCAGAAGTTGGGGTGCAGGGTAGGGAGATGGCTCAGGGGTTGAGGCCTTTGCCTTGCAAGCAAAGAACATCTGAGTTTGGAGGCCCAGATCCCGTGTGAAAAGTGCTGGGCAGATGCGGCGGTGGTTTGTAATTCCGACCCTGGCGGGCGGAGCCTGGGAAACCCCAGAGCAAAGCAATAAGGAGGTAGAGCCATCCAGGGTGATTCCTGACGCCACTCTTGGGCCTCCACAGACACACACCGAAGTGCCCTCCTGTACACACGTACGTACATCTGCACACGCGTGTATAAGCACATACGCTCCCACACATGTATGCATAAACACATGCAGGCCCTCCACATGTACACATAAACATTCACACCCTCCACATGCACACATGAACCCACGTGCATACCCCCACACATGTATATAGAAACATGCACGCCCCACACACGTGTGCACAAACACACATGTTCACTCCACACGTATATGTATAGACATGTATGTCCCCCATAACATGCATGCATGCAACAAAGAAGTTGGGGTGCAGGGCTGTCATTTGGGGGCTGCGGGGCTGGATTTCCGGGGTGGTCCAGGTCCTGCCCCAGTCTTGCGGAAGTTGCACTTGGCCGGCCTGGACACCCGGCCTCAGACTCCCGCTGGTCCTCGGGACAGTTGTCCACATAGACCGTGGTCAGAGCTGGTTTCCTTCAGAATTGAGAGTTCTGCCCCTTCATCCAGGACGGAAGAGGGGCCCTTCTTTCTGTGGAGCAGCCCCCTGAAGGAGCTCGCTGAATGTCCAAGGGGGAGATGCTTCCACAAAGGGGGATGTTACTTGCGGGCGAGTTTTCAGTCTGCCCTGGTGCCACTGCCCCCCAAGAAAAGCCATCCCAGACGCACAGCGCAAGGCCTTGGGGGGGGCTGGTGTTTGCTCCGGGGTCCTGGCAGGCACCGGTGGACCGTCTCTGCTCGTGTCTCCCCAGGCCGGAGGAGCGCGGCAAGAAGCCGGGCACGCCGGGCACGCCGGGCTCACACGACCTGGAGACGGCGCTGCGGCGGCTGTCCCTGCGCCGCGAGAACTACCTGTCGGAGCGGCGCTTCTTCGAGGAGGAGCAGGAGCGCAAGCTGCGGGAGCTGGCGGAGAAGGGGGAGCTGCGCAGCGGCTCGCTCACGCCCACCGAGAGCATCATGTCGCTGGGCACGCACTCGCGCTTCTCGGAGTTCACCGGCTTCTCCGGCATGTCGTTCAGCAGCCGCTCCTACCTGCCCGAGAAGCTGCAGATTGTTAAGCCCCTCGAAGGTGACCGCCAGGGGCCCCGGCCCCTCTCTGTCCTCCTTGGCGACGCGCTCTGGGCCCTGATCCACCACCGCAAGGCCGCCCGCCGCGGCCACGCGTATTCCTTCTTCTTCCGGGACAGCCACCCGCGCTGCTGGTTCGAGTTTCTCTAGTGTCCGAGGCCTCCGCCCTGCAGGCGGGCAGTGCCCTCCTGGTGCCCCCGAGCCGCGTCCAAGGGGATCCTGCGGGTGGCCCGCCTGGTCTCTTTCTTCTTCCTGGGGTGGAGGAGCCACAGCTAGCAGTGGGCACCGAGCGCCGCGCAGCCTCCGTGATGGATGGGGGCGATTAGCGCCCACTGCCGCAGAAGCCCCTATAGATCACGCTCCAGGCGGTGAGGGGCTTCTGCGGGGGGCGCCTCGCTGTCTAGTAGTGCAGAGTGGGCGCTGTTGGTACCCGCTCCCCCCCCAGTAACCCCAAGGACGCGTTGCGTGGGCTCCCGGTTCCCATTTGCGCTTTCTGTGGAGGGCATGGCTCTGAGCAGAGGTGCGGGGTCCCAGCAGGGTCCCCAGAGCTTGGTGTGGAGGCCCGGAGGGCCAAGTAGGGCAGCCGGCAGCGAGTAGCAGCCACTCAGTGCCCGCCCAGCCCCTCCCACACGTGTTCACCGTTAGCACCAGGCTCTGCGGATGGTGGCGCTCATGGAAAACTTCACATCCCCCTTCCTTTCTTTTTCCCTCTTGGCCGCTCTGGCTATCACAAGATGTTTTCTGTGCCACCCTTCCCCTCCCCTGCCCCCAGCCACCAACTGCCTATTTTTCGTTCTTTCCTCCTGAAGTTTGGAGACACATGAGTTTGAGGAGCCGTTTAAAGTTCTGATACAAAGCTAAGTCCAAATTTCTATAGCTCCGTATTACATATATTAAGTAGCGTATGCACACGTAGCTCCCTATAGACGGGCGCATTCTCTTCTGAGGACAACATCGCCTGGTCGCAGTCAGTTTTAGCTTCCTCCGCTGTATGCTGGGGATACTGGGGACTGCGCCCACGGGCCGCTGCGCTTGCTCCTCAGGGCTGGCATGCACTGAGCCCCCACCCCATCTGTCGAGAAGTGCTAAAGCCACAGAGGTGCCGTCTGTGCAGCTCAGGCGCTGACCTGTGCTTGGCAGCGAAGGGAGTTCGGCTGCTCTTACCTCTCCCCTTCGCGGCAGAAAGGCCCTGTTTGGAGGACAGCCCAGCTTTCTCACCTGGACAGGCCCGTCTGGTAGTGCCCCCCATCCTCTCTGTGCCCCAGCAGGAAGGCTGTGAATCGAAGCAGTGCTGCTTAAAAACCTGCCAAATCTGTGCTTTCCAGAGGCAGAGAGAGGAGGGGCTGCTTTCCTGTGCCCATCACGGCTTTCCCCGTGTGACGGGGTCTTTCCCCGTGTGACCGGGTCTTTCCCTGTGTGACGGGGTCTTTCCCCGTGTGACGGGGTCTTTCCCTGTGTGACGGGATCTTTCCCTGTGTGACGGAGTCTTTCCCCGTGTGACCGGGTCTTTCTTGGGGAAGCGACGGTTCACGCCATCTTGTTTTCTGCAGTTGGTTGTCAGCCTGGTGATGCTTTGGCATCTGCAACCATGTCTGTTTTTCTTTCAATAAAACCTTCCATGTCTGCCATTTTCCTTTCCGCCTTTCTGTTCTTTTCCCCCTTTGTCTCTCAGCCATCACTGGACTTTGCCACCCTGTGCTGTCTGATCTCCATATTTCATCGTGTCTCGTGAGCTCACCCAGAAGTACGTTTCTGGTTCATTTCCCCAGCATGTTTGGATAATTTTCTTTAGACCAATTCATTTTTATTTTGTCTAATCTGTGACTTAGCTGTATTTTGTAAGTTAACAGAGTCAGATGGAATCTGTCTCAGGTGTGCAAGATGCGTGTCCCCTGTGGCACCCCTGCCCCCCACTGAAGTGCCTGCCACTGCACCTTTGAAAAGTCCCGTCCCACCCTGTGACCTGGACATACCCTTGGGGCACAGGTCCTTTGGCTCTTTATAGTTCTTAGGTTTCCTTCTTAGCACTTAGAATATGGCCACTATTTTTTTCCTCCTTCACTTCCGCAGTGCATTTTGTGTCCGATTTATTCTGTAAGTCGGGGTGTTTCTGGTCTGCCGGTATCTGCACACGTCAGCTGTAGTGCTGGTCAGGGGGTCCCCTTCTGAGCCATTTCTTCTACTTGTGACGTAGGTTCAGCTAACAGACAAAAGTTGACAGAGGTCGTATGTGTCCTGTGTTGTACTGTGCCCAGTACTCTGCAGGTGCCACTAAGATGTAAGCACTTCTGTTAAA
This sequence comes from Typhlomys cinereus, assembly GCA_023101885.1. NCBI lineage: Eukaryota > Metazoa > Chordata > Mammalia > Rodentia > Platacanthomyidae > Typhlomys > Typhlomys cinereus. The sequence goes on along the minus strand of JALPQD010000249.1, from coordinate 117,719 downwards.
TGTGGTATGTTGTACTGTGCTCTAAGACTCGGGCACCTCGGGTAAGTGTCGTATGTGTTGTACTATGCTCAGTACCTCATAGGTGCCACTAAGATTCAAGTTAAATGTCCCATGCGCTGGGTACTGTGCCCAGCCCCAGCACAGGTGTAAAGAACCAGGTCGCCATGTTGAGACTGATGCTGGAGTCGTGTTTCCAAGTCCGTCTCCCGCGGCCAGGAGACACTGATAGGATCCCTTGGTCTCTGGCCATTGGCTGTGGTGTCGGGGTGAGGTCCCTGGAGAGCGCTGGCTGGAGCAGAAGCCAATCAGTGTCCCCCGGCCGTGTCCCCCGGCTGTGTCCCCCGGCTGGCAACCACGCGAGCCGAGTGAGGTGTTAAGAATGCGCTCGTGTCTCCGGAGCACCCGGAGCAGAAGAGCGCGCGGCCCGGGCCGCCTCCTGCTGTGTCCCCGTGGCCTCTGATTCGCCCTCCTGGAGGTATTTCCAAACACACCCGCCACGGGCAACAGCCGGGCAGATTTCACACGGCCACAAGCCCCTGTGTGCCTTCGAGTTAAGGAAGTGTGGTTTTCTCTTGGGGTGGCCTGGGCATGGTTTAGACAGAGCCTGGGGTTGTGGTTGGAAAGCAGGCAGAGACGGGGCAGCGACCGCAGTTCCCCCCCCACCAGCCACACCCTTGTTCCGTGGAACCGATTGCAGCGCCAACCAGGAGCACAAAGGTCGAGGCAAAGAGAAAGAATGCCTGGCGGGGGTGGGAGCGGGAGATGGACTGCATGTTGGGTTTGCTCTCAGTGTCAGAGGTGCCCACGAGGTGGGTGGCAACCCTCCCCAGCAGCCCCGGCTGTGAGAAGAGGTCCGAGGGGCCTCTCTGCCCAGGTGTTGGGCTCTGTGAACTCCTGGGGTCTCAGAACTAGGCGGGAATTCGCTCGATCCCCACCATTGACATCACAAAGTCTTAGTAGAGGCTGGAGAATAGAACACACCTGTTCACGGTGCTGGGTCTAACCAGAGACGCAGGCTCATGCAGTGAGGTGAAGGGGCCCAAGGCTGATTCTCCATAGCATCCAGTATGCCCACTCGAGGCGCCAGGGTCTGAGGTCGTGCGCACGTGACCTCTTGGGGGCTGTAGATGTGGCTTCTTGTTTGGGTCCCATATGGACACCTGCTATTCTCACAACCTCCAGCAAGTTACCCCACCGCCCTGAGCTGTGTCCTGTCTGACCACAGGGTGACTATGCAGGAAGAGGGGGTGAAGGGTGGAAAACTCATGGAGGAGTGGCCAGGGGACTCTTACTAGAACCCCAACAGCTCTCCCAGCAGAGTGTAATTATCTCAAGGGGTCTGAGGCAGGATGGGGGAGTGGAAGGGGGAGAGGTGACAGGGGAAGGGGCGGAAGGGAGGGATGGAAGGGGGAGAAGTGGCTGAGGGAGAGGTGGAAGAGAGAGAGGTAGAAAGGGGAGAGGTGGGCAGGGGAGAGAGGGTGTTTGGCCGCCGTAGTCTTCTCTTTGCGTCATGGTGGGCACGAGCCCAGAGCTTTCTAGGACCCTGCGTGAGGTCTCACTGACCGTGATGTGACCCGTATAGTCTTCCCTTCCCTTCTGCCGCCCGTGTGAGCAAGCACGTGACAGTGCCACATGCCCCCAGGATGGCACAGGGACCCCCCCCAGGAGAAGCATGTGGAAGCTGTGCTGTCTGTTAGGGTGCATTGGGGGTCCTCAACCTAGGTTCCTGGTGGGGACACACACTCTGGCTTGTTCTCCACTAGTTAAATGACCTACTACGTTCCCCCAGCTATCAAGTGTGAGTGAGGATGCGCGCCTCTGGCTGGTTTTGAGGGGTGAACAGCTGCGTCCGTGTATAAACAGTGAGTTTCTTATGACGTGGTGTGGTGACGCCATAACTGGAACTCAGGGCGCCTGCCACTTCAAACGCAGAGACAGGAAAGTGTCTTCAGGTTGAGCCTCGTCCACACAGCCCTTGATCGAGGACTCAGTGGACCGCCCCGCCCTCCCCAGAGCTCCGTTCTTCCATCTCCAGCCAGAGACCGTACAGGGAGGAAAAATGGAGGCAGCGGTCGCCCAAAGCTCAACCTTGCCCTCCTGGGGCTTCCCACCCACCGACTCTCCAGTCAATGTTTGCTTGGCGTCTAGATGGAAGGTTAGTGCGGAACAAATGACCCGTGAGCAGAGTGCCCACGCCGGGTGCCTGCCACGCGGCCACGCGTGCCTGCCACGCGTGCCTGCAGATCCTTCCTGCAGGACAAAGTACAGACGCCCTTTTGTGATAAAGAACAGCAAGTGCTCGAGGCTCCTGGGCTTGCTGTCCAGAGAGTCCCTGGCCACGGTGACACAGTCAGTGCCCCTGGCACATGTGTTTTTCAGAGAGCCAGGGGCTTCCTGCAGAGCCCGAAAAGTCTGAGAGTTAAGGAGCGCAGTTCCAAGCCTTCTGGAACATCAAGTGCGGATACGCGAGCCTCAGGGTGTTTAGCGCCACTCTGGCCTCTGCCACTAGGTGGCAACAGTACCCCGTCCTATTCCACAGCTGTGGCTTTGGGCCGTGGAGAGAAAATGGTCCTTGGCCAAGGATGTTGCTCTAGAACTCCCCCCACACACACACACATAATTTTTTTGTTTGACACTTTCATAATGAACACAATGAATCTACATCATTTTCATCCCTTACTACCCCATCCCCTCCCCTTCCCGTCCCACTTCACACTTCCTACTTTCACACCTTTGTGTGTGTGCCCCCCTGGTTTCCTCCGGGATGCTGTACGGGGGTGCCTGAGCATTTGCGGGGCATGGATGACTTAGCAGTGGGTAAATGGTGAGTAGGGAAGCTCCCCCTTCTCCCGTGTGGCACCAGCCTTCCCCCGTCTCTTGGAGATCTCCCCCGTTCCATGGTGAAATGCGACAGGACAGCAACCGCACGGGTCTCGTGGCCGCGCACATCGCTGCCTTAAGTTTCTGGGTGCAGCAGCCCCGTTATGGCTACAGGACCCTGCCTGGGGCGCCCCTCCTCCTTCAGGCTCTACACTCTCACTGCCCCACCTTCCGTGATGCTCTGGCGCCCCCGGTGCCTGGGGCGTGTAGGCTAAGAGCAGCCGAGGTTTCCGCCTCTGCCGTCTTTTTTCTTTGTGCGTAGACACATTTTTTTAAACTTCCATTATTCAGTAGTTCCAGGTTACTTAAGAAGGCTGCTTTGGGAATATCTAAAACAGGTGTGGACCCTGATCAGGGGGAGGGGGTCTGAGTGTTCATGGCATGTTCCTTTTAAGTGAACTGAAATTGCCTGGTTTGGGACTCGTGCCACAGCCCCTGCAGGAAGATGCCCCCCACCCCCATGGCGTTGGAGGGGTGTGAACTTCCTGGTGCACCAGAGGCTGGGTGCTCCTTCCCCATCCCCCCCTTTCTCGTGACTTCCCAAGCAGCCCCAGTTCCCTTTCCTTACTGCTCGGGTGGCCCGATGACCACTGGGGCTTCTTGTCCCCCCCCCAACCAGTAGCGCTGTGTGCTGACTATTAGCGTAGTCATCCGTGGGGCGGGCTCGTGGGGCCTCTGCAAGCATCTGTGTGGAGCACGAGATTCTTGTCATGTGTGGCTTTGTGCATCGGTGTGCGTGTGTGTGTGCGTGTGTGTGTGTGTGTGTGTGTGTGCGTGTGAGTGGCTTTGTACATCTCAGGGGGTGTGCGCGCGCGTGTGTGTGGAGTGTGGCTGGGCGTTCCAGTCTCCTGGACTGTACACCTGGTCAGTGACTTGGTGTGACACGCTCTCCATGGGCTGGCCCCATCCAGTGGGTCTCACAGCCTCGGGGCACCATAGCACCCAGACCCACTGGCTCCGCTTCAACACCCCGAGTTCCCTGGCACACCTGGCTCCGGAGCCTTCTCTTGGTGGAGTCCTCGGGGCCACACTGGGTGTTATTTCAGCCCTCATAGGCTGCCACCTGAGGCCCGGGGTCTGGTGTCACTGTGGAGATCGGCTCTTCTTCCTTCCACCTCCGTGTGGGCTTACCGAGTTCTTAAATCACACCTCGCCAGCCCGATTCCTCAGCTCCACCCCACGGGCCCTGGCAGGACATGAACGCCCACGTAAAGGAGGTGCCACGCACGCCTGCCTCTCGCCTCTGCGTGGTCTCTGCTGCCCTTTGCAGTTGTCTTGCAGGGAACCAGGGCTGGTGATGGACAGGCTTGCTCTGCCCGAGTAGACCCGTCCCTGCTCCGGACAGTCTGTATACACTCCCACTTTCAGCCTCTTCAGTTAGTAAGATCAGAAAGTGTTGAGTTTTGGGATGGTTAATACAAAGGCTTTGTTACCAAACATTAGACAAAGTATATAACACTCATTTCGTTAAAAAAAGAAAAGTTGGTTCCTCGCATCGGCGCCCCCTTCTGGTGGGATAGGGTATAGCGCTGCAGCTCATTTGGTCCCCTGTAGCCATGGCCCCCCAGCGCCACCCCGTCCTTCCAGCAGCCCCCACTGACAGCTCAGGTCTCGGGCTTTTGGGGGTGGTGGGCGGGCTTCCTCGCAGACGTCCCGCTCACTCCCCTTCTTCCTTTTCCTCAAGGTTCAGCCACGCTTCACCATTGGCAACAACTGGCGCAGCCTCACCTCGGGGGCATCCTGGACCCCCGGCCCGGTGTGGTCACCAAGGGCTTCCGGACGCTGGACGTTGACCTGGATGAAGTGTACTGCCTTAATGACTTTGAGGAAGATGACACAGGTGACCCCATTGCTCTCGCGGGCCTCGCTTCCGCCCCGCCAGCTGTGCGCCAGGAGGCCTCAGGTGAGAGGCCGCGGGCCCGCGGGGCTGTCTCAGGCTGCAGAAGTTTCTCGAGCCCGGCTCAGGCTGTCCCAGAGGAGACGCACAAGCCGCCAGCAGGCGAGGAGGAGGAGGAGGAGGAGGGGTCTGGTGAGGGCACTTCCTTAAGTCCTGCAAACCCCACACCTTTGGGAGAGGCAGAGCGCCCGGCTGCCGTCACCTCTGTCCCGGGCACCCTCCGTGGCTCTCTGTCTATAGCTTCTGCGCGTCTGTGTGGGTGATGGGGGGGGGCTTCCTAGTGTCCAGCTCTGCTTTTAACACAGAAGAGCCCACCGCCTCTGCCTTGGGGCAAACGGGCACCGCCCTTGCCCATCTTGGAGATTCATGGCCCAGTGGGACTCTGGAAGTGGGAGCAGAGCAGCTGCTAAAAAGAAGTGGGCTGCGAGGCCACCCAAGAACACGAGATCTCTCCCCCTTTCTGATGCTCAGCATCTGAAGGGCAAATCTTGGGGTCCCCTGGGACTTTGAAATCAAGCCAAGCTGAGTGATTTTAGGGAAACGGTGGATGATTCTAAAGGCCAGCGAGAGATTCTATCACCAGAGTCCTTAATGTCAGGGAAAAGCCAAGGGATGGGGGCTCAGGTGCTGCCGGCCAGGTTGACCCTTGACCTCTCCAGTTTCAGCCAAGGCACGGGTCGTCCTCACGTGCTCCAAGTGGTTTGTTAAGAAGTGTCCGAGGGACAGTTTTCCACCAGGTGCACGCGAAGCGACGTTCTCGCTGAGCTGTTTCCAAAGAGGACGTGCCTAGCCTCAGACAGCACACACAGGCACACAACAACCCACATCGCAAGACGCACTGGGTTGCAAAGTGCGTGCTCAGGACGCCCGGCCCACGGGTCCTTGCCAACTCCCCCCCTTGTTCCCTGTGCTGGAGAGACCAAGAGCCCAGTACCGCCCTGCGCCTGGCATCCCAGGTCTCCCATCTTTGCGATCTGTGACCTCACTTGTAAAGGCACAAGAGGCCAGGCGGGAAGTGGCCAGGTCTCCCTCCAGGTTAATTGCAGACGGCTGTGGTGACCCACTTGGCTTGCGACCGACAGTTTCTTTGTGTCCTCTTCGGAGATCTCTCTGCTCAGGTAGCCCGTAGGCTCATTTGCATTTTGATTTCTCAAAGTAGCCAAGTTGCCAGATGGAACCCTGCCAAGCCTGAAGTTGCTGGTCCCGTATTTATACACACCTGAGAAAGCACGGCCGGCCAGCATGTCGGGGTGTACCTGCAATTCCAGCTGAGGCAGGAGGATAGCAAGTTTAAGGCCAGCCTGTCTCAGAAACACAGAAGAAGACAAAACATGAGAGAAAGGGCAGGGTTATGCAGGTAGCTTGTGCACAAGGCCCTGGGTTCACTCCACAGAAGAAAGAAGAGGGAGGAAGGGAGGGGGGAGGGAAGGAAGGAAGCAGGGAAGATGGAGAAAGGGAAAGGGAGTCTTCTACCTCCTGGGCCAGGGCCCATCTGAAGCCAGAATCTGGTTGGCTGAGGGCCAAAGGTCAAAGTCAACTGCCATGCTGTCCCCACAGGTAGAGGCCGATCTCCCAACTCATCTCTGAGAACTAGTTCGGTGACAGTAAGGCTGGACAGCCTGGTCCCAGGGCTGCAGGCCCGGCTGCTGCCTGCCCACGGGCGGCCACCTTTCTCGCCCGTCCCCTCCTCACCCAAACCCACAGCACATTCACGTCCGCTCAGCATGCTTCCTTGGGGAGAGCCGCACACACTTACAGCAGAAACGGGACAGACCGTGCTTAGCGTGTGCTTAGCGTGCGCTTAGCGTGTGCTCGCAGCGGTTAGGTCCCGTGGAGGAGGGAGTTTGTTTCTTTGGGATGTCGCGTCCCACTGCTCCCAGCTCTGGTCCATCCCCAGCACTTCAGGGGCAGCCGTTGGTCTGGGAGGATTTTTCTAAGAAAAAGCTTTGAATTCAGAGGTGAGGGAACGTTTTCCCTTATGATGAAGATGGAGGGTCACGGATGCGTCTACTAGACACTTTCAGCCAGACCCTGCTGTCCTGGGTGGGGTTGGGGTCGGACATTGGGAAAAAACAGCAAACCCGGCACCTTCGTCTTTGAATGCGCCGTCTGCAGCGTCAGCGGATGTGTGACAGGGCGCCCGCGAGACCGTTGTAATGACTTAGACCACGATTAAAATGGATTGTTTCAACCATTCTAGGTCATAGTTTTACTTCATTTCAGTGACCTGTCTGCTGTGAGTTCACTTGGAGCCCCCCAGGCGGCAGCAGGCACGGCCCAGCAGAAATGGTGCCACCGTTGGTAGAGGGCTGATAAATAGACCGAGCGGGTGGACGGTTCGGAGGAAGTTGTCATGGCCGCTGGAGCCGTGAGGTCGGGCTGAACATACAGCGCAGACGAAGCTGAGAGTCTCCGCGTCTGTTACACTCACATGCACACATGCACGTGCACGCGCACACACACACAGAGGTCATTTCGTGGGGGGGTACCCTGAAACTGATCTGTGCAGACTGCAGCACTTGATGCGCCCAAGACCTGGGCAGTGCTGACCCTGAGCCCTTGTGGACAGAGAAGGTCCCTGTCATTCGCAGCAGATCTCGAACTCGCCCCCCTCCCACCCCCCGACCAGCCCCCAGGCCACCAAGGCAGAAGCCAAGAAATAGCTTCTTTTGATTTTTTAACACTGAGGTGTGTGTGTGTGTGTGTGTGTGTGTGTGTGTGTGTGTGTGTGTGTGTGTAGAGAGAGAGACAGACAGACAGACAGACAGACAGAAGGTGCACGCTTCCACGCCTTGGCGCGCAGGTGGAGGTCCGAAGATTTCTTCGGAAGTTGTCTCTCTCTTTCTTCCACGTAGGCGTCCAGGGACTGAACGCCGGCATCCAGGTTTACGAGCGGACGCTTCCCGCTGAGCCGTCTCACCGGCCGTATCTCTGTTATCTGACTCCCGGGGCCCAGGTTCTGTTCAAGGTCAGCTGTGGGGTGCAGGGCGGGGAAGGAGCAGCTCAGTAGGGAGAAGGGGCGTCTCCTTCGCTCGGCCTGTAGGCCCCGGGTACTGATGGCCCCGCCCTGGGCAAGAAGTGCCCCCCCACATGCCTCGCTCTGCTGGCACTAGCAGGCGGGTCTCCATGTGGGCGGCCAGCCCAGCTCCCTGGGGTCCACTCCTAAGGAAGGGACAGGAAGAGCACACGGGCCAGTGTGCTGGCCTCTGCAGGACCCAAAGAGAATTGGTTGTGAAAGCCTCTCTCTGGAGGATTTGGGGGGGCACTTCAGAGACTCCCCAGCCCTGCGGGCACCATGCTGTCATGGCTCATCTCAGGACGTTAGAGAATTTGGCCTGATGGGAAGAACGTTTTCAACGTTTCAGAAGCTAAAAATAACTTGTAAAGAAACTAGACAAGTGTCTCGCGATGCCGCTCAGCTCTGCAGCGCCGGCCACACGGGCTGAGGGACACGTGATGGACACGCGGCAGGGCCTTCCCAGAGCCGCTGGACCAGTTGGGGCTCCGTCGAAGAAAAACCTCGAGGGCAGAGAGTGTGGTTACCACGGGGCAGGAGAGAGACTCGGGATCTAGAAGCTTCCTCTCGTGCTTGCGTAACTCCTCAGGGTTCAAAACCCACTGCTGTCTCCGTGAAAAAAGAACAGTAATCCCGGTGCTCAGAAGACCCCGAGTGAATTCAAGGCCAGCCCGGGCCACACGGCAAGGGCCCGTCTCCAGAGACACGGAGAAAGGAAGCTCCGTGCGGAGCTTGTTCCCTTAAGCCGTTTGATGGTCACTTATCAGCAACCATGCAGGCGACTGCAATAGCGAGGAAGCGTATGTGTGCTGCGTCAGTGCACTCGCTGTTCTCGAATGTGGCTGTAAGACACCCCTCAAGATCAAGCAACCGAAGGGAGAAAAGGGAGATGTATTCAGCTTACAGTTCCTGAGGGAGATACCGTCCTTCAGGGCAGGAAAGGCCTGGCTGGCAGCAGGAGCTGGAGGCGACTTAAGTCACGTCCGTCACGGAGACCGAGAGCTGCAAACTGCCAACAACAAGAGCGGACCTCTCCTGGAAGCAGGGCGGGGCTATCCACCCAAGGCCCCCGTGACTGCCTTTCTCCAGCAAGGCTCCGCCTCCTAAAGATGCCCGGACGGCTAAAGGAGGGACAACTCACATTTCACACCATGACAGTCGGGGTGTGTGAGCATGTGTGTGTATATATGTGCATGTGTGAGTGTATCCATGACTTGTATGTGTGCATATGCGTGTACACATGTGTAAGTGCACATACATGACTGTGTGCATACATGAGTGTGTGTGCCTGCATGTGTGCTTGTATGAACGAGTTCATGGAAACTCCAAAGCAGGTCATTTACACACACACACACACACACACATACACACACACACACACACGCTGGCCAATGGCCACAGCCTGGGGCAGAAGCAGAAGTTGCTCCGTGTGCTGGCGAGATGAGACCTTTTCCAAGATCTTCACTAGCGTTCGCAAGAGGGTTTCTTTTGAAACGCTTAGAAGTTTCTCTTCGGTTTAAAAGCCGTAGCCTAAGGCTGAGGATGTCGCCTGGTGGGCGGTGCTTGCTGGGCAGCCCCTCCCCCCAGCCCCATGTATACCAGGCGTGGTAGTGGGCACCTGTTTTCATAGTGTGGGGAGGTGGAGATGGGGGATCAGAAGTCCAGGGTCATCCTAGGCTACGTAGGGAACTTGAGACAGCCTCGGCTACACGAGATCCTGTCTCAAAGAAACACAGAGCCGAAAGCAGAGCTTCAGTGCGTGGGATGGACGGCCCGTGTTCCCCTGTGAAGCAGGGGTGTCTCCGGCCCCTCTGAGCGGGTCTCCCTGGGGTTTCCTTCGAGGCCTGGGTGCTCGGGTGGCATTAGGGAGGAAGACTGTGGGTGTCTCTCCAGCGCATAACAGTCTGCCCTCTCGGAGGATGGGAAGGAACGGGCGAATAGCACGTGTGTCCACGGTTTATTAGATGGCTCTCCAGGTGGACAGACCTGCCCATTCCAACCCCTGTGGGGTCCCAGGACCACCCTACTCTTGTCGTGGTCCTCCCTCTCAAAGTTTTGGGCTTCCCAACCTGTCTCCCCTGGGGAACCTTAGCAGCCAGCCTGGGTTATGTCACATAGCCCCCCCCCAACTCTGATAGAGACTCGAGTCTCTGCTAGGGTTGACACCCCCCCAGGCCCCAGCATCACTCCTGGAGCGTCCACTCCAGGCGGGAGGGCACAGGCCACGGCAGAGAGCTGAAAGCATAGTGGTCCCCACCCTGCCCTTGTGTCCCCCAGCACGGCTGGCCGAGGGCTGTGTTTGCACGCGCCGCGCTCACCACCCGGAGTTCAGCTCCACGGAGCATCTTGCACGGTCGGTTGAGTTGAGATGCTGACCCGTGTGCCCGTCGGCATGGAGACCTTCACGTGAAGGACAGCTGTACAGAGCGGGGGGGAGGAGGGTGCTCCAGCTGCTAGACGGAAGCTCATGTCTGAACAAGCGGCGTCTCACGCTCGCTTAGCATCGCTGGTTGGTCTCTTCTGGGCCTTTGGGTCAAGTCAAACATGGAGTCTTCCCGTGCGTGACGGGGCGTGGAGGTCCCACAGTCAGGTCCAGACCAGAAGGACTTCAGTTAGCATGTAGACCCCCCAAAAGCCCCCATCCCCATCCCTCGCTCCAGATGAGCGCAGAGCAGCACCTGCAGACGGAGCCCGGCAGAGTCCTTCAGTGTGTAGGTAGCACCGTCTTGGCGACTTTGGGGGTGAACCGAGCCCCAACTTCCTGCCAAGAATGTTTTCTGAGCCTCTTGCTCTTAGAACTCGGTCCCTCCTCCCACAGCCAGGGCCCTTCAGAGTGAGCCCTCAACTTCTGGGGGGCAGGCACACGGGGCTGTGACGCGCCCACCCGACTCACTGTCTACTGTCTGTGTTGTGTCCCAAGGAAGGGAAACGCAGCAGCGCTGTGGCGGCCGCGCTCGGTGACACTGGACTTCTCCCTCGCCAGGCGTCCCAGTGGTATTGGGGAGGGGCCAAATCTGTGGCTGTGCCATTCTGACCCCCGTGGATCTTGGTCTATAGTTTCCATCACTCTGGGGACGTTTAGCGTCTTTTCCTGCTGCCTCTCTGGGTCTAATGGGTGGGGGGCGGTTCTCTGTGATGATTCCCCTCCAACCCGCAACAATGGGAGATCACGTACCTACGGGGCAGAGGAGGGCATGATTGGCCGCTCTGGCCCTGTGTTCAGAGGGGCTACACTGCTGGTCCCGAGCCCAGACCCCCTTGTTCGATCTCTTTAATGTTATCTTAAGATTGTGGTGTCTTAATTACCTGCTCACTGCTGCCCCCCTCCTCCCCCTCTCCCCCACCCTTCTCATCCCTCTCCTCTCCCCTCCCTCCCCAGCACCTCCCTTACTCCCCGGCCCCCTCGGGGTCTTTTGCCGATGCTTTTCTAGACCTTGCTACAGAGACTCGTGATCCCTCGCTCATCTTCGCTTCATAGCTTGTTCCCATTTTGGGTTTTTTTGTTGTTGTTGTTTTTTGTTTTGTTTTTAATGTGGGTGTTCGGTGCTCCTGGGCTCCCTCGCAGGGATGCTGAGAAACAGATCCACAGAGGCCATTCTTACGTTGGCATTTCCTTTGCCCACGGCTGTGGCTGTGATTCTGGCCGCCGCCCCGGGCACCCCGGGAGCCTCCTGGTCACACGGCCCCCGGCCCACCGGGCCCACCAGGCTGGTGGCTCCTCTGCCCACCCTTGCCGTGCTGGCATGTCTGCCGACAATCTGTGAGTCGCCCATGTTTTCCCCCTTGTTTTTCTGTCTGATCCTAGTCTTTGAGGACACAGCCGGCGTCTGCAGAGCTGTGGGTTTGGAGCACAAAGCTGCCCTTTCTTGTTGGCCTTTTCTTTTTCTTCTTCTGCCAAACGCAGGAGAAAACACTGTCAGGAGCTAGAAGATTCTAGTTCACGGCATTTTGCATTATCGCGGCCATCGGGTCTCCTGAGCGGTGACCTAGCCTCCCTTGGGGGTTCTGGGGCCTGAGCTGCTGCCAAGCTGTGGGGTCAGGTGGGCGCTCCTCTCAGGACATTTTTGTGCGTGGGTTTGGATGCCACATTTTTTTATATTTGCCCTTATTTTACCATCTGTATTTTTTAATCCCCACCATGCCCAAGTTATGTGCGAAGGTGACCGCGACAATCACGTGGTCTCCCCAGACTGCTGCCGTCCTCGCCTGGCTTCCGACGCGTGGCCCCAGCCCCCCTCGGGTAACCTTGCTGGGTCTCGGCCTTCGGCCGCCCTCACAACAACGGTCAGAGCAAACGCCGTGTCAGAACCGCGCAGTGGGCAGGGAAGGGGGCGCTGGGGTCAAGGTGGGGGGCTGGGGGGGTCGTCCTGGTGACCCGTTGTTGTGGAGGCTGCCGGGGCTGCTGCCTCTGGTGATGCAGGGGTCGGTAGTGGGGCCCACTCCCCTGAGCCCCTTTCCGTGTGGATGGAGAAGGGAGCGTGTGACCCACGCCCTGCTGGCAAGGGCCGAGCGCCTCTCGCTGCCCGTCCTGCCCCGCCTCCCCGGCATAGCGATGGCACCCGTTTGCCAACTGGGGAATTACAGTCCGCTGCCGGAAGGAACCATTGGAGCTCTGAGGCAGAAAGCCATAGTTACGCATGAAGCTCCCGTCCCACCCCGGAACCGGACCCACTACTGACCCCGGGATCCCCACGAGGAACCGGCCCTGTTGGGACTGGGCCGGAAGCTGGGGTTCGATGCTCTGCCGACCAGTGCTCAGAACCACGGCTGTTTCTGAGAGACCCACCAGTCCAGAACATCGGCGCCCGCCTTCCTCGCCCAGCCCGGCTCCAGGTAGCTCTTGGCCCCTTGTGTCTGCCCGGGTCCCAGCGTCTCGTGGGTTACTCAGATGCAAGGACTGTGTCTTGTCCCCCCATCTAGCGCACCCCGGGAAGTGCATGTCACAGACGAACTCCACCTTCACCTTCACCACCTGCCGCATCCTGCATCCTTCCGATGAACTCACGCGGGTCACGCCAAGGTAAGGACCCTGGCGCCGGGTGGGCGGGGGCGGGGCCCGGCGGGACACTCCCTCCCTGGAAGGTGTGCTGAGGAAAGCCAAAGAGAGGTGCATTCAGAAAACAACTCCAGAGGCCGGGAGACCGCTCGGCAGGACATGGGGCTCAGCTGGTACTGCGCTTCCTCTGTGAGCGAGAGAACCACATGGAGAAGCTGCCCGTGATGCTTCTGTGATGCCCGCCTGAGGGGCAAACAGATCCCGGGGCCAGCTGGCCGGCCCTGGCTACCCACTGGGCAAGCCGGAGGTCAGCGAGAGATCCTGTGCCAAAATATGCCTACATGCGCGCACACACACACACACACACACACTCATGCATGTATGTGCATACACGTGCACGTGCACCCACACTCATGCACACACATGCACGTACACACACACATACGCATGCACACACGCACACGTGCACACACATGCATATGTGCACACACACAGGTGACTGGTACCTGAGGAATAAGATCAAAGCTGACCCTGGCCTGTCTACACACACCTATACAAACACAGAGACACACACATGCACATACAGAGATGACACACACACATAAACACACCTATAGTCACATACACACAGTCACACATATAGTCACACACACATACATATGCACACATGAACACATACAAATATGCACACAAACATATGTGCACATACAGATACACACGTGCACACACACACACAGACACAAAGCCACACAGCCAACTCCCGCCGGCTGAAGGGTCTCACAAGCACCAGTAGCCGCCTATCTGGTTCCTCTTCACCAAAACTGCGGCTGGCACTGCTACAGGCCCTGGGGCAAAGTCAGCTGGACCATCGCCCTGATAAAGAATGTGGGGTTCTCTCACGGCCGAGCTCCTGATTTCTGTGGGGCCCTTGTGCCTCGAGAGCTGCTCCCGGAACCTTCCACTATGGCCCACACGTGCAACGCCACCGAGGAGCCACCTGCCCAGCACGGTTTGCTTCCCTCTGCCTGGGCGTCTGGTCTGGTCTGTCTGCCTTGGTTCCAGCCATGCAACTTCCTGTCCTGCTGCTCAGAGACAAAGCAAGTGGTTCCCCCCGACTGAGGACAGTGACCCCCTCCACCACTTTCTGTGCAACACCCAAAGATCCTGGCGTCAGGGGATGGTGGCCAAGACCCCCCCCCCCAGGAGCACCTGAAACTATGAAATTCTCTGCAGGTCTTGTGAGGAGGAGGATGCAGCGGCCACGTGCCCCGTTGCGCTGAGGAGTAGGGCACAGAGTCTGAGCCCACGGGCGAGGCAGGGGGTGAGCACACGGCCAGCCGGCCCGCTCCCATGGAGCTGTGTGTGCACGCGTGGCCGCCACTAACCGGGACGCAGGCTTGGGTGTGTCTCTGTGGTTGTGTTTGGCTAACGCGGCCTTGATGTCGCCACCCCTAACTGAACCCCCAGACCAGTCGGTGCCAACACTAATAAGGGCCTAACCGACTGATGGGGGGGTCTCCAAATTTGCTTTGTTCTTCCTTCCTGCCTCCCCCCCCATGGCTTCATGTTTGCAGCGGGCTGGTGTTGGAGCCACGAGATGCCCTCCCCGCCCCCCTCCCCCCCGTGTGAGGCTGGGACTGGCGACATGTACTCTCCTGATCTGGGGCTGCCCCCGAGCACGTCCACCTCTGGAGGCCCCACGTGACCACAGGGGAGACCAGGAAAGCCTTGGAAGTCAGGATCTGGGGGGGGCTGCCTTGCTGATGCTGATACTGATGCTGGGAAACAGTTTCAAAAGGTCCCCAGGGATGGCCACGTGTTAAGTCTAGAACATTCTCTCCCCATCCTGGGCCGGCCACCCATGGGAGAGGTCACCTGCATAGGGCACCCCAGGAGAGCTTGAGTTGACCTGTTTCTCCCTGGGGAGGGGATCCTCTCTGGTCCTTCTGGGGACCTGCCCCAGACCGGACCCTGGTCCTGCTGCCTCCTGCCTGCTCTGGCTGGTGCTCCGCCACAGTGTTTGGAGCTCCCCAGCCAGTCTGGGGAGAGGTTTCTGTCCCTGAGAATCACCCCGATTACCGCAAGGAAACTGGGTGCTGCAGCGAGGCCCAGGGCGGGCCCGCAAGCGTGGCTGCGGCACTTCTGAGGAAGCTATTGGGGGCAATCTTGCTGAGGGGCTTCGATGCCTGTCCGACACTGGAGGATGGGCGCGTAGGGGGCTCATTCCCACTTCGGCTTTCATGGGATTGGCCTAGTCTGGGAGTCCACGTGTTCATCGCCAGAGGGGCCAGTTAATGTTCCTCCCAGGGATGGGCGAAGGGGCCGGCGCAGCCTCCTGTCCAGCCGTGCCCCCTCGTCGTATCTCTGGCCTGACCTTCCACGATGCTTTGGGGTCTTTCCGGTGAGTGACCCTCCCCCCCTCTCTTTCAGCCTTAACTCAGCCCCGGCCCCGGCTTGCGGTAGCACCGGCCACTTGAAGTCCACGCCGGTGGCCACGCCGTGCACCCCCCGGAGACGCAGCCTGGCCGAGTCCTTCACGAACGTGCGGGAGTCCACCACCACCATGAGCACGTCCCTGGGGCTCGTGTGGCTGCTGAAGGAACGCGGCATCTCCGCGGCCGTGTACGACCCCCAGAGCTGGGACCGGGCCGCCCGGGGCTCCCTGCTGCACTCCTACGCCCCCAGGATGGCTGTGATCCCCTCCACCCCCCCCAACTCGCCCACGCAGACGCCCGTGGCCTCCCCGCCCTCCTTCGAGTTCAAGTGCACCAGCCCACCCTACGACACCTTCCTGGCCTCCAAGCCCGCCAGCTCCATCCTGCGGGAGGTGCGGGAGAAGAGACCCGTGCGCAGCAGCGAGAGCCAGACGGACGTGTCCGTGTCCAACCTCAACCTCGTGGACAAAGTCAGGAGGCTCGGGGTGGCCCGCGTGGTGAACTCGGGGCGACCCCACATCCCCACCTTGACTGAGGACAAGGGACCTCTGCGGTGCGGGGCCCCGGGGCCGGCTCAGGCCCTCGTTCCCGGGGGCCTGGTCCCCGAGGGGCTGCAGCTCCCCAGCGGCATCCGGCGGAACCGCAGCTTCCCCACCATGGTCGGGTCCAGTATGCAAATGAGGGCGCCGGTGACGCTCACCTCGGGCATCTTGATGGGCGCAAAGCTTCCAAAGCAGACGAGCTTGCGGTGAGCCGGGGAGACCTGCTCCCGCCTCGTCCCCCCAGCGCCCTCAGCCGTTCCCCCTGCTCCCGGCTCTGTCTGACCTTCCTGAGCTAGATACTCAACCCATCCCCGGAGCCGGGGCTGGGGGGAGCAGAATCGCACGCCACGCAGGCCGGACTTGAGACCTCGTGTCTGCCCTCCTGCCACCCCACAGGAGGCCCCTGCACGGCCAACCCTGTGACCCACGGGGCTCGAGCTCACCTAGAAAACAGACAAGTCTCTTCTTTTCCCTGAAGAAGCACTGAAACTCCCAAGGGTGTTCCTATCCCATGGATAGGAAACCCGTGAACCCCCAGACCGCTTGGGTTGGACAGCGCCAGCCACCGGGTGACCCAGGTGACAAAGCTCCGCCCCAGGGCGTCGCTGGCCCCTGACGGATGGCCCACGGAGCTCCTTGGGATCAGAGAGCCTCTCTGGGCTGCGGTGGCCCAGCCTCGCAAGCTGGTGGCCGCTGGTCCTCGGGGACGGGTGGTCCGTCCTTCAGTCAAGGTGCCCCATTCCATCAACCCTGCGTTCCGTAGTCAGCTGCCGGGCGCCACGTCTGCCCGGGAGAGAATGTATTCACAGGCTGTCCCCGCTGCACCCCCTTGTTTGGTGTGATTGAGTTTTCTGTTTCTGCACCTCCCCCAGGAAGTCGTGGTACGAGGGCACTGTTTGTGTGTGGCTTGTTTCTGGGGACCCCCCCCCCAATCACAGCAATCAGCCCCCACTGTTAAAATAGGAAGCAAAGGGGAAAAGAAATCAAACTTGTCAGGGCAGAGATGTCGCCTGCCCTCGGCTCCCGGGGCAGTGAGTTGGGGGCAGGGGGGCCTTCCTGACAGCCAGCCGTGGCCCACATGTTCCACCCTCTTGTCTCAAGACAAAGGGAGACGCTTCCTTTGCCCCCAGCCCTGCCCTCGAGGAGACCCTAGAACTAGGGGGCGGGGCCAGGTGTTGATTCAGTTGTAAACTTTTATTTATTATCTGGGTGTGCGGTATCTCGAGCAGGTCTCTCTGCTTCCAGCTCCAGCCTGTGTGTGTGTGTGTGTGCGTGCGTGCGTGCGTGTGTGTGTGTGTGTGTGTGTGTGTGTGTGTGCATGTGTATGGGGAGACGTGTGTGTGTGTGTGTGTGTGTGTGTGTGTGTGTGCATGTGTATGGGGAGACATCTCAGCCCAGCTCTTCATTTATTTATTTCCATCTGAGGACCACTGTATCTCTGTGTCACATCATCCCACGACCACCCTCCCAGACCTTGAGGAAGGATTGAGTTCTCTGTATGTGATGTTGTCACAGAACCTTGGAGCGAGTGAGTCAGGCCCACCAAGTAGCCAGCACCCCTCTGTCCCTCCATTTCACACTATTTATTCTATAAACACGAGAGCCACAGCTCACCACCCTCCTGCCGTTCTCGGTGTGTGGTCCCTGCAGGTGAGATGTCTTTTCATTTGAATGTATTTTCAAGCACTAGACTGAGTAACAAAAGACCATTGCACCCGTGGGCTGAACCCGGACCACTTCATATGTTCAGAGAGGAGCCGCCCACTGTCGCCAGAGACACCAGTGTGAAACTAGACTAAATACTAGTTAATAAACCATGATCAACAATACGTGGTCACTACCAAAAAGTGTGTTGTAACACACCAAAAATCAACCGTGAGATCTTATCCGCGAATGAGTATCAATAAATTCCCAGTGACGGAAGTCACACCGGCCATCTGACATGTCACTGAGCGTGTTTTCGTCCCAGAGATGGGTCACGTTAAGACTTGAAGGTACCGGTTCGTTGGGGAAGGTAAATGACAGCCATATACTTTGCACGCTCTTGTCCAACCCTTCTTCAACGTAATACCACACCCTGGGTGGTCTCCCGACCAGAACCTGGTACACTCTTGGAGCTGCCTGTTGCCCTACTGTGCACACAGACCCTCTGTGAGTGCTGCTTCGAGCCGGCCCCCTGTGACGGTCAGAGTGCATGCTGATCTTTAACAGCTGTAGCACCCGGAAGAAGCCGTGCGATTCCCCATGTAAACGAGCGTGTCAGCAAGACTGAGGCGGTGTGACAGGACCGCGAGCCGGCCGATTGCCCTCCTCGGAGCCTCTGTTTTTTTCAATCTGTGAAATGGGGCAGCAGCACACTTTGGGGTTAACCAATTGGGTAGGCATGTCTTGAGCAGCCGGGCACCGTGGAGATGCCTTTCTCGTTGCTATGACAAAATGACTGGCAAGGAAGAGAAGAAGGTTTGTTATTCTGCCTCACGGTTCAAAGGGAGTCAGTCCGTCATGGCGGGAAAGGCGTGGCAGCCGGAGCGGAGTCACTCACTCCTGCTCATCCACAAGATGGTGCCACACACATCTAGGGTGCGTCTTTCCACCTTAGTCAACCCACCTAAAACCTCCCCCACACAGACTTACCCACTTGGGTCTCATGGCGACTGAAAATACCATCAGACTTATAGACAAAATTAGCTCTTAGCCCATGAGAGGTTCTCATCTCTTGCTGCGGGCAGGTGCCCGAGATAACAGACCGGGCAGGGGGCTGGGCGGCCGCTTCAGATGGACAGTCCAAGGGGGTGTCTCTGACATCGGAGTCACGTGACACCGGGTACCAGAGGGTTTGTGCAGAGTGGTGTAGGATGGCGGGAGCAGGTGGCTCGAGTGGAGGGGGGCCGCGTGGCCACGGGTCAGAGTGGGTGGGTTCATCTCTTGCTATGTCGCCAAAGGCTCGGCAAGAAGAGCTTAAGCAAGGGTTGATTCTGGCTCACGGTGCGAGGGAGCACAGTCTGTCACGAAAGGCCTGAAGGCGTGAGCTGGAGGAGGAAGTGCAAAGGGAACAGGAAGGAGTCAGGGCTGTGCAACCCCAACCCCCCCCCCAAACCCCCTCGACCCAATCCAGGAGGCGTCGGCACCTAACGGCTCCACAGCCTTCGCAACACGGCCACCAGCCGGGGACCGCGGTCCCGACACAAGCCTACGGGAGACAGTCCACGTTCTCTGGAATCTCAGTGCTGACTAGACGCAGGGTCCAGCCGGGTCCAGTCGCCGCCGCGACGTGGCCACGTGATCATTTCTGGCTCTGGCTGCAGCAGAGAAGCTGTGCGTGCTTTCCCTGAGCGGTTTTCCCTGAGCGTTTTTCTTCCTGTGAGCAGAACATAGAACCACACATCCACGGAAGTAACCGTGCCTCTAGCCAAGCTCACCGCATGTGAGACCAGAACTTCCTGCCCGCTGCTCTGAACTTACATGTGGAGGGGAAAGAAACGCTCTTGCTAAAGCCAGTAAGAGTTTTACACAGTGCACGAGACTCATGGGTAGAGCCCCCATGTCTCAACCAGCGTCCCCCTCCTCCAGGTGACTGGGGGGCTGTGGTGGTGTGCTGGGGGAGTTACTCTGGAATAGTTGCTCGGAGAGCACTTAGGGTGCAAGAGAGGCGCTTTGTGCCCCAGAGTCTAGAGCCAAAATCACTCCCCGAGGACCGCAGCCCCGAGCTCAGCTTGTACCTTTGTTTACACTAAAGCAGGGCAGAGGTGGAGCAAGCGAAGCGGGACTTCCAGGGCAGAGAGCGGAGCTCTGCCTGCTTCCTTAGAAGACCGGGTCTCTGTGGCCCACCTTCTATGGAGGGAATAGAGGGAGCGAGTGGATTTATCTGCTGGAGGCAGCAGGGCCTCGAGGCTCAGAGACAGTGGGCTTCTAAGATGGGCAGGATCTACCAAGCGAGGTTCAGGCAGGAGGGAGGAGAGAGAGATGGAGAAGCAACCCCGACATTCACTCCTCTGAGCCCTTGCTGGTGGCAGGATGGGAAATGATACACATGGGCGAGGCGATAGAATGCAAAGCAACTACCCCCACTTTGGGGCTAGAAGGAGGCTGGGTCAGTAAAGTGCTTCACAAGCAGGAGTTTGGGTGCCCAGATCCCATGAAAACGGGGGGCGAGCAGCTCGCTTGTAATTCCAGCCACAGAAGGCAGCGCTGAGAAGTGGGCAGCCAGACTAGCGCAGCGCATGAGCAGTGCAATTAGAGAGCCAGCCCCGACCAGAAGAGGAGTGACAGAGGATGACATGTGTGTTCACACGCGTGTGCGCCTGCACTCGCTGTGTGTCCACAGGCGTGCAAACGCACACATGCATGCATCCCCCATATGCATGAAAATGGAAAGAGAAAAAGAAAAGCGACCCCTGGCAAACTTAACACTAGTATCTAATTAGGCACCACTGGATTCTAAGACCGTTAGCCACCGGGCGAGGCAGGCACCTTCCTGGGGGGGGGGGCACCTTATTTTCTGCTAGCACTTCGTGGTGCACACTGAGCATGCTCAGGAGTGCTCTGATCCCTGTAGGAACATGTGGAGCCCCCTGAAAAAACTCCACATGCCTCTATGGCCCAGGGAAAGCATCGCTTAGGGCATTTGTCTCCATACCGCTGCAGGCAATAAATCTTTCTTCTCCCTTTTACATCTCAGCTGTGCTTTGCACTCGCAAATTAGGAACCTGCCGAGCTCAGGTACAAAAGCATCAGGAGGGAAGTTGTTGAAAATGGGCGGGGGAGATGGCTGAGTTGGTGAGGAGCTTGCTTCACAAGCATGAGGATCTGAGTTCACTCCCCAGAGCCCGCATAAAAAGAGCTGGGAGCGGTGGTGCACTGGGGAAAGGAGACGCACAGATCCCTGGCTCTCCAGCCGGCTGGCCTACCCGGTGGGTGAGCTCCACTGCCCCCCAAACCCACCAAGGTAGACAGATCCCGAACAAGAACAGCCATAAGCTTGAACATACATGTGCACATGCATGAAAACCCCACACGTGTACATGCACATGAATACCCCATACATGTGTACATGCACATGACACCCCTATACATGTGCACACGCATGGACCCCCCATGCATATATGCATGCACGAAACACCCATATATGTTATGCATGCACATGAGCACCTCGCATGTGCGCATGAACTCCTTGCATCCACACGTGCACACACGCACTGAAGAGAAGCATAGCCCTCACTCTCTGCCCTGCTTGAAGCAGGGCCTCTCACGCACCTGTGCATATGACCCACACATCCATGGCTTCTCCTGTCTGCCTCCCGTCTCTCGGTCACAGATGCGCATGATCTGACTTTACGTGGGTTCTGGGAATCCGAACTCTGGTTCTCACACTTGTGCGGCAGGCACTGAATCCAGAGCCATCCCCTCCCCCAGGCTGGAGGCTTAAGAAAGTGCAGCGCCTCATGTCTACAATCCCAGCTCAGGAGGCTGAGACAGGAGGATTGCTGCGAGTTAGCAGGCAGCCCACACGGTGAAATCCTGTCTGTCTCAAGAGGTGGCATTCCCAATGCATATTCCCAGCCGTGGAAGGTCTTCTCATCCTGGACGGTGCGGGACGGTGGCGATGTCACACGCTGGGTCTCGTCATGTGCTTCCACAACTCCCCAGGCTGGGCAAGCTGCCGGTGCGGGGACAGAGATGCCAGTTACTACGAGCAGTCAAGGGAGGAGGGTTGGAGAGGCCCCAGCACATGTGGTGTCAGATGCAGACACCCCTCTTCTCTGGGTGGTCCGAGTTCAAGGTCATGAGAAAAGCCCCAAATAAGTCTGAGGATCTGGGGACAGGTGCGTATTTTGAAGGCGAGCCTGGAAAGTGGGGATGTTGCAGATCCCACCCTCGTGACTTACCTCATCCCAGGGCAGCTGGCCCCACCGGAGAAATGGTGGCAGGTGGGTCTCATTGGAAACACCTGCGGCTAAGTAGATTCGAGACTCTCCTGGGAGCACGAGGTGAGGGGCTGCTCCTGCGGGTGGAGGTGGAGGGGCTGCCCCTGCGGGTGGGGGAGGAAGGGGTTCCCCGTCAGGTGGGCATGGAGGGGTGCTTTACATCCAGTACAGAGGAAGTGCAGGCCTCTGACTCATCCAGTAATGTAGAAGTCACCTGGGGAGAGATGGGCACAGGAGAAAGCAAGACGAATTCCCCAAAGCTTGGGTGGGGAATTAAGGGGAAATATAGAAAGAGAGGGTTGGGGAGAAGGAGAAAAAGTGAGAGAGATAAGGGAAAAAGGGGGAAATAAAGAAGAGAGAGAGAGAGAGAGAGAGAGAGGAATCATATTCATTCGGAGTTCATGGCTGTCCTGTACTGGAAGAGTTTCTCTTCTGTCACCAGTAGAGGGCGCTCGGAGACAGCAGAAGACCTGCAGGACCCGCCCCAGGCCGTCTCCCGGCAGGTGGCTCTGAGCGCTCAGGAAAGTAATCAGAAGACTGAGGACAGGCAGCTGTGCCTTTACATCAATGGCAGTGTGTACTTGTGATGAGTGTGTGTGTGTGTGCGTGCGCGCGCGTGCATGTATGTGTGTGCTGGTGAGTGAGCATACGCAGGTGCATGGATATATGCATGTGCCTGTGTGTGAGTGTAGGTGTATGCATGCACTTGCATATAAATAGATGCGTGTGAGCGTGTGCGTATGTGCATGTGTGAGTGTGTATGTATGTGCCTGTATTGAGTATATCTCAATATGTGTACGAATGCACATGTGTAAGTATATGCATTGTGTGTGCATGTGCCTGTGAGTATGCATGTGTGTGCATGCATGTGTGTGCATGCATGTGTGTGCATGCATGTATTTGAATGCATGTCAATGTGTTTGTGTACCTATGTGTATACACATGTCTCTGTGTGAATATACACATGTGTGCATGTGTGTATGCGTGTACTTGTGTGTGTATGCATGTGTCTGTGACTTTTTATGCATGTGCATATGCCTGTGTGGGAGTGTATGTGTGCGCATGTATGTATATGCATGTGCTAGTGTGTGAGTATATGCAGGTGTGTGCATGCATGCACCTGTAAGTGTGTGTGTATGAATACGTGTGTGCATGTATGAGTGTGTGTGAATGAGTGTGCTGCATCTGTGTGTGAATATACACACGTGAGCGTGCATTTGTGTGTGTGCATGTACCTTTGTGATTGTTTTGTACATGTATGCATGTACATGTGTGTTTGTATATGTATGTGATTTTGTGTGTGCACGCACTTGTGTGTGCATGTGTATGCATGCACTTGTGTGTGCATGTGTATGCACGTGTGTGCATGTGTATGCATGCACGTGTGTGATTGTGTGTGCATACTCATGTGCCTGCAGAGTCATGTGCATCGAGGCCAGAGAACACCCCGCATGTCGTTCTCCATCGCTCTCCACCTTTTTTCTGACACGTCCTCACACTGCGCCGAAGCTCACAGGGTAGTCTCTTGAAACAGCTGGGCCAGGCCGGCATCTTCCCTCTGACTTGTCCACGGACTCTGGCCTGGGGCCGAGGTTCCTCCTGTAGGTTTTCCCAGCGCTGCGGTTGCAGGTGGGCGCTGTCACACAGTCTCTGGAGCCCAGATTCAGGTCCTGGTGCCTCCCTGACCAGCATCTTAAGATGCGCCTGGACCACAGCTCTCCATGAAGAACTACTGAATGAGCAGTTCCAGAAGGTTCCAGTGCAAACCAGTGCCTCTTGGTCGGTGTAAAGGTATATGTGTTGGAGGGAGATAAAGGTGTGTCGGGGGGGTTAAAAGTGTGTAGCAGTCCCCTGCATGGTTGCTGATAAATCACCGTCAAACAGCTTAAAGGAACAAGGGGTTTATTTTCTTACAGTTTATTTTCCAGTTACAGTTCTCAGTCCAGCTTGGCAGGAGAGCTCACACCAACCCCAGGGCCGAGGGAACTGGCCACACCAGCACCACATAACAGCTGAGAGAGGGACGATCCTTACTTGCCAGACCAGCATATCTGGCCAAGTGAACAGAAGGATGCCAACTCTCTCAACCAGCTCTCTGTGATGTATCCAGGGCCTAATCCCACCCACCATGGGCTGGACCTTCCCCATCAGTCAGACAATCTCCTGCAGGTTTGCTCTGGGCTTAACCACTAATTCTCCACAAATGTGCCCAGAGCTCAAGCTGACACCTGTGCCCAAATATGACAAGATGTGTATGTCAGGGGGGTATGTGTGTTGGGGGAAGGTGTGGGGGAAGGTGTGTGTATTGGGGGTAAAGAGGGATGGTGTAGGGAGAGAGGTGTGTGTGTGGGGATAAAGGTGTGTGTGCGGATAAAGGTATGTGTGTTGGAGGTAAAGGTGTGTGTGGAGGGATAAAGGTGTGTGTGTTGGGGGTAAAGGGGGATGAAGGTGTGGGGGGGGAAGGTGTGGGGGGGGAAGGTGTGTGTGTTGGGGATAAAAGTGTGTGTGGAGGGATAAAGGTGTGTGTGTTGGGATGCCTTTCCATCAGCTATCTTATTTCAGTGTTCCAGTCACTTGTTTCCCTCCCTTTGCCTGTGCTGGGGTGGGATCCTGGAGGCTGCTCTCTGATTGGCCGTATCCACGGTATCCAACGACCCGGCTCCCAGCCCAGCGTCTCTGGCCACCATGTTAAAAGTTCAAACAGAACTTTCTGGTCTTAGGTTCAGCCGTTCGCTTGACCAAGAGAATCCTGCAGATTCCCACAGCCCAGCGTGAAACACGTTGAATGATTCAGCACTGCGAGGCATTTGTGGGCGTCCACTTGGGCACTGTTGTCTGGGAGGTGGAGCTCCAGTCCAGGTGGCTGAGATCCTGGGGGGGGGGGGTCCTGTGCTACTTAGCTGTCTCCTCCCTGCTGTGACCAAATACCTCCTGCAAGAAGCAACATCGTGGAGAATGGCCTGATTGCCTGTGATGTCATCATGGTGGGAGAATCGTGGAAGCCGGAGACTAATTCCAAGTAATGATACGTTCAGGAAAGGGGGTGAGATGGGAAGGAGGACCGGGAGTCGTGGGGGTGCTCTGCGAGAGGGGATGGGGGAGGCAGAGTCTAAAGATCAGGAAGGTACCAATCACACTTGGGGAGGAGAGGGAGGAGCAGGTGCAAAGGCCCTGAGGCAAAAGGGAGTTTAGTGTTGTCCGGGGTAACATGGAAGGCTAGAGCAAGCGTCAGGAGGGGCCGTGGTGGTGGGAGGCAGCAGGAATGATGGTGAGACTGGGGGAGGTCTGACCAATGGGATGGGGGTGGATAAGCCTGGGGGGCTCTGACAGTGAGATCCAGGGGTAGGGGGTGGGAGGGCTCTGTCCACTGGGATCCAATGAGGTGCTGGGGTAGATGGGAGATTGTAGCTTTCAGCAGGAGACAAACAGCGAGTCACTTTCAGGCCTGGGATGGATTTTTGCAGAGCCCAGGGCCTGGGGCGGGGGGGGGGGTGGGGGGGTGATTAGCAAGGCCACAGTCCTTTCTCTGGACTCTTTGCCTCCGGGGCTGGCAGTAACCTGAAGCTCCGGGAAAGAATATTCAAGGTGCCTGGAAATGTGCTTATGAGTTTAGGATTCAGCCCTGGGCTCCCAGATAGTGTGTCTCACGGAAAAATGTGAGCTCATTTCCAGACACAGTAGGGGGGGTGAGAAAGCCCACCCTGAATGAACGCGGGCAGCACCCTCTGGTGAGTTGGGGGTCTCGGGCTGAGTCAAGGAGATGGAGCTGAGCAGCGTCCATCGCTCCGCTTCCTGCCACGTGACCAGCTGCCTGCCCCCCTTGCAGGTCTCAGCTCCTCTCTGGATGTCGCTGTGGGCCGGTCCCTTTACTGCTCCCTGAAGAAAGGGGCAGGACGGAAGGGGACGGAAGGGACAAGAAGACTCCTAGGCTGGGTCACCACCAGAGTCGCCAGCCAGGGGGCGGGGCTGAGGGGAGGCCATCACAGGCCTAAGCTCAGCCGGTGTCTGAAATTCACAGGAAAAACCACTCAGAGCCCCTTGTCCAAGCAGTAAGGGTCCCTGGCCAGACAGGAGTTTTCAGTGGTCCTGCATGTGTGTGAGTGTTGTGTGCATGCATGTACATGCATATGTGTGAGCGCATGCATGTGCATGTGTGTGAGCATGCACGCACACACGTGTGTTAGCATGTTGTGCACATGTGTGCATGTATGTCAGCACGTGTGCATGTGCATGACATGTGTGGGCATGTGGGCATGCGTGTGTGCATGAGGGCTGTGTGCATGTGCATACATGTGAGCATGTGTGGGCATGCATGTGAGTGCTTGTGCATACATGTGAGCATATGTGTGCATGCATGTACACTCATGTGCATGTGTGCGCGCATGTGTGTGTACATGTGAGCACGTGTGTGCATGCATGTGAGGCATATGCATGTGTGTGTGAGCACGTGTGCATGCTTGTGCATTTATGTGCGTGCATGGAGGTGTGTGTACTCAAGAGCTGTTGCCCAGGCCTGGTGAGCTTTCCAGTGATGTGCTGCCTGAGTTGCTCATGGTCATGAAAGCAAGTCAACCCCACAAACTCGGTTCCCCCACCCTGGGGTGTGGCTGGAATCCTCTCTTTGGCATGGAGGTGCCCTCTCTACCCGACAGTGTGTGGGAAGTCACCTCCCAGTGCACGGGTTCTGCTCTGCATCCGGGGTCCTCTGGACCAGCAGCTATGATGTCACGCCAAAGCCCACTGAGATGCAGGTCCTGAGTGGCCGAGTCAGGAGGTGATTCTAACGCATGGCGTATTGGAGAGCGGGGAGGGATTAGGAGCATTACCTTTCAAGTCTGTGGCTCAAAGGGTCTCATGGGCCAGCCAAGTCCACCCCTCAGAGCTGGAGTCCCTGTCCTTGTGTGGTCGAGTGATACGTGGGGAAGCAGTGTGCAGCACTGCCCATAATTTATGGACAGACTAAGAGAAGCCGGGAGAAATCTTCAGCTGGTGGGGTCCCCGGAAGGGACAATGGGGCAGGGGGACCAGGCTGGTCTCACGGCTGCCTGGCCCACAGCGCGGAGCCAGCAGGCCTACACTCGAGTCCCCACCCCTTTCTGGAAACACCCACCAGTTTGTCTGTGGACCCTGCATCTGGTCCCCTCCTTGGGCATCGAAAGATCACGCAGCAGACACCGGGGCGGAAGGAAACCACTTTAATATCACAGTAGCACGCTAGGACGGGGGTCACAGGCAGAAGAGGGGGCTTTGTCTCCCACGGCACAGCGGGCCAAGGTGTGCGGCTCCACCAGACGCTCTCAACAGACAAGATGTTTCACATGGAGAATGTAATAAACAGATACTTAAAATGTCAACCACGGAGACAAGGAGCCGCGTGGTTTTTCTGCCTCCTCTGAGCACGGCCGAGCCGGGCGCCCTTTAGGAGGGGTACTCATACTCCTCGGCGCTGCGCCGGCCGAAGTCCATCCAACCCATGTAGTCCCGGTCGCTTATCCTGTGGCTGGGGTCCAGGTTCTGCAGGTTCTTGATGATGGACATGCGGCTGGACGGAGCTGTGGAGGGAAAAGCCCTCAGTCAGGCACGGGCCGGTCACGCTGGGGGAAACAGCTGGGAGAGTCAGGCTGTGCGTGCGTGTGTGTGTGCGTGTGCGTGTGTGTGTGTGCGTGTGCGTGTGTGTGTGTGCATGCCAGGCTCTGTGGTATGTGTGTGGAGGTCAGGGGACAGTGCTAGAGCCCATTCTGCCCCTGGTGGCCCAGGGTTGGACTCAGGCTGCCAGACTTGACACAAAGGCTTTTGCCAGCCGTGCCATCTCACCAGCTCTTCCCCTTGTTTTGGAGCCAGGGTCTCAGTGAATTCGTGCTCACCCACTGGGTGGTGAACAAGCCTTAGGGGTCTCCACACCCCTTTGCCCCTGCTGGGATCACAGGCACACGCTAGTGCCCTCCATTGTTCACATGCCGGGGATCTGAATTCAGGTCCTCACGTGGCAAGAGATTCCTAGTGAATCGTCTCCCTCGCGCAAGCGAGGCCTTCTTGAAGGGATGAGAGCAACCTCGTGTGTGTGTGTGGGGAGGCTATTTAAATCACTCATCTGATCAAAACGTGACCTCTGAGCCTGAGATGGGGGTCCTGAGATGGGGGTCCTGAGATGGGGGCCCAGGCTGTAGCAACAGCGTGATTGTTGCCTGTGGCGTCACATGGGTGAGCAGGGGCGCAGGGACCCCGAGGGTCCTTTATCTGCATGTGACAGGCAGTGGACAGCAGCCTCCTGGATGCGAGGTCAGCAGAAGACCTTCTCTGATAACCAGAGTTTCTGCACCCGACCCCCTGCGGGGACTCCACAGGAACCTGACGAAACTCACAGCAGCCTCAAAGAAAAAAATACCCGCAACAGTAGAAGGGGTGCAATTGGGAAGAAAAGAGGTGAGCAGGAGTCGGGGGAACAAGAGGGAACACGGTCGGAATCAGCATAGAAGCAGGTGTGTGTCTGCACAGCACCTTGTGTAATGAACGTACGCTAAGAAAGCATCAAAAAGATGCCACTGAGGCAGGGACCTCTGTAATGACTTCAGCCTGTTACATTTAAACAGAGACACCCACACAGAGTGACACCCTTTCCCCTTCCCTCCCTGCCCGGTGCTTCTGGGTTGAGGGTCTGCTGCCCATTTTTTTTTTTTTTTTTTTTTTTGATGCACGCACAGCCCAGTTGGGCAGAAGAAAAACAACTCTTTGCAGCTTAACCGCTCGGTACCTTCCGGTGCAAGATCAGTCAGCTTCCTGTGCAGGGCCACCCGGCAACGGGACTGTCCATCCCCCAGCACCTGCTGGAGGGTAGGGTGAGTGCCCACTCTGAGGGCTGGCTGCATGGGTCGTCTAGGACAAGCAGCTTGGGGTGATGTGCTTGGTACCCGCCTCAGACCCCCATTCCACACCCATCTGTGCTCACTGCCGACCTCCCTCCAGCACAGACACAGCGAAGGGACCCTTGCTGAGTCGTGGCATCCGGGCCAAGGGCCAGGCCAGCGGGGACCTGGAGGACCCTGAGACGTGTAGCTTCAGCCCGCTGCCAGCCAGATTCTGCCGCGTGTGGAAGTCACTCGCCTTATCCAGCCTTGGCTCCCAGGCCATATGGGAGGGAGGTGACTCACTGGGTGGGGTCACAGGTGTGGAGACTGTGGGGGCAGCACCCGGCCAGTGCTAGCGTCCCCAGCCTTTGCTTGGTTCTTCCCTGACCACAGAGCACTGCAGACCAGCTCTGAGAAACTGTTATGCGCCGGGTCCTGCGTAATATGTACAGAACTGAGCCAAAACCTGATGCCGTGTAAAATACAAAAACGCTGCCGGAGATGGTGCGGTATTTGTTGGTGTGGCTATGGGTTCCTATTTGCCGAATAAACCAGCACGCGCGTGGTGTGGTTAGTACTGACCTTAGGCGCAGGCAGCTGAGCTTGTTGGTGGCGGCTGCGCCCACCTGGGCTTGTTTGGTTGATAAGAGGGATGGATTGGGGATGGGGGAGGGGATGGAGAGGAGGCAGGATTTCCAGGCATGCTGGAAGAGCCCCTCTCACAGGTTGGCCCTAGGAAATAATTAAGCATCCAGCTTTTATTTAAGTTTAAAACTAGTTCTTCTGGAGCTTTCCTAAAGGCAGTGAGAAGGGTTCTACTGATACATTGGGATTCAACAGTCTGAGGACTCTTGGGGAGGGTGTATGTGCTGTGTGTTTGTATGTTTGGCGTGTGTGTGTGCGTGTGTGTGTGTGTGTTCGCGTGTTTGGTGTGAGTCTGTGTGCTTGGTATATGTATCTGTGTGGTGTGCAAGTGTATGTGTTTTTGCACGTGTGTTAGCTGCCTTGTTCTCCAGCAGAGGTTGCGGAACCTGGGGCTCCTGGTTACGGCTAAGCCCACCTAGCCAGCTGTGCCAGTCAGATGCAGGTATCAACTGAGGAGTGAAGAATTACTTAGTTAAGGCATATCCTAAGCAAGCTGGTGGGCGGTGGTCTACTCGATACGGGGAGACCCAGGTGGGCGTGACCTGGGCAGGAGGATTTGTAGAGAGCAAGCTCAGTTCTTGGGCAAACTGCATAAAGACATGCAGACACTCTGGCAAGCAGGAAAAAAGATCCCTCTCAGCCCGTCCTGTGGATTTGGATGACTGGTTCTCCCACCATGCTGGTGAACAGAGCTGAGACGTGTAAGCTGGAGTACAGTCCCGTTCTCCCGAGTTGTTCTGGGTCCTGTATTCATATCTACAGCATGAAGAGTAACTATAACACCAGCTTCGTCTGCCCCCCACCCAAGCCATGCAGACCACCACGCCCCACACCCACCTGGTTCTGGGGAGCAGTCCTCACGCTTGTGGGCAAACGAGCACTTTATCAGCTGAACTGTGTCCCCCACCCCTCAGTTATTTTTGATGGGCAATCAGAGGGAGCAACCAACTGCCACATTCCCCTCCTTAACTGCTTAGTAGGACCATCTCTTTGGATTGAACCAGCTGGAAAAAAATGCCAGCACCACAGTGGGTCGTTTCCCAGAGAGAAAGGACCCACGAAAGCTCCTGTTCTTGGCCCTGAAGCCTCTGGGCATCATTTCAGGTAAAACGCCAGGAGACCCCCCCCCCCCACATACTGGTTTCTTCCTCTCTAATCAAACTGTAGTGAGGGGTGTTTCAACTCCATGCTGGACAAACCCATCTGGTGAGCCGGCCCAGTGGAACAGGCTGACGCCCCCAAACCCTGTGCAGTATTTGGGGATCGGACTGGTCTCGCTTACCACCCAGACCCTCAGCCTGCCCCAGGCCACAGGGCAACTGGACACCCGAAACTTTGGAAGGGAAAGTGAAACCCCGCGGGCTGAATAGGTTCCCCAGGTTTCCTGCCGGCGTGGTGGGCATCAGGGGTGGAGGTCGGGGTCGGAGCCCCGTGGCAGTGATGGGCATACGCCATCCTTACCTTTCCGAGCCTGCTGGATGTACCGCGCAAGCAGCGCCCCCAGGCGCGCTCGGGACTCGCTGTCCGTCCTGGGCGCGGCTCTCAGCTGCCTTCGGGGAGCCTCCTCTGCGCGCTGCGCCGCGGGGGCCGCGGACTCGGCTGGGACCACGGGCTGCGTCAGGGCGCCGGCCACCAGCACGGCCAGCAGAACGCACAGCCACAGACCGCTGTTCATGGCTGGGGAGAGCAAAGGCGAGGGGCGTGAACGACAAGGGTGGGACGCCCAGAAGTCCCCTCGGCCCCGCGGCTCCAAACCCGCCAGGGTGGCACAAGTTCCCGGGCATCCCCAGCTGCGCAGAGACCTTGGCCCACTCCTAGGACTGTCTTTTGGGCAATCCACACCCCCGCCTGCGTCGGATTCAGCACCCCGTATGGCCCCTGCTTTCCTAAAGTAGGTGGAAGCCTTTAGATCAACTCTCTTCCAGTCAGATAGCGTTTAGTGAAGGTCCTGGGGGGAAACACCCGATGTTCCAGGAGAGACCAGACTCTGCAAAGACGGTGGCACTTTCCAGCAAGCTACAGAGCCTCGAGCACGCACCCAGCGGTGAGAAAAAGAGAAATGGAACTTAAAATTTAAGGACCGGACCAGAGAAACCACTTAGAGGGCAGAGGCACCTGGTGGGAGGAGACCTGATTTCCAAAAGTTGTCCTCGGATCCCCAAACGAGCCCTGGCCACACTCACAAGGGCGCATGCAAAATAAGCGAGAGAAAAATAAAACCTAAATGCAGGCATATAAATAAAACCACCTTTAGAGAGTCCTCGGGGAATGTTTGGGAATAAATAGACAGTCACACAAACATACGGTTTAAAAAAAAAAATCAAAGATGTGCGGTCAGTGCTTGGTGGCTGCCAAAGCCGGGCTTTATCTGAGACCTGAGCCGATAAGATGTTTTCTTACACACAGTTCTGTCCCCAAAGCCTTGAATTGCTCCTCAGAATTCAGAAAATGGATTTCATCTTAAAGTCTCCCCATACTTTCTTTTAGGAGGTTATAAGTTCCTGGCAATGGCTAGCATAGTTTAGTGTGCAGAAGCCCCCAGCAACGTGCGCCTCCCACAGCAGCCGGGGCCGAAGTCCCCAAGCCCCCCAGCCCTGCCGGGGATCCAGCGCCGTGGTCTCTGCCTTTAAGAAATCTTTCCAGCTCTAGGGAGGAGGAGGACACGGAAAACAGAATATAGGAACCTGACGGAGCAGGGCACCTCGCCGGGCGCAGGCACCTACCTTCAGATCGCGAGCCGCGGGCTTGGCGCTGGCGAGCGGGGAGCGGCGGGCAGCCCAGCCAAGTTCAGGGGGGCGGGAGTGCGGCTGCCGCTTAAATAGCTCCGCCCGGCGCGGGCCGCCTGTCATCTGTTTACCCAGCGCTGACGCAGAGCGCAGGACACGTGCTCAGAAGGCGGCCGCCGGGGCGACCTCCGATTGAGCCCCCCAACCCCCAGAGGAACAGGCAGGTGCAGCCGGGATTGCTTTCTCAGACGGGGTGCCTGATGTGGGGTCCCCCTCCCTCGCAGCCCAAGGAGTGTCCTGCCCACCCACTTGTTTCTCCCTAGCCTGGGAAGAAGGGCGCCCCCCTCCCCGCAGGGGAACAGAAATCCCTTCTGAGATGGAGATGCTGACGGAGTTTGGTTTAGTGCCCTTTGGCGGCCAAGTGAAGCCGGAAGAGCCCAGATGCAGACTCGGGGTCAGCGGGGTCAGCGTGGAGAAATTCTAGGGTACAGAGTGTGTGGGAGGCGCTCTTTGGGATTGTCCTGGGACCCTCCTGGGCTCCCTCCCCGGAGGGAGGAGAGTTGCCCCCCTCCTTTCTTAGAAGCCCATCTGGTGCCGGGCCTCTCCTTACGCAGCCCCTATAGTGGGGGCGGCACCTCCTGGCTTCCGCAGGAGATTCCAGGATGAAGACTGTCGCTCCTTCTGCCCACGGCCGCCTCTGCACCTGGTCGCCAGGTGGCGCCGGCCAGTGCCCCGGGCGCCCCCCACGCTCTGATCTTGCACTTCCGGGGCACTGCAACCCGTGTCGCTGGCTGGCTACAGGTGAAAGCACAACCTTGGGGTTTCCCCGAGACCCTGCGCCCCAGCTCCAAGTCCATAAAGCCAGGACGAAGTCCGGTGGCTGCACAGGAGGCTCATGAGTAACCGCACCAAGCCTCGCTCCAGCCCTCTGGCCCTGCTCTCGGGAGGACACCTCAGCCAGCCACCCTGAGTGCCAGGGATTAGCAGGGCCCCCAGCGGCCGGGGACCCTCTCTGTTCCTTCCCAGTGGGTCTGGGTTGGAAACAGAAAGACCGGAGCATCTTCATTCAGCCCTTCTGTGCCCAGCCCTGCACTGCAGGCTGGAGGGGCTGTGGGATGGTTGGGGGGGGCAGGGCATGGGAGAGTGTGACCACAGTGGCCCTTGAGGGTGGGCCTTGGCGGCTGTGAAATTGGAGCAACACTTTAGAAACAGCTGCCGATTCAATGCTGTCTGGAGTTTTCCCGTGGGGCTGCAGCTCGCCATGGACCCTCGGGTTTTATTGGTGACAGTTGTCACACGTGTCTGAAAACATCAGTGTGACCGGGAGCAGGAACACCTGACTGGCTACTTACACCCCTCGGTCTCTGGTCCAGCAGGTCCGACGCTGAATCTGAGCATCTGCATTTGGAGCCGATTCCCAGACAACATTTGGAGACACAGTTCTAGAAACTCCGTAGGGCAAGCCTCTTTCCTGGCTGGGCAAGTCACTTAACCCCTCCCCTCGGTTGCTTTAATCGTCGCTTGCTAAGCACCTAATTTGTGCCAGTCCCTGCCGGTGTGGCATGAGCCACAGCTAAGAATATTATGGCACATGGAGAACAAGTATCCAAGTAAGATTCCTCTGGAAGGTTCTATTTCGAATGCAGGTGATAGGGGGTCTGGTTCTGATTCTGGCAGGGAAGGACGAGGCCAGGGTTTTAGATGAATGAGTCTCAGGGTCGCTAAGAGTGTGTCCCTAGGGCAGGGAGATGGATGGGGGATAGGAGGCAGGGACAATCACGAAGAAAGAAGGTTGACTTATTCTTAGCGTAGTGCACCGTTACGAAATCTATTCATTGGCCGGGAAACGGTAAGCGTTTATCATAGAACACTCAGAAAATTAGAGTCCAGCTGAGTAAATCTCCTAGTCTTGGGGGAACATCTGCTGTTTGAGAAGTCAAAGGGACTTGGTGACAGGGTGGCCTGGATGTTCCAGGCTGAGAGACAGGGTGGGCGGATGCGTATTACCCAAGACAGAATTCAGGAGGGAAAGAGGGCTGGGGTGGGCGGTGGGCTGGCCAGGGAGATCGCCTTTCTGTTTGTGTTTGGATGTCAGGAGGGTGGCCCCTGGGTCCCGGGCTGGGCACAGGGAAGTGGGAGACACGTGTCTTCCGACGTGGCGTGTGGTGGCGGCTGCTGGCTCTCTAGGAAGAGTAGAAAGAAGTAGCGTGAAGGGAAGGGCGTCTCTGGTCAGCAAGAGGGAGGAAGGGGAAAGAAAGGGAGGTTCCCAAGCAGAGGCGTGACCAAGGGGGGGTCGGAACGGAATGCCAGCCAGGGAAGCCAAAGGCAACGGGGCCTTAGAAGCTGGAGAAGGGGCTGGTACGATGGCTCTTGGCTGGTGAGAAAGTCATTAGCACTGCCGAGGGAATATCGGCAGCCAGCAGGGTCTGGTGGTCACGGTCTCCTGCCAGCAGTTCCAGCTGATCGGACCAAGATGGCGCCTGTTCTCCGAGGACAGAGTCCTGCAGTACATGATAGTCATAAACTTCCTTGACATCCACAAGACAGAAGTCGCTGTGCACTCCCCTGCCCGCCCTTGGGAGGCCACTCGGATCGCTCTTTGAAGCTTTCTTGAGTAACTTCCGCCTAGATTGTATCAATTCCTTCGTCGGGGATACTGACGGTCCACAGGGCACACACATAGAGTTCCTTAGGTTTCCTGTACTTCCCCCGGAAAGTCACGCCACAAATGGTACTTTCCACATGTTCAACTCCTACAATGGAAGTCTCGAAGCCAACGCCTTCATCACAGCCGACGGCGCCCCACCCTCCCTTGAGCCTGGAGGATGTGCGGGAAGCAGCGACTCCACAGCACACCAGGCGCCGCCAGCCCCTGGGAAGTTCACTAAACTTTCTACGCTATGAAGTGGACATGTGTCTTACGGCTGAAAAAAAAAATCCTTCAGTGAAAGTGTCTCTCCCCCGGGACTGCTCTTTGAGACTCTCCACATCTGGATGGGACACTAAGTAACATCTGAGTCACCAAAATCAGGTGGAAACTTCTAGATTCCAAAACCACTGGACAGCCACCAATTTCTTGTCGTCACTAGTCTCCTTCCAAGGCAGCGTCTGGCGGGGTTTCCTGTGTGTGCCCCTCCACATGAACACCGCAGGTCTCCAGCTGGTGACAATCAGTCCGTGATGGGGATCAGCTGTGGGGACAGAGGAGAGGGGTGAAAGGGGTCTCCCTTCCGGCTACCTGACTGCCATTCTCTGAGACTGCCCCTGTGGGGGTGGGGCTTGGAGGGACAGAATGGAGAATATTCTGGAAGCTTCGCATAGTCCAGACACTGTAAGTCTTGTGTTGACTTTAGAAAGCACACACCGCACCAATAATCAATAGGCTGCTTGGTTGACTGCTAAGACCATCTTCAATCAGCAATTCGGGATGCAATAGAGCTAAGAGTGTCCCATGAACTCAACCCAACTTTGATTTGTACAGAGGAAACCGGGGTGCTTTGAAGGGTGTGTGCAGGAGCAGGGAGCGCAAGCAGAAATGGGGTGATGTAAGGTGGTGTTCATGTCTGTCATTCCAGCTCCTGGGAGGCTGAGGCAGGAGGATTGCTGTGAGTTTGAGGCCAGTCTGTGTCACAAAAAGAGTTCCGGGGCTGATCTTCATCAAAAGAGAGGAGGGAGGAGGAGGAGGAAGGGAGAGAGGGAGAAGGCAGGAAGGAAGAAGGAAGGAAGGAAGGGAGGGAGGGAGACGGAGAGAGGGAAGAAGACAAGGAGTGAAAGGGGGAGAGGGAGGGAGGGAGGAAGGGACGGAGGGAGGGGGAGGAAGGGAGGGAGAGAGAGGGGGAGGGAGGGGAAGGAGAGAGGGAGGGAGGGAGGGAGAGAAAGAAAGGGAGAGAGGGAGGGAGGGAGGGAGGAAAAGACAGGAGGGAGGGAAGAAGGGAAGGAGGCAGAAACAGACGCGGGCAGTGGGCAGTGTGGGGTTTCAGCAGGAGGTGGGTAGCACAGCCCTGGGGCTCTGGGGGGGGGGAGTCCAGCCTTTTCCAAATGAGCAAGTTTAGGACAGCTTTGCACAGGGAGGATGCTGGGGGAGCGTCCACAGCATGTTGTGGGGGGACGGACGCCCCAGAAAACAAGAAGCACACTGCTATCTAGGAGCAGCTGTCTGGGGCTGGGGAGGGGTGACTCAGTGGGTAAAGAGCTTGCCCTGCAGTACAAGGCTACAGGTTCGAATCCCAGCACCCATGTTAACACAAGCCAAGCATGGTGGTATGCCTGGAAGGACAGAGACAGGTGGATCCCGGGGCTTCCTGACAGCCAGCCAGGAGCCCAGGGAGTTCTAGGCCAGTGAGAGACCCTGCTGTGAGGAATGACACTAAGATTGTTTCCTGGCTTCCTCAAGTGTGCATGGGCACGCACACACACACACGTGCACACGCACGCACGCACACATGCAGGAGCTGTGTTTGGATGGCGAGAATGTCTGTTTAGACGTTGGCGGCAGAGGTGCTTTGGGAATGAGGTGAGCTTGCAGCTCACGCTGCTGGCGGCTGGAAAGCAGGGCCCGAGCTGGGGCTTGGCTTCTGCACACCAGCGAAGGACGCCACCAGCCCCCTCTGCTTGGAGCCTGTTCCCAGCCTCTTGGAGACGGTTGGCAGTGTCCCGGCTCAAATGAGCAGAGAGCTGGTGCGGGCTGAGCCCCCCCTCACCGGCAGAACTCCCCCTCACCGGCAGAACGTCTCCCCCCACCAAGCCCCCTGCTGAGGACTTTCGGAGAAGCACATAGACGATTTTCTCTGCATGTCTCTGGGCAGGTTCAGAAGGGAAAGAGAGGCTCGGCCTCCGACAGGAGTCCTGACTTCAGGGTGTGGGTCCCTGTCGTGGTTTGCGTAGCCTGCAAAGCAGAGCCCGAGGCCATGACTGGATGCAGGTGTGGAATGCGAACCCCAAGAAATTTGCCCCCAAAATCTCATGGCAGAGGAGCGACAGGCTGGAGCCTGGTTCCAGCCAGAGGGGAAGTTGTCTACAGGAAAGAGTTTTCACACGTGGGAGATCGGGGGGGCCTCTTTGCTGGTCTTTCTTCCCCGTGTGGCCACATTGACGAAATCCTGCGGGCAGGCGTGCGAGCCCAGCTGACAGGCCCAGGCTCTGGCCACCACGAGCCCAGTGTTAGTTACTCTGCGTGTTGTCAATCACTCGGTGACCGGAGACCTTAGGGGAACACGGGAGGGGGGAGTAGTTTGTACCGTTCTTGGTTACAGCTCTTAGTGCCGCTCGGCAGGAGAGCTCACACCGACACCAGGAGTGACCACGCCGTAGCCACAGAGCTGCTGAGGGAAGAGCCAACCTCACTCGCCAGACAGCAAGTCTGTCTAAAGCAAGCCAAAGCATGCCAGCTTGCCAAATGACTAATTCCCTCGTCTCACCCACCTCCCCAGGGAATGCCCCCACCCACGAGGAGCCGGGTCTTCACACGTCAATCACACAATCTCCTGCCGGCCTGCTCAGGGTATTGCCTTAACTACTAACTCTTCACAAATGTGCCCGGGCCGGTCTTCAGAGATGATGACCATATATTTAACTAGCACTAACTAGGAAAACAAAGCTGATGCCAGGAAGAGACCCAGCAGAGTGGGTGGAGGTAGGTGGCATCTTGGGACAGGCTTGGTGTTACGGCTCCATTCCGGGGCTCCCGCATTCCGCTGCTGCTTCTCTTTCCTGCCGACTGTGAGGGGAGGGGAGGCACCTTGCACCTTGGATCCATTAATGGGATCCTCACAGGTTTTCCTGGGTTCCCTACGATGACCCCCGTCTAACGAGGTGCTAGCAGGAAAGGGGAGCATTGCGCTCTTTCATGGCTGTGCGGGGCTGGTGCAGGAGATGCCCCGGCTACGTCACGCAGCAGGAATGGGGGTGTCCCCAGCCCTCCTCCTCCACCCAGCCCGGGGTCCCCGGAGGCCATTCGCCCTCCCCAGGAGACACGGATGGGCTTGGAGAACGGGGCATCGGGAGGAGACGCTGCTGGTTTTCTGCCTTCCTGCTTCGAGAAGGATCTCGCCACACGCAGGTAGCAGACACACGCCTCACCACGCATGCGTGAATGCGGAGACGGTCCAGTCTGCAGGTTAGCCCAGCCGAGTCTCCTGCCCCGGCCCCTCTCCGGTCAGTCGAGCCCAGTGGGCTGTGCGGAGGGCGAGTTGCAGTCCAGGACTTGATCCCAGGAGCACCTCTGTCGCTGACTGAGCCTGGTGGATGTGGACGAGCCGCAGCACCCCACTTCTCCTGTGGGACCTGTTGAGGCCACGCTGTACTCCGGTGCTGGGCTTTGAATTCGGATTGTCCCCCAGAGGCTCATGCGTTTGCAGACTCGGTCCCCGGCTGGGGCGCTGTTTTGGAAGGTGCAGGGTGCGAGTGGCTGCCGCCATCCCTTCCCTGCTGTACCCCTCCCCACCCCTGTCTTCGTTGGGGGCTTCTTGCCCCCGTGTGGGGGGCTTCCTTCCTAGTTCTCGTCTCCACAGCTGGGACTGCAAGGCGGCGAGGAGCAGCCGGTTTGAAGGTCCTGGTTCTAGAAGCTGCTCACCACGAGGGAGGGGTCGGTCCCCAGTGACCTTCAGGACAGCCCAGGCAGAAGCACCGCAGACAGGGCCTTGGCTGAATCTTGGGGGGGTGTCTCCCGGAGCAGCTACACGGCCACCCTTCCTTGCTGTGACTCCGTAGCCAGAGCCCCTGGTAAGGAACAAGACACCGCTGTCTCTTCCCTCAAGCGAATCCAGATGGATCCGTCCATCACGCGGGAAGCACCCTAGGGAGGCGTGTGGCTAAGAACTCGTGTAAAACCTGCTGAAGAGTGGTGGTCGGGGCAACGGTCCATTCTCGCCCCATGGGAGTGTTCTGTCACCCATCCTTGAAGGCCCCCACTTACTTTATAAAACACTCCCCCCCACACACCTCTAAACCTCGTCCTACTACACTCTGTGTGTCTTGTCTGAATTGCTTTTGAAGTCTGCTGAGTCAAGGCGGGGGAGGGGGGCGACTCTGACCCTAACCCATTATTCAGGTGCGTATCCGGGGCTGAGTGTCGGGAGGAGGGATGGGGTCACCTGTAGGCGCTCTCCACATGACCGGCTAGAGTCTGGGAGTTGCCTGGCTCTCGCTTCTGAGGAGGTCAAAGAGCCGCATCTTCCCTTCGCCTCAGAACAAAGGCGCCTCGAAGGACGTGTGTGCAGAGTGACCTCACCTGCAGTCGGCCGCGAAGGCTGCGCGTCCAGAGCGCTGTCGACCCAGCTGGGCGTGTGCTGAGAGGCAGGGGCGTCCTTCAGAATGCCCACCCACAATCATTTCCATTTAGGAGAAGTGTGCCTCGGCCACAGACCGGATTGTGAAACTAGGTCAGCTGGCGGATCAGCACGACGCCGCTTTAGAGAGTGCTCGAAGCCGTCCGAGTGGGAACAGCAATTAGAGCCTTTTGTGAGCAAATCGTTTCCTCTGCCTGTGATATGGCATAAGGATGTGTGTGTGAGTGTACGCAAGTGTGTGTGAGCGTGTGTATGTATGTATATGCATATAGGTGTGTGCCAGCAAACGTATATGAGTTTTATATGTATGCATGTGCCACGTGTGGGTATCTACATGCTTATGTGTATAGATGCACAGGCATGCATGGGTATATGTGTATGCATGTGTCTGTGCATGTGTGCATATACAAATGGGCACATACGTCTCTGTGTGCATGTCTGTGCATATGTGTGCACGTGTGTATGCATGTAGATAAACTTACATTTATCAGATGCTTCATTTTTAATATTTCTGAAGTGAGCACATGTATCATTCTTTGAGCTGCTGTGAGGCACACTGAGGCTCAAACAAGGGAGAAAGGGGGATGAATTCAGCTTACGTTCAGAGGGGAGACACCGTCTTTCATGGCAGGAAAGGCCTGGCTGGCAGCAGGAGCTGGAGGCGGCCTAAGTCGCGTCCTTCATGGAGACCGAAAGCTGCAAACTGCCAACTGCAAGAGCGGAGCTCTCCTGGAAGCAAGGTGGGGTTAATCAACTTCAAGGCCCACCCCCTGTGACCGCTTTCCTCCAGCAAGGCTGCACCTCTTAAAAGTTCCGTGACCTCCCCAAACAAGATTCAATCGCAGGAGCCCGAGGGTTGGCTCCATTTCAAGCCACGGCAGTCCCACAGTTGCTGGGTGTAGACAGCCTGTGGTTGTCATGTCTTGGTTTCGTCAATTTGGGTCTCCTTCTCCTCGGTTGCCTTGGCTGTTTATTCTGATGTCGCTTTGATGGTTGTATTAGTCAGGTTCTCTAGAGATGCAGAATCAACACAATGAATATATATATATATATATATTATATATATATATATATATGGAATGTATTAAGTTGGCTTACAGTATGGCCAAGGTAGTCCAACAATGGCTGCCAGTAGCTGCTCAGTTCGGTAGTCAAGTGGGTGATGGCTGAAGGCTGGAGAATTCCTAGAATCTTCAGTCTAGCCAACCACTAGGAGGGTTGGAAGGCTAGAGGGTGGAAGAAACCAGGCAGCCGGAAGGAAGAACGATTCCTAGCACGGCTGCCAGAAGGCATCTGTTCTCCTTGGTGGCTCCTTTTTATATGATGCAGTACTGGGAGGATCCTACGAGAGCTTTGGAGGTTCTGATAGGATCTGGGGCGGGTATAATCCTTCAAGTAGTCTCAGTTGATCCTTTCCAGAGGTGGTCTCAGCCCAGCTTAGTTAATACCGGGTGTGTCAAGTGACACCCCAGGCTTAACTATCCAATGGTGGTTAGTGTTCCGAGGTCATGCGTGTTTGTGTGAGGTGTTGGCTCGGCTGCGTTCGTGAGGGTTGTAATTCAGCCGTGATTCACGGGGGACAGCCAAGAGCTGGAGGCAGGTCCCCTCACTGGGGAAGTGACTGCAGTTGTGTGTTCTCCCAGCCCCTGGGGCTTCACGCAGCTCCTAAGAACGGAATGAAGCCGTGTTTCCTGCCCGCAAGAGGACGCCGAGCCCAACAAGCCATGATGGAGGCGGGACCAGCTGTCTCTTCCTGGGAGGAGATGAAGAGCTCTCCAGCAGGCTGATGAGCCTGGGGTCTGCTTGGTGCAGGATCGTGGAGGAATTACATGCTGGGGGAGAGCTGGGGGGAACCCAGGGCCTTGCATGCTAAGCTTCTCTCTCCCACCGAGCCCCGCCCCAGGCTCGAGGAAATATGCTTAATCAGCAGTAGTAGTCTGCCCTTTGTATTCGTGAAATATGGGTGCATGTCGCATGGGGCTAGAATTTAGAGTGTGTGACGCATCCACACCGAGAGGGCACTTAACTAGTCCATTTGTCATAGTTAAGCACAGGTATCAACTTGACAGTTGAGGGTTTGGGCTCTGGGCACAGGTGTAGAGAGTTGATGGTTGAGTTAAGCCCAGAGCAAACCTGCAGGAGATTGTCTAGCTGATGGGGAAGACCCAGCCCACGGTGGGTGGGATTAGGCCCTGGATAAATCACAGAGAGCTGGTTGAGAGAGTCGGCATCCTTCTGACTTGGCCAGACATGCTGGTCTGGCAAGTAAGGATCGTCCATCTCTCAGCCGTTATGTAGAGATGATGTGGCCAGTTTCCTCGGCCCTGGTGTTGGTGTGAGCTCTCCCGTCAAGCTGGACTGAGAACTGTAACCAGGAGTCGTAAGAGAATAAACCCTTGTTCCCTTAAGCCATCTGATGGTCATTTATCAGCCACCATGCAGGCGGCTGCAGCACCATTGGAGCCAAGCACTGGAGCACTGAGCGTCACCCCAGCACGTGCAGTGCACGCCCCCACCCCACCCCCAGCCTCCTGTTCTCTGGACCCTTCGCATTACTACTCGAAAATTGCAAGTGTGGAGTCATGTGCTAGTTCTATTTTAATGTTATGTACACGCCCCCCCACGCGTATACACACCTGACAGGTGTGAGTGAGCTGATTCTCACTTCTCTGGTGATTAGTGAAGGTGAATGTCTTTGCAAGACCTGTTGCCTATTGGTATGTCTCCTTTCTTAAAAAAGTCATGCGTGTGTGTGTGTGTGTGTGCATGCATATGTATGTGTATGTGTGTATATATATATGTGTATGTATGTGTAAGTACGTATGTGTGTATGTATATGTGTGTGTGTGTACATGCATGTGGAGGTCAGAGGTTGACGCAGGTGTTTTTCTTAATTGCTTCCCACCTTATTTTCTGAAACAGTCTTTCGCTGCATTCAGAGTTCACTCATTCAACCAGATTGGCCAACCAGAGGGCACC
Source organism: Typhlomys cinereus (assembly GCA_023101885.1). Classification (NCBI taxonomy): domain Eukaryota; kingdom Metazoa; phylum Chordata; class Mammalia; order Rodentia; family Platacanthomyidae; genus Typhlomys; species Typhlomys cinereus. The sequence goes on along the minus strand of JALPQD010000249.1, from coordinate 75,548 downwards.
AAGACTCCTTCCACCTCTGCTCTCAGTGCTGAGAATACACCACCATACCCAGCTTTTTTTTTATGAAGGTCCCGGGGATGGAAGTTAGGTTCTCGTGCTGGTGTGGCGAGTGTTCTACCAAGCATGTCGTCTCCCTGGCCCTTCATGCAATTCTTTGAAAAAACTTACATCCACTTTTCAACTAGGCAAGGATTTGGTGGATTTTTTTTTTTTTTTTGCCATTGTATTTTACGTGCTCTTTATATATTTTGGAATTTGCCCCCTTATCCAATACATGGTTTGCAAACACACAATAGCTTGAGCTGAGTTTTCTCCAAACGGCATCCCGGATGACAGGAAGTGGCTTTCTGGGTCAGACTCCACCGCCGAGCAGATGGTGACATCTCTGGTCTTCAGGGAAATGCACATGGAAACCATAAAAGATGTCGGCTCCCAGCAAGACGCCAAGACGTGTTGCGAGGGTCTCGGAGACATCGACATGCCTCTCTCTGCAGGCCGGAGCACAGGTGTGGTTAAGGCTTCTGATTAGACAGACGTGCGGCTCCTGTGCTCATGTCCCAAAGCTGAGGGCCACAGTGAGGCTGAGCAAGGACACTGAGGACTGTGGACAAATGGTGCTGCTGCCTGCGCAGCCCGCACGCCACGCGTGGCCCATACGCCGTGCGCAGCCGGCCTTTGTCCAGTATGTCAAGTAATGCTCTCTGGGGACTGCGCCAGTTATGAAAATCAGGGTTCAAGGGTATCAGATGCGCTTTGGAGTCCCAGAAAGATGAGCTAGCTCTTGGACGGGAGAGCCAATAGAAGGGACAAAGAGAGGCTCTGCCACCTTGACTGTCCACCGCAGCGCGCCTGGCCCCATGGGTCCAGATGGCATGATGGTTCGGAGCTCAGCGGCTCCCTGGTTCTGAGCTCCGACCCTCCCTGGAAGGACGGACTCCCGCCTGCTTGAATATATTGAGAGACGGCCTGGCCAGTCCGCTGGGCATGCGGAGGGCAGGCGGCGGCCTTTCCTGTTGCACGAACAAGATAGCGCGGGCAGAGGCAGGCTGGTGACCCGCAGAGCAGAGGACGAGCCCCCGACCCCTTCTTCGGACAGCAGCTTTACTGCTAGGCTGGTCAGGGGACCCGGGCAGCCTCCCAGCATGCAGCCTGCTCTTTCCCTTTTCAGAATTGTGTGGTGCGGGTCTCTCTCTCTCTCTCTCTCTTCTCTCTCTCTCTCTCTCTTCTCTCCCTCCTAGACAGCACTTGAGAGTGTGTGCCTGTGGAGGCCCAAGGGTGACGTCAGGAAGCACCCTGGATTGCTCTACCTCCTTACTGCTTTGCTCCGGGGTCTCCCAGACTCCGTCTTCCAGCCCCGGAAGTGCAGACCACCACCACATCTGCTGGGATTTTTACATGGGACCTGAGGGTCTGAATTGGACTGTCCTTTGGCTTTTAAGACAAAGGCTTTAACCCCTGAGCCGCCTCCTAGCCACACCCTGTTTAATTGTGTCTATTTGCTTGTCTGTTTATTGGAGCGGGTCTCACATTGCTCTCTTGCTTGCCCAGTGGGCCGGCCAGTGAGCTCCAGAGATCGCCTGTCTTGTCTCTCCAGGCTGAATGACAAGTTGGCGCCCCCCTCCCCCTTAACTCGGGTCCTTATACTTCACTGACTGAACTACCACCACAATCCCCGCTCCCCTTTACTGCTCACAGCTTTGTGAAAACAATCTGTGTTACTCAGATAGACCTGGAGTCCCCCTCCTCCCCTTCCGTCTCCTCCCCCTCCCCCTCCCCCATGTGACCCTGTCAAGCCCAGTCACAGGGACCGTCAGCTGTGTCCAATCCCAGCATTCCTCGCTCCTGCTTACAGCAACTGGCTCGCACGACCCGTAACCAGAGCGAAGGCCTCTTGGGTCATCTGTAAGGTTCAATCGACTCCTCTTGAGAGAGTTGGAGTCGGGCTTCGGAAATCACCTCTCCACCAGCAAGTGAAGGCAGCCAACATGGAAGAGCATGAAGAGAGACACAATGGCATTCCTTTACACCTTGATGCACCCGTGCCTGAACGCAGACCTTCAGCTGGATTCCTCCTCCCCGTTGCCAGCAGAGTCTAATATTGCGTAAGCTTGTGTGAGTCGAATCCACTCGTTTACATTTGAAGACCGCCCTCTTAATTCCATCCCTCCCTGTCTGTCAGGGGAGCAAAAATATCTGTGATTAGAATCAAGACCCCCTCGCCAACCCCCTCATCCACACTTCCGAGGTCATCTTTGGCTTGCACTAGGACTAAAGGTAACCTGAGCCCTCGCTCTGCCCCGGAAGCCCCTGGGTGGCCCGGTCCCATGAAGGGGCTGCAGGAAGCTGGCGAATCGGGATTGCAATGTCTCCTAGCTGCGGTTCTGTCAGGAGGCGGCCCTGGCTGAGCCCTGCGCTCTTCATATTAGAATGAATGAGATCAGTCACGACCTCCAGCCGCTCTGGGTGGGATGGGGGTCCCTGTGCCGTACGATGAATGCCCTCTTGAGAACACTGGCCTGTGAGCGGCCCATTGTATAGTGCTCAGGGTGCCTTTCCCAGGTCGCGGAGAGTGACAGCCACGGGGCAGAGGCGCGAGCCCAGGGCAGCGGAATGGCTGGCCTCCGACTCCATCCCGCTGAGAGCCATCCACTGAAGTGGTCGCCATTGTGAGCAGCTCGGCTTGTGAGAGGGAGAGCGGGTGTTCAAGTGACACACCCAGCGTAACTATCCAATGGTGTTAGTGTTCGCGAGGTCAATGCGTGGTTTTGGTGTGAGGTGTTTGTGCTTTTCGGGCTGGCGTTCTCGTGAGGGTTGTAATTCAGCCGTGATTCAACGGGGGGACAGCCAAACGGGAGGCAGGTACCCCATCACTGGGGAAGTGACTGGCAGTTGGTTTTTTGTGTTCTTCCCAGCCACTGGGCTTCACGGCAAGCTCCTAAGAACGGAATGAAGGGCCGGTTTCCTGCCCGCAAGATGACGCCGAGCCCACAACAAGGCCATGATGGAGGCGGGACCAGCTGTCCTCTTCCTGGGAGGAGATGAAGAGCTCTCCAGCAGCTGATGAGCCTGGGTCTCTTGGGTGGCAGGATCGGTGGAGGAATTACTGCTGGGGGAGAGCTGGGGGGAACCCAGGGCCTTGCCATGCTAAGCTTCTCTCTTCGCCCACCAGGAGCCACGCCCCAGGCCGCGAGGAAATTGCCGTAATCAGCAAGGAGTAGTCCTCCCTTTGTATGACGTGAAATATGGGGTGCATGTCGCATGGGCAGAATGTAGAGTGTGTGACGCTCCACACCGAGAGGGCACTTAACTAGTCCATTTGTCATAGTTAGCACAGGTATCAACTTGACAGTTGAGGGTTTGGGACTCTGGGCACAGGTGTAGAGGAGTTGATGGTTGAGTTAAAGCCAGAGCAAACCTGCAGGAGATTGCTCTGATGGGGAGACCCAGCCCCGGTGGGGGGGGATTAGGCCCTGGATAAATAAAGAGAGCTGGTTGAGAGAGTCGGCATCCTTCTGAATTGGCCAGACATGCTGGTCTGTCAAGGAAGGATCGTACCATCTCTCAGCCCGTTATGTAGAGAGGATTGCCAGTTTTTCCCCTCGCACTGGTGTTTGGTGTGAGATCGCCCTCAAGCTGGACGGAGAACGTAACCAGGAGTCGGAAGAGAATAAACCCTTGTTCCCTTAAGGCCATCTGATGGTCTTTATCGCCACCATACAGGGCGCTCAGCACCCATGGAGCCAAAGCACGGGAGCACGGAGCGTCACACCCAGCACGGGCAGTGCAAGCACGCCCCCACCCCCCCCCAGCCTCCTGTTCTCTGCTCCTCCTGGACCCTTCGCAGGTACTACTCTACTTCTACTTTACTAACTCTACACTACTTACTTCGTTAATCTACTACTACTACTTTATTACCTACGTACCTACTAACTATACTCTACTCGAAAAATTGCAAGTTGTGGAGTCATGTGCTAGTTATAGTTTAATGTTATTTACAACAAAAACATACAACGCCCCACCCACGCGTATACAAACCTGACAGGTGTGAGTGAGCTGATTCTCACTTCTCGGTGATTAGTGGAAGTGAATGTCTTTGCAAGACCGGTTGCCTATTGGTAATGTCTCCTTTCTTAAAAAAGTCATGCGTGTGTGTGTGGTGGGGGTGGCAGCATATGTAGGTGTATGTGTGTTATATAGAGGTGTAGGTATTGGTTAAGTACGTATGTTGTGTATTATAAATGTGTTGGTGTGTAAATGCATGTGGAGGTCAGAGGTTGAAGACGCGGGTTTTTCTTTCTTAATTGCTTCCCACCTTATTTTCTGAAACAGTCCTTGTTCGCTGCATTCAGAGTTCACTCATTCAACCAGATTGCCAACCCAGAGGGCACCACCCCCCCCCAAAAAAAAAAAAAAACCCAAAGACCCTTCCCCTCTGCCCTCAGTGCCTCTGAGAATAACACCAAACCATACCCAGCTTTTTTTTTAGAAGGTCCCGGGATGGAGTTAGGGTTTCTCGTGCTGGTGTGGCGAGTGTTTCTAAGCCAAGCATGTCCGTCTCCCTGGCCCTTCAGGCAATTCTTTGAAAAAACTTACATCCACTTTCCAACTAGGCAGGATGGGCATCTGTTCTCCTTGGTGGCTCCTTTTTATATGATGCAGTACTGGGAGGATCCTTTGAGAGCTTTGGAGGTCCTGATAGGATCTACGGTGGGTATCCTTCAAGTAGTCTCAGTTGATCCTCTCCAGACATGGTCTCAGCCCAGCTTAGTTAATACCGGGTGTGTCAAGTTGACATCCAGGCTTAACTCTCACAAACATCTACAGGATTCTTATCACTGAGAAGTTGAAGTGAAACGTGAATTTGACACTTCCTCACTTGTTCACTATTTTCAAGCTCATTACAGGCCTGAACATAGTTGGTAGAATCAGCACAAAACGAATGTTGTTTTCTCCAGAATACAAAGTTTTACAGTCTAGAAACCTGTGTAGGATACTTGTCCCAAAGAAGTGCACATGCTACATATGACTCTGAGTCCTCTTCACTTGGTTCACGATTTTGGAAGGGAATGACATGCGTGAACATGTTTCATGGAAACGTCATACAACAAGTGTGATTTCCTCCTAAACACAAAGAGTTACAGTATAGAAACTTCTGTAACGACACTTATCCTAAAGAGGTCCACTTGCAATATTTGACTCAGAGTCCTCCTCACTTGGTTCACTCTTTTGGAAAATCAAGGCCTGCATGAACATATTCCATGAAAACGTCAAAAACCAGTGTGATTTTCTCCTGAATGCAAATGTTACTGTATACAAACTTCTGTAGGATACTTATCACTAAGAGGTGCCAATTCCAGCATTTGAATCTGAATCCTCCTCACTTGGTTCACTATTATGGAAAATCATGGCCTGCGTGAACATTTGCCATGCAAATGTCACAAAACAAGTATGATTTTCTCCTGAACGCAATGTTACAGTATACAAACTTCTGTAGGATACTTCTCCCTAAGAGGTGCACTTCCAGCATTTGACTCTGAATCCTCCTCAGTTGGTTCACTATTTTGGTAATTCATGGCCTGCGTGAACATGTGCCATGCAAATGTCACAAAACAAGATTTATTTTCTCCTGAATGCAATGTTACAGTGTAGAAACTTCTGTAGGGTACTTATCCTTACGAAGTGCACTTCCTGCATTCGATTCTGAATCCTTCGCACTTGGTTCACTATTTTGGATATCATCTCCTGCATGAATAGGTTCCATGGAAACGTCGCAAAACAAGTGTAAAACTCTCCTGAACACAAAGAATTACAGTATCGAAACTTTTGTGGGATACTTACCGCTAAGAAGAGCACGTGCAATATTTGACTCTGAGTCCTTCTAACTTGGTTCACTATTTTGGAATATCATGGCTTGCGTGTAAATGTACCATTGACTGTCGCACAACAAGTGTGACTTTCTCCTGATGACAAAGAGTTACATATAGAAATTCCTGTAGGATACGTATCTCAACGAAGTGCACTTGCAACATTTGACTCTGAGTCATCCTCACTTGGTTCACTATTTTGGAAAAATCATGGCCTGCTTCAACATGTTCCATGGAAATGTGGCACAACGACTGTTACTTTCTCCTGAACACAAAGAGTTACAGTATATGAACTTCCGTAGGATACTTACCAGTATGAAGTGCACGTGCAATATTTGACTCTGAACCCTCCTCACTTGGTTCACTATTTTGGAAAACCATGGCCTGCGTGAACATGTTATATGCAAATGTCGCAAAAACAAGTGTGATGCCTCCTGAGCACAAAGTGTTACAGTATAGAATCTTCTGAAGGATACTTATCCCTAAGAAGTTCACTTCCAACATTTGACTCTCTGTCTTCCTCACTTGGATCACTCTTTTGGAAAATCAAGGCCTGCGGGAACATATTCCATGAAAACGTAACAAAACCAGTGTGAATTTCCCCTGAACATAAAAAAGTTACAACGTATGAACATCTACAGGATTCTTATCACTGAGAAGTGGAAGTGAAACAGGTGAATTTGACGCTTCCTCACTTGTTCACTATTTTCAAGCTCATTACAGGCCTGAACATATTGGGTAGAATCAGCAAAAACAAGTGTTGTTTTCTCCAGAACACAAAGTTTTACAATCTAGAAACCTGTTTAGGATACTTATCCCAAAGAAATGCACATGCTACATATGACTCTGAGTCCTCTTCACTTGGTTCATGATTTTGGAAGGAGTGACATGTGTGAACATGTTTCATGGAACTTTGTACAAGTGTGACTTCCCCCTGAACATAAAGAGTTACAGTATAGAAACTTCTGTAAGACACTTATCCTAAAGAAGTGCACTTGCAACTTTGACTCAGAGTCCTCCTCACTTGGTTCACTATTTTGGAAATTCATGGCCTGCATGAACATGTTCCATGCAAATGTCACAAAACAAGCATGATTTTCTCCTGAACACAAATGTTACAGTGTAGAAAATTCTGCAGGATACTTATCCCTATAAAGTGCACTTCCTACATTGTATTCTGAATCTTCCGCACTTGGTTCACTATTTTGGAAATCATCTCCTACATGAACAGGTTCCATGGAAACGTCACAAAACAAGGTTGATACTCTCCTGAACACAAAGAATTACACTATCGAAACTTTTGTTCTTGGAGGATACTTACCGCCAAGAAGAGCACTTGCAACATTTGACTCTGAGTCCTTCTCTCTTGGTTCACTATTTTGGAATATCATGGCTTGCATGTAAATGTACCATTGACTGTCCCAAAACAAGTGTGAATCTCTCCTGATAACAAAGAGTTACAGTATAGAAACTTCTGTATGATGCGTATCCCAACGAAGTGCACTTGCAACATTTGACTCTGAGTCATCCTCACTTGGTTAACTATTTTGGACAAATCATGGCCTGCTTCATCATGGTCCATGGAAATGTGGCACAATGACTGTTATTTTCTTCTGAACACAAAGAGTTACAGTATAGGAACTTCCGTAGGATACTTACCGGTATGAAGTGCACGTGCAATATTTGATTCTGAACCCTCCTCACTTGGTTCACTATTTTGGAAAATCATGGCCTGAGTGAACATGTTATATGCAAATGTCGCAAAACAAGTGTGATCATCTCATGAACACAAAGTGTTACAGTATAGAATCTTCTGTAAGATACTTATCCCTAAGAAGTTCACTTCCAACATTTGACTCTCAGTCTTCCTCACTTGGTTCATTCTTTTGGAAAATCAAGGCCTGCGTGAACACATTCCATGAAAACATCACAAAACCAGTGTGATTTTCTCCTGAACACAAAAACTTACAACTTATGAACATCTACAGGATTCTTATTACTGAGAAGTGGAAGTGAAACATGTGAATTTGACACTTCCTCACTTGTTCACTATTTTCAGGCTCATTGCAGGCCTGAACATAGTTGGTAGAATCAGCACAAAACGAATATTGTTTTCTCCAGAACACAAAGTTTTGCAGTCTAGAAACCTGTGTAGGATACTTATCCCAAAGAAGTGCACATTCTACTTATGACTGTGAGTCCTCTTCATTTGGTTCACGATTTTGGAAGGGAATGACATGCATGAACATGTTTTATGGAAACGTCGTACAACAAATGTGATTTCTTCCTGAACACAAGAATTACAGTATAGAAACTTCTGTATGACACTGATCCTAAAGAAGTGCACTTGCAATATTTGACTCAGAGTCCTCCATTCTTGGTTCACTATTTTGGAAATTCATGGCCTGCGTGAACATGTGCCATGCAAAAGTCACAAAACAAGTATGATTTTCTCCTGAACGCAAATGTTACAGTATAGAAACTTCTGTAGTATACTTGTCCCCAAGATGTGCACTTTCAGCATTTGACTCTGAATCCTCCTCACTTGGTTCACTAATTTGGAAATTCATGGCCTGCTTGAACATGTTCCAAGCAAATGTCACAAAACAAGGATGATTTTCTCCTGAATGTAAATGTTACAGTGTAGAAACTTCTCTAGGATACTTATCCCCAAGAAGTGTACATCCTACATTTGATTCTCAATCTTCCGCACTTGTTTTCCTATTTTGGAAATCATCTCCTGCATGAATTGGTTCCATGGAAACGTCGCAAAACAAATGTAATTTTCTGCAGAACACAAAGAGGTAGAGTATCGAAACTTCTGTGGTATACTTACCACTAAGAAGTGCACTTCCAACATTTGACTCTGAGTCCTCCTCACTTGGTTCACTATTTTGGAAAATCATAGCCTGCGTGAACATATTCCATGGAAGCATTCCAAAACAAGTGTGATACTCTCCTGAACACAAAGAATTACAGTATGGAAACTTTTGTGGAATACTTACTGCTAAGAAGAGCACTTGAAACATTTGACTCTGAGTCCTTCTCTGTTGATTCACTATTTTGGAATATCATGGCTTGCGTATAAATGTTCCATTGACTGTCGCACAACAAGTGTGACTTTCTCCTGATCACAAAGAGTTACAGTATAGAAACTTCTGAAGATTAAGTATCCCAACGAAGTGCACTTGGAACATTTGATTCTGAGTCATCCTCACTTGGTTAACTGTTTTGGAAAAATCATGGCCTGCTTCAACATGTTCCATGGAAATGTGGCACAAGAACTGTTATTTTCTCCTGAACACAAAGAGTTACACTATAGGAACTTCCGTAGGATACTTACCAGTAAGAAGTGCACGTGCAATATTTGACTTTGAACTCTCCTCACTTGGTTCACTATTTTGGAAAATCATGGCCTGCGTGAACATGTTATATGCAAATGATGCAAAAGAAGAGTGATCTTCTCCTGAACACAAAGTGTTACAGTATAGAATCTTCTGTAGAATACTTGTCCCTAAGAAGTGCACTTCCAAAATTTGACTCTCAGTCTTCCTCACTTGTTTAACTCTTTTGGACAATCAAGGCTTGCGTGAACATATTCCTTGAAAACGTCACAAAACCAGTGTGATTTCCTCCTGAACATAAAGCAAACGACATGCATGAACATGTTTCATGGAAACATCGCAAATAAGTGTGATTTCCTCCTGAACACAAAGAGTTACAATATAGAAACTTCTGTTCGGTACTTATTCTAAAGAAGTGCACTTGCAACACTTAACTCAGAGTCCTCCTCACTTAGTTCACTATTTGTAAAATCATGGCCTGTGTGAACATGTGCCATTTAAATGTCACAAAACAAGTATGATTTTCTCCTGAACACAAAGTGTTACAGTATAGAATCTTCTGTAGAATACTTATTCCTAAGGAGTGCACTTCCAACATGTGACTCTCAGTCCTCCTCACTTGGTTCACTATTTTGGAAAATCATGGCCTGCGTGAACATAGTCCATGAAAACGTTACAAAACCAGTGTGAATTTCTCCTGAACAAAAAAAATTACAACTTATGAATGTCTACAGGATTCTTATCACTGAGAAGACAAAGTGAAACATGTGAATTCGACTCATCATCACTTGGTCACTATTTTCAAGCTAATTACAAGCCTGAACATAGTTGTTAGAATCAGTACAAAACAAATGTTCTTTTCTCCAGAATACAAAGTTTTACAGTCTGGAAACCTGTGCAGGATACTTATCCCAAAAAAGTGCACATGCCACATATGACTGTGAGTCCTCTTCACTTGGTTCACTATTTTGGAAGCGAAAGACATGCATGAACATGTTTCATAGAAACGTCGTAAATAAGTGTGATTTCCTCCTGAACACAAAGAGTTACAATATAGAAACTTCTGTTCGATACCTATTCTAAAGAAGTGCACTTGCAACATTTTACTAAGAGTCCTCCTCACTTGGTTCACTATTTTGTAAAATCATGGCCTGTGTGAATATGTGCCATTCAAATGTCACAAAACAAGTATGAGTTTCGCCTGAACACAAATGTTACAGTATAGGAAGTTCTCTAGGGTACTTATCCCTAAGAAGTTAAATTCCAACATTTGACTCTGAATCCTCTGCACTTGGCTCACTATTTTGGAAAATCATAGCCTGCGAGAACATGTGATATGCAAATGTCACAAAACAAGTATGATCATCTCCTGAACACAAAATGTAACACTACAGAATTTTCTGTAGGATACTAATCCCTAAGAAGTGCACCTCCAACATTTGACTCTCACTCCTCATCACTTGGTTCACTATTTTGGAAAATCAAGGCCTGCATGAATATGTTCTAATAAAACGTCACAAAACCAGTGTGAATTTCTCCTGAACATAAAAAGTTACAACGTATGAACATCTACAGGATTCTTATCACTGAGAAGAGAAAGTGAAACATGTGAATTTGACGCGTCCTCACTTGGTCACTCTTTTCAAGCTCATTACAAGCCTGAACATAGTTGTTAGAATCATACAAAACAAATGTTCTTTTCTCCAGAATACAAAGTTTTACAGTCTAGAAACCAGTGTAGGATACTTATCCCAAAAGAGTGCACATGCTACATATGACTTCCCAAAAAAGGATACGTGCTACATATGAGTGTGAGTCCCCTTAACTTGGTTCACTATTTTGGAAGGAAATGACATGCATGAACATGTTTTATTTGAAACGCCGTAAAACAAGTGTGATTTCCTCCTGAACACAAAGAGTTACAGTATAGAAACTTCTGTATGAAACTTATCCTAAAGAAGTGCACTTGCAATATTTGACTCAGTGTCCTCCTCACTTGGTTCAGAATTTTCGAATATCATTGCTTGTGTAAACATGTGCCATGCAAATGTCACAAAAGAAGTATAATTTTCTCCTGAACGCAGAACTTACAGTGTAGAAACTTCTCTAGTATACTTATCCCCAAGAAGTGCACTTCCTATATTTGATTCTGAATCCTCCACACTTGGTTCACTATTTTGGAAATCATCACCTGCATGAGTAGTTTCCCTGGAAAAGTAGCAAAACAAGTGTGATTTTCTGCAGAACACAAAGAGGTACAGTATCGCAACTTCTGTAAGATACTTACCACTAAGAAGTGCACTTCCAACATTTGACTCTGAGTCCTCCTCACTTGGTTCACTATTTTGTAAAATCATAGCCTGCATGAACATGTTCCAGGGAAACATTGCAAAACAAGTGTGATAGTCTCCTGAACACAAAGAATGACAGTATAGAAACTTTGGTGGGATACTTACCGCTAAGAAGAAGAGCACTTGCAACATTTGACTCTGAGTCCTTCTCTATTGGTTCACTATTTTGGAATATCATGGTTTGCGTGTAAATGTTCCATTGACTGTTGCACAACAAGTGTGACTTTCTCCTAATCACAAAGAGGTACAGTATAGAAACTTCTGTAGGATATGTATCCCAATGAAGTGCACTTGCAACCTTTGACTCTGAGTCCTTCTCTATTGGTTCACTATTTTGGAATATCATGGCTTGCGTTTAAATGTTCAATTGACTTTCGCACAACAAGTATGACTTTCTCCTGATCACAAAGGGTTACAGTATAGAAACCTCTGTAGGATACGTATCCCAACAAAGTGTACTTGCAACATTTGACTCTGAGTTATCCTCACTTGGTTAACTATTTTGGAAAAATCATGGCCTGCTTCAACATGTTCCATGGAAATGTGGCACAACAACTGTTATTTTCTCCTGAACACAAAGAGGTACAGTATAGGAACTTACGTAGGACACTTACTGGTAAGAAGTGCACGTGCAATATTTGACTCTGAACCCTCCTCACTTGGTTCACTATTTTGGAAAATCATGGCCTGAGTGAACATGTCATATGCAAATGTCGCAAAACAAGTATGATCTTCTCCTGAACACAAAGTGTTCCAGTATAGAATCTTCTGTAGGATACTTATACCTAAGAAGCCCACTTCCAACATTTGACTCTCAGTCTTCCTCACTTGGGTTACCATTTTGAAAAATCAAGGCCTGCGTGTACATATTCCATCAAAACGTCACAAAACCAGTGCGATTTTCTACTGAACATAAAAAGTTACATTGTATGAACATCTACAGTATTCTTATCACTGAGAAGTGAAAGTGAAACATGTGATTTTGACGCTTCCTCATTTGGTCACTATGTCCAATCTCATTACAGGCCTGAACATAGTTGGTAGAATCAGCCCAAAACGAATGTTGTTTTCTCCAGAACACAAAGTTTTACCGTCTAGATATCCGTGTAGGATAGTTGTCCCAAAGAGGTGCACTTGCTACATATGACTGTGAGTCCTATTCACTTGGTTCACGATTTTGGAAGGGAATGACATGTGTGAACATGTTTCATGGAAACTTTGTACAACAAGTGTGACTTCCCCCTGAACATAAAGAGTTACAGTATAGAAACTTCTGTAAGACACTTATCCTAAAGAAGTGCACTTGCAACTTTGACTCAGAGTCCTCCTCACTTGGTTCACTATTTTGGGAATTCATGTCCTGCGTGAACATGTTCCATGCAAATGTCACAAAACAAGCATGATTTTCTCCTGAACACAAATGTTACAGTGTAGAAAATTCTGCAGGATACTTATCCCTATAAAGTGCACTTCCTACATTGTATTCTGAATCTTCCGCACTTGGTTCACTATTTTGGAAATCATCTCCTACATGAACAGGTTCCATGGAAACGTCACAAAACAAGGTTGATACTCTCCTGAACACAAAGAATTACACTATCGAAACTTTTGTTCTTGGAGGATACTTACCGCCAAGAAGAGCACTTGCAACATTTGACTCTGAGTCCTTCTCTCTTGGTTCACTATTTTGGAATATCATGGCTTGCATGTAAATGTACCATTGACTGTCCCAAAACAAGTGTGACTCTCTCCTGATAACAAAGAGTTACAGTATAGAAACTTCTGTATGATGCGTATCCCAACGAAGTGCACTTGCAACATTTGACTCTGAGTCATCCTCACTTTGTTAACTATTTTGGACAAATCATGGCCTGCTTCATCATGGTCCATGGAAATGTGGCACAACGACTGTTATTTTCTTCTGAACACAAAGAGTTACAGTATAGGAACTTCCATAGGATACTTACCGGTATGAAGTGCACGTGCAATATTTGATTCTGAACCCTCCTCACTTGGTTCACTATTTTGGAAAATCATGGCCTGAGTGAACATGTTATATGCAAATGTCGCAAAACAAGTGTGATCATCTCATGAACACAAAGTGTTACAGTATAGAATCTTCTGTAGGATACTTATCCCTAAGAAGTTCACTTCCAACATTTGACTCTCAGTCTTCCTCACTTGGTTCATTCTTTTGGAAAATCAAGGCCTGCGTGAACACATTCCATGAAAACGTCACAAAACCAGTGTGATTTTCTCCTGAACACAAAAACTTACAACTTATGAACATCTACAGGATTCTTATCACTGAGAAGTGGAAGTGAAACATGTGAATTTGACACTTCCTCACTTGTTCACTATTTTCAGGCTCATTGCAGGCCTGAACATAGTTGGTAGAATCAGCACAAAACGAATGTTGTTTTCTCCAGAACACAAAGTTTTGCAGTCTAGAAACCTGTGTAGGATACTTATCCCAAAGAAGTGCACATGCTACTTATGACTGTGAGCCCTCTTCATTTGGTTCACGATTTTGGAAGGGAATGACATGCATGAACATATTTCATGGAAACGTCATACAACAAATGTGATTTCTTCCTGAACACAAGAATTACAGTATAGAAACTTCTGTATGACACTGATCCTAACGAAGTGCACTTGCAATATTTGACTCAGAGTCCTCCTCTCTTGGTTCACTATTTTGGAAATTCATGGCCTGCGTGAACATGTGCCATGCAAAAGTCACAAAACAAGTATGATTTTCTCCTGAATGCAAATGTTACAGTATAGAAACTTCTGTAGTATACTTGTCCCCAAGATGTGCACTTTCAGCATTTGACTCTGAATCCTCCTCACTTGGTTCACTAATTTGGAAATTCATGGCCTGCTTGAACATGTTCCAAGCAAATGTCACAAAACAAGGATGATTTTCTCCTGAATGCAAATGTTACAGTGTAGAAACTTCTCTAGGATACTTATCCCCAAGAAGTGTACATCCTACATTTGATTCTCAATCTTCCGCACTTGTTTTCCTATTTTGGAAATCATCTCCTGCATGAATTGGTTCCATGGAAACGTCGCAAAACAAATGTAATTTTCTGCAGAACACAAAGAGGTAGAGTATCGAAACTTCTGTGGTATACTTACCACTAAGAAGTGCACTTCCAACATTTGACTCTGAGTCCTCCTCACTTGGTTCACTATTTTGGAAAATCATAGCCTGCGTGAACATATTCCATGGAAGCATTCCAAAACAAGTGTGATACTCTCCTGAACACAAAGAATTACAGTATGGAAACTTTTGTGGAATACTTACTGCTAAGAAGAGCACTTGAAACATTTGACTCTGAGTCCTTCTCTGTTGATTCACTATTTTGGAATATCATGGCTTGCGTATAAATGTTCCATTGACTGTCGCACAACAAGTGTGACTTTCTCCTGATCACAAAGAGTTACAGTATAGAAACTTCTGAAGATTAAGTATCCCAACGAAGTGCACTTGGAACATTTGATTCTGAGTCATCCTCACTTGGTTAACTGTTTTGGAAAAATCATGGCCTGCTTCAACATGTTCCATGGAAATGTGGCACAAGAACTGTTATTTTCTCCTGAACACAAAGAGTTACACTATAGGAACTTCCGTAGGATACTTACCGGTAAGAAGTGCACGTGCAATATTTGACTTTGAACTCTCCTCACTTGGTTCACTATTTTGGAAAATCATGGCCTGCGTGAACATGTTATATGCAAATGATGCAAAAGAAGAGTGATCTTCTCCTGAACACAAAGTGTTACAGTATAGAATCTTCTGTAGAATACTTGTCCCTAAGAAGTGCACTTCCAAAATTTGACTCTCAGTCTTCCTCACTTGTTTAACTCTTTTGGACAATCAAGGCTTGCGTGAACATATTCCTTGAAAACGTCACAAAACCAGTGTGATTTCCTCCTGAACATAAAGCAAACGACATGCATGAACATGTTTCATGGAAACATCGCAAATAAGTGTGATTTCCTCCTGAACACAAAGAGTTACAATATAGAAACTTCTGTTCGGTACTTATTCTAAAGAAGTGCACTTGCAACACTTAACTCAGAGTCCTCCTCACTTAGTTCACTATTTGTAAAATCATGGCCTGTGTGAACATGTGCCATTTAAATGTCACAAAACAAGTATGATTTTCTCCTGAACACAAAGTGTTACAGTATAGAATCTTCTGTAGGATACTTATTCCTAAGGAGTGCACTTCCAACATGTGACTCTCAGTCCTCCTCACTTGGTTCACTATTTTGGAAAATCATGGCCTGCGTGAACATAGTCCATGAAAACGTTACAAAACCAGTGTGAATTTCTCCTGAACATAAAAAATTACAACGTATGAATGTCTACAGGATTCTTAACACTGAGAAGACAAAGTGAAACATGTGAATTCGACTCATCATCACTTGGTCACTATTTTCAAGCTAATTACAAGCCTGAACATAGTTGTTAGAATCAGTACAAAACAAATGTTCTTTTCTCCAGAATACAAAGTTTTACAGTCTGGAAACCTGTGCAGGATACTTATCCCAAAAAAGTGCACATGCCACATATGACTGTGAGTCCTCTTCACTTGGTTCACTATTTTGGAAGCGAAAGACATGCATGAACATGTTTCATGGAAATGTCGTAAATAAGTGTGATTTCCTCCTGAACACAAAGAGTTACAATATAGAAACTTCTGTTCGATACCTATTCTAAAGAAGTGCACTTGCAACATTTAACTAAGAGTCCTCCTCACTTGGTTCACTATTTTGTAAAATCATGGCCTGTGTGAATATGTGCCATTCAAATGTCACAAAACAAGTATGAGTTTCGCCTGAACACAAATGTTACAGTATAGGAAGTTCTCTAGGGTACTTATCCCTAAGAAGTGAAATTCCAACATTTGACTCTGAATCCTCTGCACTTGGCTCACTATTTTGGAAAATCATAGCCTGTGAGAACATGTGATATGCAAATGTCACAAAACAAGTATGATCATCTCCTGAACACAAAGTGTAACACTACAGAATTTTCTGTAGGATACTAATCCCTAAGAAGTGCACCTCCAACATTTGACTCTCACTCCTCATCACTTGGTTCACTATTTTGGAAAATCAAGGCCTGCATGAATATGTTCTAATAAAACGTCACAAAACCAGTGTGAATTTCTCCTGAACATAAAAAGTTACAACGTATGAACATCTACAGGATTCTTATCACTGAGAAGAGAAAGTGAAACATGTGAATTTGACGCGTCCTCACTTGGTCACTCTTTTCAAGCTCATTACAAGCCTGAACATAGTTGTTAGAATCAGTACAAAACAAATGTTCTTTTCTCCAGAATACAAAGTTTTACAGTCTAGAAACCAGTGTAGGATACCTATCCCAAAAGAGTGCACATGCTACATATGACTTCCCAAAAAAGGACACGTGCTACATATGAGTGTGAGTCCCCTTCACTTGGTTCACTATTTTGGAAGGAAATGACATGCATGAACATGTTTTATTTGAAACGCCGTAAAACAAGTGTGATTTCCTCCTGAACACAAAGAGTTACAGTATAGAAACTTCTGTATGAAACTTATCCTAAAGAAGTGCACTTGCAATATTTGACTCAGTGTCCTCCTCACTTGGTTCAGTATTTTCGAAAATCATTGCTTGTGTAAACATGTGCCATGCAAATGTCACAAAAGAAGTATAATTTTCTCCTGAACGCAGAACTTACAGTGTAGAAACTTCTCTAGTATACTTATCCCCAAGAAGTGCACATCCTATATTTGATTCTGAATCCTCCACACTTGGTTCACTATTTTGGAAATCATCACCTGCATGAGTAGTTTCCCTGGAAAAGTCGCAAAACAAGTGTGATTTTCTGCAGAACACAAAGAGGTACAGTATCGCAACTTCTGTAGGATACTTACCACTAAGAAGTGCACTTCCAACATTGACCTTGAGTCCTCCTCACTTGGTTCACCTTTTTGGAAAATCATAGCCTGCATGAACATGTTCCAGGGAAACATTGCAAAACAAGTGTGATAGTCTCCTGAACACAAAGAATGACAGTATAGAAACTTTGGTGGGATATTTACCGCTAAGAAGAAGAGCACTTGCAACATTTTAATCTGAGTCCTTCTCTATTGGTTCAATATTTTGGAATATCATGGTTTGCGTGTAAATGTTCCATTGACTGTCACACAACAAGTGTGACTTTCTCCTAATCACAAAGAGGTACAGTATAGAAACTTCTATAGGATACGTATCCCAATGAAGTGCACTTGCAACATTTGACTCTGAGTCCTTCTCTATTAGTTCACTATTTTGGAATATCATGTCTTGCGTGTAAATGTTCAATTGACTGTCGCACAATAAGTATGACTTTATCCTGATCACAAAGGGTTACAGTATAGGAACCTCTGTAGGATATGTATCCCAACAAAGTGCACTTGCAACATTTGACTCTGAGTTATCCTCACTTGGTTAACTATTTTGGAAAAATCATGGCCTGCTTCAACATGTTCCATGGAAATGTGGCACAACAACTGTTATTTTCTCCTGAACACAAAGAGGTACAGTATAGGAACTTACGTAGGACACTTACTGGTAAGAAGTGCACGTGCAATATTTGACTCTGAACCCTCCTCACTTGGTTCACTATTTTGGAAAATCATGGCCTGAGTGAACATGTCATATGCAAATGTCGCAAAACAAGTATGATCTTCTCCTGAACACAAAGTGTTCCAGTATAGAATCTTCTGTAGGATACTTATACCTAAGAAGCCCACTTCCAACATTTGACTCTCAGTCTTCCTCACTTGGTTTACCATTTTGAAAAATCAAGGCCTGCGTGTACATATTCCATCAAAACCTCACAAAACCAGTGTGATTTTCTACTGAACATAAAAAGTTACATTGTATGAACATCTACAGTATTCTTATCACTGAGAAGTGAAAGTGAAACATGTGATTTTGACGCTTCCTCATTTGGTCACTATGTCCAATCTCATTACAGGCCTGAACATAGTTGGTAGAATCAGCCCAAAACGAATGTTGTTTTCTCCAGAACACAAAGTTTTACCGTCTAGAAACCCGTGTAGGATAGTTGTCCCAAAGAGGTGCACTTGCTACATATGACTGTGAGTCCTATTCACTTGTTCACGATTTTGGAAGGGAATGACATGCATGAACATGTTTCATGGAAACATCGTAAAACAAGTGTGATATCCTCCTGAACACAAAGAGTTACAGTATAGAAAATTCTGTACTACACGTATCCTAAAGAAGTGTACTTGCAACATTTTTTAACATTTTTTATTATTATTTCCGCACATACAAACTTAATAGGTAGACCAGTTCCCTCCCCCCGTCCTGTCCCCCAACCCCCTGCTCCCCCTCTGTCTCTCACCATCTCCCAGTGCCTCCCCCCCAATTTCCAGAGAGTCCTTTATTGTGTATGCCTAACTCTCCTCTTGGTCCTCCTTTTCGATGACATAAAAGGACCCAGTGGCATTTCCCTTAACCCTTTCTCATGTCCCCCTTAAGCATAGTAACACTTCTGTGGCCATCAATCCCTTGCCTCCAAGGATCTTGGTGCCTTCAGCCGATGTTAGACTTTGTAAGGTCAACAGTGTGACAGACATGGAGCAGAGCATGCAAAGTCCTAATATGATTGCTTCAGCCCTATCTAGTGTGTAGACTCTTCAAATCATTGCTCCCCCCATCCTGTTGCTCTTACAATCTTACCGCCCCCTCTTCCGCAGATGTCCCTCAGTTTCAGAATGGGGGGAGTTTAGGCTGGCTTAGTTCTATGTGGATGATATAGACTCTCTGAAGTTCCGGACTGTGGTTTGTTGATTTTCTTTTGCAGTTTTGCTGGTCCTGCAATGCCCTTCACTCCAATGGGCACTGTATGTTTCCCCCTGGTCAGAGACAAAAATCTGTTAAACTGGAGTCTTGTTATAATAGTACATTCCAGGGTAGTTGTAATCAAAGCAGGAAACCTCGGTGAGGGAGGGATCAGTCACCCATTTGCAAAATGATCTCTTTTCATCTGCCAGACTATATGCGCTCCCCTATCGTGAGATCATATCCCCTCAGTTGTACATGATCAGAAACTAACGTCTCTGAACTTAACCATGTGTCACATTACTTACTTGCATTCCTTAGAGGTCGATTTTCTCTGCTGTAACATGGTCCCCTCTCTCTTTGTGTCTGGTGTGGCCCTCCAATCCCATCCCTCCTTTTCACAATCCTTGCAATTACCATTTTACATAGGCTTACCCTTGAGTGTCTCAATGTGGGCTGGGTGAGTTTGGTACTAGGAGCCAAGTATTAGGGAGTACATATGGCGCTTAACTTTCTGAGATTGGGATACTTCACTTAATATAATTGTTTCTAATGACATCCATTTCACAGCAAATTCCAGTAATTCATCATTTTTGATGGCTGAGTAGTACTCCATTGTATAGATGTACCACAGTTTCCTTATCCACTCGTCAACTGTTGGACATTTAGGTTGATTCCATGACTTTGCTATTGTAAACAGTGCTGCTATGAACATAGTCGTGCTTGTGCTATCGAGGCAAACCTCTGCTGCTTGGGGGGTTATTCCCAATAGTGGAATAGCAGGGTCATATGGCATTTTAATCTTTAATTTCTTTAAGAATCTCCAGACGGCTTGCTAGAATGGCTGTATGAGCCTGAATTCCCACCAGCAATGTAGCCGAGTTTCCCTCTGTCCACATCCTCTCCAGCATTTGTTGTTGTTTGTATTGTGGATTTTTGCCATCCTGACCTGGGTGAGATGATATCTCAGGGAGGTTTTGACTTGCATTTTCCTGATGGCTAAGGAGGTGGAGCATTTTTAAAGATGTTTCTTAGACATTTTAATTTCATCTCTGGTAAATTTCTTTTACGTTCCAGGGCCCATTTTTTAATTGGGCTATTGGTTTCCTTGGTGTTTAATTTTCTAAGTTCTTTGTGTACTCTGGACAGTAGAGCTCTATCAGATATGTGGATAGTGAAGATTTTCTACCATTCTGTGGGTTGCCTTTGAGCTCGTGTGACAATCTCTTTATCTGAACAGAAGCTCTTTAATTTCACAAGATCCCAAGTGTTGAGAGTTGGTAGCAGTGACTGTGCCTTTGGATGTATGTTTAGGAAATGTTGGCCTAGCCCAATCAGCTCAAGGGAGTTCCCTATCCGTTCAGTTATCATTTTTATAGTCTCTGGCCTGATATCAAGGTCCATGATCCATTTGGAAATAAGTCTTGTACATGGTGACAAGTTAGGGTCCAGCTTTACTCTTCTACATATAGAGATCCAGTTTTGCCAGCACCATTTGTTGAAGATGCTGTTCTTTTTCCATTGGATTTTTTGGGCCCCTTTGACGAAGATCAAATGGCTGTATTTTTGTGGGCTTATAGCTGGGTCTTCAACCCTTATCCATTGATCCGTGTGTCTATTTTGGAGCCCGTACCAGGTTGTTTTTATAACGATGGATTTGTAGTATAGACTAAGGTTCTGTATGGTAATACCTCCAGCAGTGTTTTTGTTACTCAGGATTGTCTTTGCTATCCTAGGTTTTTGTGCCTCCATATGAATTTTGAGATAAATTGGTCAACTTCTTTAAAGAATTGCTTTTTGATTTTAATTGGTATAGCATTGAATTTGTATATTGCCTTTGGTAGGATGGTCATTTTTACGATGTTGATTCTGCCAATCCAGGACCATGGGAGGTCTTTCCACCTTCTTTTGTCTTCAGCGATTTCTTTCTTTAGGGTTTTAAAGTTTTAATTGTAAAGGTCTTTTACCTCCTTGGTTATGTTTATACCAAGGTATTTCATTTTTATAGGGGTTATAGTAAATGGGATTGGTTTTCTCAGGGCTTTTTCACTTCTTTCATTCTGGGCCTATAGGAAGGCCTCTGATTTTTGCACATTTATTTTGTATCCTGCCACCCTGCTGAACTTCTCAATTAGTTCCAGGAGCTTCCTGGTGGAATTTTTGGGATCACTCAGGTATAAGATCATGTCATCTGCAAATAGGGATAGCTTGACTTCTTCCTTGCCAATTTGAATCCCTTTTGTGTCCCTTTCTTGTCTTATGGCTTCAGCTAAGACTTCAAGTACAATATTGAATAGAAGTGGTGAGAGTGGACAGCCTTTTCTAGTTCCTGATTGAAGAGGGAATGCTTCCAATTGTTCCCCATTGAGCATAATCCTTGCTGTGGGCTTGTTGTATACAGCTTTTATTATATTGATGAAGGTTTCTTCCATTCCCACTGTCTCTAGCGTTTTCATCATAAATGGCTGTTGGATCTTGTCAAAGGCTTTTTCTGAGTCTATGGAGAGTATCATGTGGTCTTGGACTTTGGACTGGTTTACATGATGAATTACATTTATTGATTTGCGTATATTGAACCAACATTGCCTGCTGGGGATGAAGACTTATTGGTCCCCATGATTGATCTTTTTGATATGTTTTTGAATCCGATTTGCTAAGACATTGTTGAGAATCTTTGCGTCTATGTTCATCAGGGAGATTGGGCTATAGTTTTCTTTTTTAAGTGAATCTTTATTGGGTTTTGGGATTAAGATGATATTAGCTTCATAGAAGGAATTTGGTTGTGTTCCTTCCTTTGCTATTTGATGGAACAGTTTAAGGAGTATTGGTGTTATTGACTCCTTAAATGTCTGGTAGAATTCTGTGCTGAATCCATCTGGTCCAGGACATTTTTTGTTTGGGAAGATTCGAGATTAATTCTTCAATTTCCTTATAGGTTATAGGGCCATTTAAGTAATTCACAACTTCCTGATCCAATTTAGGTAAGATGTGTTTACTTAGAAATTCATCCATCTCTTGTGTGTTGTGAAACTTCACAGAGTACATTTTTTTGAAATATGATATTATAATTCTCTGGATTTCTTGGGTATCAGTAGTGATTACTCCATGTTCATTTCTAATTTTGTTAATTTGGGTTTTATCTCTCTTGCTTTTGGTTAATTTAGCTAGGGGTGTATCAATCTTTTTTTAATTTCCTTTTTTTATTTTATTTTATTTATTTTTTATACTTCTTTTTTTTTAAATTAATTATACATTTTAAAAATTTTTTACCAATTCCCTCTCTCCACCCTCCTCCTCCCGAACCCTCTTCTCCCCCTCCCCATCTCCCAGTGCCTCCCCCCCCCAATTCCCAGAGAGTCCTTTATTTTGTACGCCTAACTCTCCACTGGGTCCTCCTCTCCGATGACATATAAGGACCCAGTGGCATTTCCGTAAGCCCTTTCTCTTGTTCCCCTTAAGCATAAGATCACTACTATGGCTGTCAATATCTTGGCTCCAGTGGTCTCGGTGCCCTTAACAGATGCTAGACTTTATGAGGGCAACAGTGCGCTGGACATTGTGCAGGGCATGCAAAGTCCCATTATGATTGCTTTGGCCCCAACTATTGTTGACAATCTTGCAAATCCTTGGTCCTCCCATCCTTTTGCTCTTACAATCTTACCGCCCCCTCTTCCGCAAATGTCCCTGAGCTCCAGGATGGGGAGAGATTTGGCTGGCCTAATTCTATGTGATTGATATAGTCTCTGAAGTTCTGGATTGTGGTTTGTTGATTTTCTTTTGCAGTTTTGCTGCTCCTTCAATGCCCTTCACTCCATTCTGCTGGGCACTGTATTTCACTGCCTGGCCAGAGACAAAAAGCTGTTAAACTGGAGTCTTGTTATAATAGCACATTGAAGGGTAGATGTAAAAGGGTAGGAAACCTCAGTGAGGGAGGGGTCCATCACCCATTTGCAAAATGATTACTTTTTATCTGCTAGACTATATGCCCTCCCCTTCTGGTGAGATCAGGAAAGAACGTCTGTGAACTTAACCAGGTTTCTCATTACTTACTTGCAGACCTTGATGGAGGCCTATTTTCTCTGCTGTAACATGGTCCCCTCTCTCCTTGTTTCTGGTGTGGCCATCCTACTCCATCTCTCTTGTTCATAATCCTGGCAATTACTGTGTTACATAGGTTTTCTTTTGAGTGTCTCAATGTGGGCTGGGTGAGTTTGGTACTAGGAGCCACCTATTAGGGAGTACATACGGCACTTAATTTTCTGGGTTTGGGATACTTCACTTAATATAATTCTTTCTAATGACATCCATTTCCCTGCAAATTCCAGTAATTCATCATTTTTGATGGCTGAGTAGTACTCCATTGTATAGATGTACCACAGTTTCTTATCCACTCAACAACTGTTGGACATTTAGGTTGATTCCATGACTTTGCTATTGTAAACAGTGCTGCTATGAACATGGTCGAGCTTGTGCTATAGAGGCGAACCTCTACTGCATGGGGGGTTATTCCCAAAAGTGGGATAGCAGGGTCATATGGCATTTTAAACTTTAATTTCTTTAAGAATCTCCAGACGGCTCGCCAAAGTGGCTGTATGAGCCTGCATTCCCACCACCAATGTAGGAGAGTTCCCCTCTCTCCATGTCCTCTCCAGCAATTTTCGTTGTTTGTATTGTGGATTTTTGCCATCCTGACCGGGGTGAGATGATATCTCAGGAAAGTTTTGATTTGCATTTCCCTGATGGCTAAGGAAGTGGAGCATTTTTTAAGATATTTGTTAGACATTTTAATTTCATCCCTGGTAAAGTTTCTTTGAAGTTCCAGGGCCCATTTTTTAATTGGGCCAGTGTTTTCCTTGGAGTTTAGTTTTCTAAGTTCTTTCTGCACTCTGGACAGTAGAGCTCTGTCAGATAGGTGGTTAGTGAAGATTTTCTCCCATTCTGTGGGTTGCCTTTGAGCTCGTGTGACAATCTCTTTATCTGAACAGAAGCTCTTTAATTTCACAAGATCCCAACTGTTGAGAGATGGTAGCAGTGACTCTGCCATTGGATGTCTCTTTAGGAATTGTTGGCCTGGCCCAATCAGCTCGAGGGAGTTCCCTATCCTTTCAACTATGGTTTTTAAAGTCTCTGGCCTTAAATCAAGGTCCTTGATCCATTTGGAATTAAGTCTTGTACATGGTGATAAGTACGGGTCCAGCTTTAATCTTATGCATGTGGAGATCCAGTTTTGCCAGCACCATTTGTTGAAGATGGTGTTCTTTTTCCATTGGATTCTTTGGGCCCCTTTGTCGAAGACCAAATGGCTGTAACTTTGTGGGCTTATATCTGGGTCTTCAATCCTTATCCATTGATCTATGTGTCTATTTTGGAGCCAGTACCAGGCTGTCTTATAACTATGGATTTGTAGTATAGACTTAGGTTTGGTATGGTAATACCTCCAGCTGTGGTTTTGTTACTCAGGATTGTCTTTGCTATCCTGGGTCTTTTGTGCCTCCATATGAACTTTGAGATTGTTTGGTCAACTTCTTTGAAGAATTGCTTTGGGATTTTGATTGGTATAGCATTGAATCTGTATATTGCCTTTGGTAGGATGGTCATTTTTACGATGTTGATTCTGCCAATCCAGGAACAAGGGAGCTCTTTCCACCTTCTGGTGTCTTCTGCAATTTCTTTCTTTAGGGTTTTAAAGTTTTCATTTTAAAGGTCTTTTACCTCCTTAGTTAGGTTTATACCAAGGTATTTCATTTTTTTAGGGGTTATAGTAAATGGTATGGTTACTCTCAAGCCTTTTTCACTTCTTTCATTCTGGGCATATAGGAAGGCCTCTGATTTTTGCACATTTATTTTGTATCTTGCCACCCTGCTGAACTTCTCAATTAGTTCCAGGAGCTTCCTGGTGGAGTTTTTGGGATCACTCAGGTACAAGATCATGTCATCTGCAAATAAGGATAGCTTGACTTCTTCCTTGCCGATTTGAATCCCTCTTATGTACCTTTCTTGTCTTATGGCTTCAGCTAAGACTTCAAGTACAATATTGAATAGAAGTGGTGAGAGTGGACAGCCTTGTCTAGTTCCTGATGTAAGTGGGAATAATTCCACTTGTTCCCCATGGAGCATAATCCTTGCTGTGGGCTTGTTGTATATAGCTTTTATTATATTGATTAAGGTTTCTTCCATTCCCACTGCCTTTAGCGTTTTGATTCTAAAAGACTGTTGGATCTTGTCAAAGGCCTTTTCTGCATCTATGGAGAGTATCATGTGGTCTTCGACTTTGGACTGGTTTACATGATGAATTACATTTATTGATTTGCGTATGTTGAACCAACCTTGTGTGCCGGGGATGAAGCCTACTTGGTCCCCATGAATGATCTTTTCAATATGTTTTTGAATCCGATTTGCTAAGACTTTGTTGAGAATCTTTGCGTCTGTGTTCATCAGGGAGATCGGCCTATAGTTTTCTTTTTTAAGTGAATCTTTATTAGGTTTTGGGATTAAAACTATATTAGCTTCATAGAAGGAATTTGGTAGTGTCCCTTCCTTTGCTATTTGATGGAACAGTTTGAGGAGTATTGGTGTTATTAACTCCTTAAATGTCTGGTAGAACTCTGTGCTGAATCCATCTGGTCCAGGACATTATTTGGTAAGAAGATTTGAGATTACTTCCTCAATTTCCTTATATGTTATAGGACTATTTAAATAATTCACAACTTCCTGATTCAATTTAGGTAAGTTGTGTTTTTAGAAATTCATCCATCTCTTTTGTGTTGTCAAACTTCACAGAGTATAAGTTTTTGAAATATGATGTTATAATTCTCTGGATTTCTTGGGTATCAGTAGTGATAACTCCATGTTCATTTCTAATTTAGTTATTTGGGTTTTCTCTCTCTTGCTTTTGGTTAGTTTAGCTAGGGGTATATCAATCTTGTTGATTTTTCCAAAGAACCAGCTTTTTGATTGGTTGATTTTTTCTATCGTTTTCTTAATCTCGATTTCAGATATTTCTCCCCTTATTTTGCTAATCTCTTCTCTTCTACTGCTTTTGGGATCAGATTGCTCTAGTTTCTCTAAAGCTTTAAGCTGCATTGTTAAGTTGTTTATTTCTGATGTTTCCATTTTTTTGACGTAGGCATTAAGAGCTATGAACTTACCTCTGAGAACAGCTTTCATTGTGTCCCAGAAATTTTGGTAGGTTGTATTATCATCATCATTCACTTTCAGGAAATCTTGAATTTCCTTTTTAATTTCTTCCTGAATCCAGTTCTCATTCAGCATCATAGTGTTAAGTTTCCAGGAGTTAGTGTATTTTCTCTTGTTTGATGTGTTGTGGATGTCCAGCTTTAGGCCGTGGTGGTCTGATAGGGCACAGGTTAGAATTTCAACTTTCTTGTATATGTGTAGATTCATTTTGTGGCCCAATATTTGATCTATTTTGGAGAAAGTTCCGTGTGCTGCTGAGAAAAATGTGTATTCTTTGGTGCGTGGATGAAAAGTTCGATAGATGTCTGTAAGGTCCATTTCTTTCAGGGTTTGATTAAGTTCCAAAGTGTCTCTGTTAAGCTTTTGACCTGTTGATCTATCCCATGTTGAGAGGGCGGTGTTGAAGTCTCCAAGAATTATGGTTTTGGGGTTGATTTCTTGCTTTAGACGCTGTATGGTTTCCTTAATAAATATGGAGGGGCCCATATTGGGTCCATAAATGTTCAGGATTGTGATGCACTTGCAACATTTGACTGAGAGTCATCTTCACTTGGTTCACTATTTTGGAAAATCATGGACTGTGTGAATATGTGCCATGATAATGTCACAAAACAATTATGATTTTTCCTGAACGCAAATGTTACAGTATACAAACTTCTTTAGGATACTTCTCCCTAAGAAGTGCACTTCCAGCATTCGACTCTGAATCCTCCTCACGTGGTTCACTATTTTGGCAATTCATGGCCTGAGTGAACATGTTCCATACAAATGTCACAAAACAAGTATGATTTTCTCCTGAACACAAATGTTACAGTGTAGAAACTTCTCTAGGATACAGTATCGAAACTTCTGTAGGATACTTACCACTAAGAAGTGCACTTCCAACATTTGATTCTGAGTCCCCCTCATTTGGTTCACTATTTTGGAAAATCATAGCTTGCGTGAACATGTTCCAGGGAAACATTGTAAAACAAGTGTGATACTCGCCTGAACACAACGAATTACAGTATAGAAACTTTTTTGGGATACTTACCACTAAGAAGAAGAACACTTGCAACATTTGACTCTGAGTCCTTCTCTCTTAGTTCACTATTTTGGAATATCATGGCTTGTGTGTAAATGTTCCATTGACTGTCGCACAACAAGGGTGACTTTCTCCTGATCACAAAGACTTACAGTATAGAAACTTCTGTAGGATACGTATCCCAACGAAGTGCACTTGCAACATTTGATTCTGAGTCATCCTCACTTGGTTAACTATTTTGGAAAAATCATGGCCTGCTTCAACATGTTCCATGGAAATGTGGCACAACAACTGTTATTTTCTCCTGAACACAAAGAGTTACAGTATAGGAACTTCCATAGGACACTTACCGGTAAGAAGTGCACTTGCAATATTTGACTCTGAACACTCCTCAATTGGTTCACTATTTTGGAAAATCATGGCCTGCATGAACATGTTATATGCAAATGTCACAAAACAAGTATGATCTTCTCCTGAACACAAAGTGTTACAGCATAGAATCTTCTGTAGGATGCTTATCCCTAAGAAGTGCACTTCCAACATTTGACTCTCAGTAGTCCTCCCTTGGTTCACTATTTTGCAAAATATAAGCCTGCATGATAATATTCCATGAAAACGTCACAAAATCAGTGTGATTTTCTCCTGAATATAAAAAGTTACAACGTATGAACATCTACAGGATTCTTACCACTGAGAAGTGAAAGTGAAACATGTGAATTTGACGCTTCCTCACTTGGTCACTATTTTCAAGCTCATTACAGGCCTGAATATTGTTGGTAGAATCAGCACAAAACGAATGTTGTTTTCTCCAGAACACAAAGTTTTACCGTCTAGAAAACTGTGTAGGATACTTATCCCAAAGAAATGCACATGCTACATATGACTGTGAGTCCTCTTCACTTGGTTCACGATTTTGGAAGGGAATGACATGCGTGAACATGTTTCATGGAAACTTTGTAAAACAAGTGTGATTTCCTCCTGACCACAAAGAGTTACAGTATATAAACTTCTGTACAACACTTATCCTAAAGAAGTGCACTTGGAACATTTGACTCAGAGTCCTCTTCACTTGGTTCACTATTT
The DNA here is from genome assembly GCA_023101885.1 of Typhlomys cinereus. NCBI lineage: Eukaryota > Metazoa > Chordata > Mammalia > Rodentia > Platacanthomyidae > Typhlomys > Typhlomys cinereus. The sequence goes on along the minus strand of JALPQD010000249.1, from coordinate 46,824 downwards.
TGGAAATTCAAGGCCTGCGTGAACATGTGCCATGCAAATGTCACAAAACAAGTATGATTTTCTCCTGGACGCAAATGTTACAATATAAAAACTTCTGTAGGATACTTATCACAAAGAGGTGCACTTCCAGCATTTGACTCTGAATTCTCCTCATTTGGTTCGCTATTTTGGAAAATCATGGGCTGCATGAACATGTTCCATGCAAATATCACAAAACAAATATAATTTTCCCCTGAAGGCAAATGTTACAGTATACAAACTTCTGTAGGATACATATCCCTAAGAGGTGCACTTCCAGCATTTGACTCTGAATTTTCCTAACTTGGTTCACTATTTTGGAAATTCATGGCCTGTGTGAATATGTTCCATGCAAATGTCACCAAACAAGCATTATTTTCTCCTGAACGCAAATGTTACAGTGTAGAAACTTGTGTAGGATACTTATCCCTAAGATGTGCACTTCCAGCATTTGACTCTGAATCCTCCTCACTTGGTTCACTATTTTGGAAAATCACAGCTTCCGTGAACATGTTCCAGGGAAACATTGCAAAACAAGTGTTATACTCTCCTGAACACCAAGAATGACAGTATAGAAACTTGAAGGGATACTTACTGCTAAGAAGAACAGCACTTACAATATTTGACTCTGATTCCTTCTCTCTTGGTTCCCTATTTTGAAATATCATGGCTAGCGTGAAAATGTTCCATTGACTGTCACACACCAAGTGTCACTTTCTCCTGATCACAAAGACTTACAGTACAGAAACTTCTGTAACATACATATACCAACGAAGTGCACTTGCAACATTTGACTCTGGGTCATCCTCACTTGGTTAATTTTTGGAAAAATCAGGGCCTATTTCAACATGATCCATGGAAATGTGGCACTACAACTGTTCTGTTCTCCTGAACAAAAAGAGTTACAGAATAGGAACTTCTGTAAGACACTTACCGGTAAGAAGTACACGTGCAATATTTGACTCTGAAACCTCCTCACTTGGTTCACTATTTTCGAAAATCATGGCCTGCGTGAACATGTTATATGGAAATGTCGCAAAATAAGTATGATCTTCTCCTGAACACAAAGTGTCACAGTATAGAATCTCCTGTAGGATACTTATCTCTAAGGAGTGCACTTCCAACATTTGACTCTCAGTCCTCCTCACTTGGTTCACCATTTTGGAAAATCAAGGCCTGCGTGAACATATTCCATGAAAACATCACAGAACCAGTGTGATTTTCTCCTGCACATAAACAGTTACAACGTATGAACATCTACAGGATTCTTATCACTGAGAAGTGAAAGTGAAACATGTGAATTTGACGCTTCCTCACTTGGTCACTATTCTCATGCTCATTACAGGCTTAAACATAGTTGGTATAATCTGCACAAAACTAATGTTGTTTTCTCCAGAACACAAAGTTTTAGCATCTAGAAACCTGTGAAGGATACTTGTCCTAAAGAAGTACACTTCCTACATTTGATTCTGAATCCTCCCCACTTGGTTCACAATTTTGGAAATCATCAGCTGCATGAATAGGTTCCATGGAAACGTCGCAAAACAAGTGTGATTTTCTGAAGAACACAAAGAGGTACAGTATCAAATCTTCTGTAGGATACTTACCACTAATAAGTGCACTTCCAACATTTGACTCTGAGTCCTCCTCACTTGGTTCACTATTTTGGAAAATCATAGCCTGCGTGAACATGTTCCAGGAAAACATTGCAAAACAATGTGTGATACTCTCCTGAACACCAAGAATGACAGTATTGAAACTTTGGTGGGATACTTACCGCTAAGAGGAAGAGCAATTGCAACATTTGACTCTGAGTCCTTCTCTCTTGGTTCACTATTTTGGAATATCATGGCTAGCATGAAAATGTTGCATTGACTGTACACAACAAGTGTGATTTTCTCCTAATCACAAAGAGTTACAGTATAGAAACTTCTGTAAAATACATATCCCAACGAAATGCACTTGCAACATTTGACTCTGAGTTATCCTCACTTGGTTAACTATTTTGGAAAAATCATGGCCTGCTTCAACCTTTTCCATGGAAATGTAGCACAACAACTGTTATTTTCTCCTGAACACAAAGAGTAGGAACTTCCTTAGGACACTTACCAGTAAGAAGTGCACGTGCAATATTTGACTCTGTACCCTACTCACCTGGTTCACTATTTTGCACAAAAATGGCCTGCGTGAACATGTTATATGCAAATGTCGCAAAACAAGTATGATCTTCTCCTGAACACAAAGTGTTACATCATAGAATCTTCTGTAGGATACTTATCCCTAAGAAGTGCACTTCCAACATTTGACTCTCAGTCCTCCTCATGTGGTTCACCATTTTGGAAAATCAAGGCCTACATGAACATATTCCATGAAAACGTCACAAAACCAGTGTGATTTTCTCCTGAACATAGAAAGTTACAACGTATGAACATCTACAGGATTCTTGTCACTGAGAAGTGAAAGTGAAACGTGAATTTGATGCTTCCTCACTTGGTCACTATTTTCAAGTTCATTAGAGGCCTGCACATAGTTGGTAGAATCAGCACAAAAGGAATGTTGTTTTCTCCAGAACACAAAGTTTTACTGTCTAGAAACCAGTGTAGGATACTTATAGCAAAGAAGTGCACATGCTACGTATGACTGTGAGTCCTCTTCACTTGGTTCACGATTTTGGATGCATGAACATGTTTCATGGATACGTCGCACAACAAGTGCGATTTCCTCTTGAACACAAAGAGTTACAGTATAGAAACTTCTGTAGGACACTTATCCTAAAGAAGTGCACTTGCAACATTTGACTCAGAGTCCTCCTCACTTGGTTCACTATTTTGTAAAATCATGGCCTGTGTGAATATGTGCCATGCAAATGTCACAAAACAAGTATGATTTTCTCCTGAACGCAAATGTTACTGTATACAAAATTCTGTAGGATACTTCTCCCTAAGAGGTGCATTTCCACCATTTGAAACTGAATCCTCCTCTCTTGGTTCACTATTTTGGAAATTCATGGCCTGCGTGAACATGCTCCATACATTGTCACAAAACAAGTATGTTGTTCTCCTGAACGCAAATGTTACAGTGTAGAAACTTCTCTAGGATACTTATCCCCAAGAAGTGTACTCCCTACATTTTATTCTGAATCCTCCGCACATGTTTTCACTATTTAGGAAATCATCTCCTACATGAATAGGTTCCATGGAAACGTCGCAAAACAAGTGGGATTTTATGCAGGACACAAAGAGGTACAGTATCGAAACTTCTGTAGGATACTTACCACTAAGAAGTGCACTTCCAACATTTGACTCTGAGTCCTCCTCACTTGATTCACTATTTTGGAAAATCATACCTGCGTGAACATGTTCCAGGGAAACATTGCAAAACAAGTGTGATACTTTCCTGAGCACAAAGAATGACAGTACAAAAACTTTGGTGGGATAATTACCACTAAGAAGAAGAGCACTTGCGCCATTTGACTCTGAGTCCTTCTCTCTTGGTTCACTATTTTGGAATATCATGGCTTGCGTGTAAATGTTCCATTGACTGTCGCACAACAAGTGTGACTCTCTCCTGATCACAGAGATTTACAGTATAGAAATTTCAGTAGTATATGTGTCCCAACGAAGTGCAATTGCATCATTTGACTCTGAGTCATCGTCACTGGTTGAACTATTTTGGAAAAATCATGGCCTGCTTCAACATTTTCCATGGAAATGTAGTACAACAAATGTTATTTTCTCATTTACACAAAGAGTTACAGTATAGGTACTTCCGTTTGACACTTACAGGTAAGAAGTGCACGTGCAATATTTGACTCTGAACCCTCCTCACGTGGTTCACTATTTTCGAAAATCATGGCCTCCGTGAACATGTTATATTCAAATGTCGCAAAACAAGTATGATCTTCTCCAGAGCACAAAGTGTTATAGTGTAGAATCTTCTGTAGGATACTTATCACTAAGAAGTTCACTTCTAACATTTGACTCTCAGTCCCCCTGACTTGGTTCACCATTATCGAAAATCAAGGCCTGCGTGAACATATTCCATGGAAACGTCACAAAACAAGTGTGATTTCCTCTGAATATAACAATTTACAACCTATGAACATCTACAGGATTCTTATCAGGGAGAAGTCAAAGTGAAACATGATAATTAGACGCTTCCTCACTTGGTCACTATTTTCGAGCTCATTGCAGGTCTGGATATAGTTGGTAGAATCAGCACAAAACAAATGTTGTTTTCACCAGAACACAAAGTTTTACCGTCAAAAACCTGTGTAGGATACTTGTCCCAAAGAAGTGCACATGCTACATATGACAGTGAGTCCTCTTAACTTGGTTCATATTTTTGGAAGGGAATGACATGCATGAACATGTTTCATGGAAACGTCGTAGAACAAGTGTGATTTCCTCCTGAACACAGAGTTACGGTATAGAAACTTCTGTAGGACACTTATCCTAAAGAAGTGCACTTGCAACACTTGACTCAGAGAATTCCTCACATGGCTCACTATTTTGTAAAATCATGGCCTGTGTGAACATGTGCCATGCAAATGTAACAAAACAAGTATAATTTTCTCCTGAATACAAATGGTACAGTATACAAACTTCTGTAGGATACTTCTCCCTAAGAGTAGCACTTCCAGCATTTGACTCTGAATCCTCCACACGTGGTTCACTATTTTGGAACTTCATGGCCTGAGTGTACATGTTCCATGCAAATGTCACAAGACAAGTATGAGTTTCTCCTGAACGCAAATGTTACAGTGTAGAAACTTCTCTAGGAAACTTATCGAGGATACTTATCCCCAAGAAGTGCACTCCTGAATCCTCCGCACTTGGTTCACTATTTTGGAAATCATACCCTGCATGAATAGGTTCCATGGAAAAGTCACAAAACAAGTGTGATTTGCTGCAGAACACAAAGAGGTACAGTATCGAACCTTCTGTAGGATACTGACAACTAAGAAGTGCACTTCCAACATTTGACTCTGAGTCCTCCGCACTTGGTTAAAAATTTTGGGAAATCATAACCTGCGTGAACATATTCCAGGGAAACATTGCAAAACAAGTGTGATACTCTCCTGAACACAAAGAATGACATTATAGAAACTTTGGCGGGATACTTAACGCTAAGAAGAAGAGCACTTGCAACATTTGACTCTGAGTCCTTCTCTCTTGGTTCACTATTTTGGAATATCATGGCTAGCGTGTAAATGATTTATTGACTGTCATACAACAAGTACGATTTCTCCAACCACAAAGACTTACAGTATAGAACTTCTGTAGCATACATGTCCCAACGAAGAGCACTTGCATCATTTGACTCTGAGTCATCCTCATTTCCTAACCCTTTTGGAAAAATCATGGCCTGCTTCAACATGTTCCATGGAAATGTGGCACAACAACTGTTATTTTCTCCTGAACACAACGTCGCAAAACAAGTGGGATTTTATGCAGGACACAAACAGGTACAGTATCGAAACTTCTGTAGGATACTTACCACTAACAAGTGCACTTCCAACATTTGACTCTGAGTCCTCCTCACTTGATTCAGTATAGGAACTTTCGTTGGACACTTACCTGTAATATGTGCACATGCAATATTTGAATCTGAACCCTCCTCACTTGGTTCACTATTTTGTAAAATCATGGCCTGTGTGAATATGTGCCATGCAAATGTCACAAAACAAGTATGATTTTCTCCTGAACGCAAATGTTACTGTATACAAAATTCTGTAGGATACTTCTCCCTAAGAGGTGCACTTCCACCATTTGAAACTGAATCCTCCTCTCTTGGTTCACTATTTTGGAAATTCATGGCCTGCGTGAACATGTTCCATGCAATTGTCACAAAACAAGTATGATATTCTCCTGAACGCAAATGTTACAGTATAGAAACTTCTCTAGGATACTTATCCCCAAGAAGTGGACTTCCTACATTTGATTCTGAATCCTCTGCACATGTTTTCACTATTTAGGAAATCATCTCCTACATGAATAGGTTCCATGGAAACGTCGCAAAACAAGTGGGATTTTATGCAGGACACAAAGAGGTACAGTATCGAAACTTCTGTAGGATACTTACCACTAAGAAGTGCACTTCCAACATTTGACTCTGAGTCCTCCTCACTTGATTCACTATTTTGGAAAATCATACCTGCGTGAACATGTTCCAGGGAAACATTGCAAAACAAGTGTGATACTCTCCTGAGCACAAAGAATGACAGTACAGAAACTTTGGTGGGATAATTACCACTAAGAAGAAGAGCACTTGCGCCATTTGACTCTGAGTCCTTCTCTCTTGGTTCACTATTTTGGAATATCATGGCTTGCGTGTAATTGTTCCATTGACTGTCCCACAACAAGTGTGACTCTCTCCTGATCACAGAGATTTACAGTATAGAAATTTCAGTAGTATATGTGTCCCAACGAAGTGCACTTGCATCATTTGACTCTGAGTTATCGTCACTGGGTGAACTATTTTGGAACAATCATGGACTGTTTCAACATTTTCCATGGAAATGTGGTACAACAAATGTTATTTTCTCCTGAACACAAAGAGTTACAGTATAGGTACTTCCGTTGGACACTTACAGGTAAGAAGTGCACGTGCAATATTTGACTCTGAACCCTCCTCACTTGGTTCACTATTTTCGAAAATCATGGCCTCTGTGAACATGTTTTATGCAAATGTCGCAAAACAAGTATGATCTTCTCCAGAGCACAAAGTGTTATAGTGTAGAATCTTCTGTAGGATACTTATCCCTAAGAAGTTCACTTCTAACATTTGACTCTCATTCCTCCTCACTTGGTTCACCATTTTGGAAATCAAGGCCTGCGTGAAATATTCCATGGAAACGTCACAAGACAAGTGTGATTTCCTCTGAATATAAAAATTTACAACCAATGAACATCTACAGGATTCTTATCAGGGAGAAGTCAAAGTGAAACATGATAATTAGACGCTTCCTCACTTGGTCACTATTTTTGAGCTTATTGCAGGCCTGGACATAGTTGGTAGAATCAGCACAAAACGAATGTTGTTTTCGCCAGAACACAAAGTTTTACAGTCTAGAAACCTGTGTAGGATACTTGTCCCAAAGAAGTGCACATGCTACATATGACAGTGAGTCCTCTTAATTTGGTTCACGTTTTTGGAAGGGAATGACATGCATGCACATGTTTCATGGAAACGTCGTAGAACAAGTGTGATTTCCTCCTGAACACACAGTTACGGTATAGAAACTTCTGTACGACACTTATCCTAAAGAAGTGCACTTGCAACACTTGACTCAGAGAACTCCTCACGTGGCTCACTATTTTGTAAAATCATGGCCTGTGTGAACATGTTCCATGCAAATGTAACAAAACAAGTATGATTTTCTCCTGAATGTAAATGTTACAGTATACAAACTTCTGTAGGATACTTCTGCCTAAGAGGTGCACTTCCAGCATTTGACTCTGAATCCTCCACACGTGGTTCACTATTTGGAACTTCATGGCCTGAGTGTACATGTTCCATGCAAATGTCACAAGACAAGTATGAGTTTCTCCTGAACGCAAATGTTACAGTGTAGAAACTTCTCTAGGAAACTTATCTAGGATACTTATCCCCAAGAAGTGCACTCCTGAATCCTACGCACTTGGTTCACTATTTTGGAAATCATACCCTGCATGAATAGGTTCCATGAAAAGTCGCAAAACAAGTGTGATTTTCTGCAGAACACAAAGAGGTACAGTATCGAACCTTCTGCAGGATACTTACAACTAAGAAGTGCACTTCCAACATTTGACTCTGAGTCCTCCTCACTTGGTTCCAAATTTTGGGAAATCATAACCTGTGTGAACATGTAACAGGGAAACATTGCAAAAAAAGTGTGATACTCTCCTGAACACAAAGAACGACATTATAGAAACTTTGGCGGGATACTTAACGCTAAGAAGAAGAGCACTTGCAACATTTGACTCTGAGTCCTTCTCTCTTGGTTCACTATTTTGGAATATCATGGCTAGCTTGTAAATGATCTATTGACTGTCGCACAACAAGTATGATTTCTCCTAATCACAAAGAGTTACAGTATAGAAACTTCTGTAGCATACATGTCCCAAGGAAGACCACTTGCATCATTTGACACTGAGTCATCCTCATTTCGTAACAATTTTGGAAAAATCATGGGCTGCTTCAACATGTTCCATGGAAATGTGGCACAACAAATGTTATTTTCTCCTGAACAAAAAGAGTTACAATATAGGAACTTCCGTTGGACACTTACGGGTAAGATGTGCACGTGCAATATTTGAATCTGAACCCTCATCACATGGTTCAGTGTCTTGGAAATCATGGCCTGTGTGAACATGTTATATGCAAATGTCGCAAAACAAATATGATCCTCTCCTGAACACAAAGTGTTACATCATAGAATCTTCTGTAGGATACTTATCCCTAAGAAGTACACTTCCAACATTTGACTCACAGTCCTCCTCACTTGGTTCACCATTTTGGAAAATCATGGCCTGCGTGAACATATTCCATGAAAACGTCACAAAAACAGTGTGATTTTCTCCTGAACATAAAAAGTTACAACATATGAACATCTACAGGATTCTTATCACTGGAAGTGAAAGTGAAATGTGAATTTGACGCTTCCTCACTTGGTCACTATTTTCAAGTTCATTAGAGGCCTGAACATAGTTGGTAGAATCAGCACGAAACGAATGTTGTTTTCTCCAGAACACAAAGATTTACAGTCTAGAAACCAATGTAGGATACTTATCGCAAAGAAGTGCACATGCTGTGTATGACTGTGAGTCCTCTTCACTTGGTTCACGATTTTGGATGCATGAACATGTTTCATGGATACGTCATACAACAAATGCGATTTCCTGTTGAACACAAGAGTTACAGTAAAGAAACTTCTGTACGACACTTACCCTAAGGAGTGCACTTGCAACATTTGACTCAGAGTCCTCCTCACTTGGTTCACTATTTTGTAAAATCATGGCCTGTGTGAATATGTGCCAGGCAAATGTCACAAAACAAGTATGATTTTCTCCTGAACGCAAATGTTACTGTATACAAAATTCTGTAGGATACTTCTCCCTAAGAGGTGCTCTTCCACCATTTGATTCTGAATCCTCCACACGTGGTTCACTATTTTGGAACTTCATGGCCTGAGTGTACATGTTCCATGCAAATGTCACAAGACAAGTATGAGTTTCTCCTGAACGCAAATGTTACAGTGTAGAAACTTCTCTAGGAAACTTATCGAGGATACTTATCCCCAAGAAGTGCACTCCTGAATCCTCCGCACTTGGTTCACTATTTTGGAAATCATACCCTGCATGAATAGGTTCCATGGAAAAGTCACAAAACAAGTGTGATTTGCTGCAGAACACAAAGAGGTACAGTATCGAACCTTCTGTAGGATACTGACAACTAAGAAGTGCACTTCCAACATTTGAACTCTGAGTCCTCCGCACTTGGTTAAAAATTTTGGGAAATCATAACCTGCGTGAACATGTAACAGGGAAACTTTGCAAAACAAGTGTGATACTCTCCTGAACAGAAAGAACGACATTATAGAAACTTTGGCGGGATACTTAACGCTAAGAAGAAGAGCACTTGCAACATTTGACTCTGAGTCCTTCTCTCTTGGTTCACTATTTTGGAATATCATGGCTAGCGTGTAAATGATCTATTGACTGTCGCACAACAGTATGATTTCTCCTAATCACAAAGAGTTACAGTATAGAAACTTCTGTAGCATACATGTCCCAAGGAAGAGCACTTGCATCATTTGACACTGAGTTATCCTCATTTCATAACCATTTTAAAAAATCATGGCCTGCTTCAACATGTTCCATGGAAATGTGGCACTACAACTGTTATTTTCTCCTGAACACAAAGACAATATACGAACTTACGTTGTACACTTACCGGTAAGATGTGCACGTGCAATATTTGAATCTGAACCCTCATCACATGGTTCACTGTTTTGGAAAATCATGGCCTGTGTGAACATGTTATATGCAAATGCGCAAAACAAATATGGTCTTCCCCTGAACACAAAGTGTTACAGCATAGAATCTTCTGTAGGATACTTATCCCTAAGAGTACACTTCCAACATTTGACTCACAGTCCTCCTCACTTGGTTCACCATTTTGGAAAATCATGGCCTGCGTGAACATATTCCATGAAAACGTCACAAAAACCGTGTGATTTTCTCCTGAACATAAAAAGATACAAGATATGAACATCTACAGGATTTTTATCACTGAGAAGTGAAAGTGAAACATGAATTTGATGCTTCCTCACTTGGTCACTATTTTCAAGTTCATTAGAGGTCTGCACATAGTTGATAGAATCAGCACAAAACGAATGTTGTTTTCTCCAGAACACAAGTTTTACCGTCTAGAATCCAGTGTAGGATACTTATCGCAAAGAAGTGCACATGCTAAGTTTGACTGTGAGTCCTCTTCACTTGGTTCACGATTTTGGATACATGAACATGTTTCATGGATACGTAGTACAACAAATGCGATTTCCTGTTGAACACAAAGAGTTACAGTATAGAAACTTCTATACGACACTTATCCTAAAGAAGTGCACTTGCAAACATTTGACTCAGAGTCCACCTCACTTGGTTCACTATTTTGTAAAATCATGGGCTGTGTGAATATGTGCCATGCAAATGTCACAAAACAAGTATGATTTTCTCCTGAACGCAAATATTACTGTATACAAAATTCTGTAGGATACTTCTCCCTAAGAGGTGCACTTCCAACATTTGACTCTGAGTCCTCCTCACTTGGTTCACTATTTTTGAAATTCATGGCCTGTGTGAACCTGTGCCATGCAAATGATCTTCTCCTGAGCATGAAGTGTTACAGTGTAGGATTTTCTGTAGAATACTTATACCTAAGGAGTGCACTCCCAACATTTGACTCTGACTCCTTTTCACTTGGTTTACTGTTTTGGAAAATCATAGCCTGCGTGAACATTTTCCAGGAAACATTGTGAAACAAGTGTGATACTCTCCTGAACCCAAAGAACGACAGTATTGAACTTTGATGGGATACTTACCGCTAAGAAGAACACTTGCAACATTTGAGCTGATTCCATTTCTCTTGGTTCACTAGTTTGGAATATCATGGCTTGTGTGTAAATGTTCCATTGACTGTCACACAACAAGTGACTTTCTCCTGAGCACAAAGACTGACAGTATAGAAATTTCTGTAGGATACATATACCCACGAAGTGCACTTGCAACATTTGACTCTAAGTCATCCTCATTTGTTTAACTATTTTGGAAAATCATGGCTTGCTTCAATATGTTCCATGGAAATGTAGCACTACAACTGTTATTTTCTCCTGAACACAAAGAGTTACAGTATAGGAACTTCCGTAGGACATTTTCCGGTAAGAAGTGCATGTGCAATATTTGACTCTGAACTCTCCTCACTTGGTTCACTATTTTGAAAAATCATGGCCTGCATGAACATGTTATATGCAAATGTCACAAAACAAGTATGAACACAAAGTGTTCCAGTATAGAATCTTTTCTAGGATACTTATCCCTCAGAAGTGCACTTCCAACATTTGACTCTCAGTCCTCCTCATTTGGTTCACCATTTTGGAAAATCAAGGCCTGCGTGAACATATTCCATGAAAATGTCACAGAACCAGTGTCATTTTCTCCTGAACATAAAAAGTTACAGGTATGAACATCTACAGGATTCTTATCACTGAGAAGTGAAATTGAAAGATGTGAATTTGATGTTTCCTCACTTGGTCACTATTTCAAGCTCATTACAGGCGTGAACATAGTTGGTAGAATCAGCACAAAACGAATGTTGTTTTCTCCAGAACACAAAGTTTTAACGTCTAGAATCTGTGTAGGATACTTGTCCCAAAGAAGTGCACATGCTACATATGACTGTGAGTCCTCTTCACTTGGTTCACGATTTTGGATGCATGAACATGTTTCATGGAAACGTCCTACAAGTGTGATTTCCTCCTAAACTCAAAGAGTTACAGTATAGAAACTTTTGTACGACACTTATCCTAAAGAAGTGCACTTGCAACATTTGATCCAGAGTCCTGCTCACTTGGTTCACTATTTTGTAAAATCATGGCCTGTGTGAACATGTGCCATGGAAATGTCACAAAACAAGTATGATGTTCTCCTGAATACAAAGTATTACAGTATACAATCTTCTGTAGGATACTTATCCCTAAGAAGTGCACTTCCAACATTTGACTCTCATTCCTCCTCACTTGGTTCATCATTTTGGAAAATCAAGGCCTGCGTGAACATATTCCATGTAAACGTCACAGAATCAGTGTGATTTTCTCCTGAATATAAAAGTTACAACGTATGAACATCTACAGGATTCTTATCACTGAGAAGTGAAAGTGAAACATGTGAATTTGATGCTTCATCACTTGCTCACTGTTTTCAAGCTCCTTAAAGGCCTGAACATAGTTGGTAGAATCAGCACACACGAATGTTGTTTTCTCCAGAACATAAAGTTTCACCGTCTAGAAACCAGTGTAGGATACTTATCCCAAAGAAGTGCCCATGCTACATATGATGACTCCAGCACCTCGCCACCGCCCCGCCCCCCCTAAGATGAGTGAGTGAGAGAGAGAGAGCCCAGCCCAGCCCCCAACCACCCAAGCCCCACGCATAGCTGCAGTGAGCACTCAGGCTGACTGCGGCTTAGCCTGGGCCCCGCCCCAGACCCAAGCCCCTCGCACCCTCCTGCCCTGTGCGCCTAGCCACCCCCCTGGATCCCAGGGAAGAATTCTGCCAATGAGCCATGGAGAGAAAGAGCCCAGCCCAGCCCCCCCCCCCCCGGGAGCTGCCCGGCCAGCAGCACCACACTGGGCATCCTCAGGCTTTGCCCCCAGGGGCCCAGCCCTCTCCTCGCCACCTTCCCAGATCGCAGGTGAAGAACTCTGCCATCAACATCAGACCCTCTGCCTCTCTGGCCCACCGGGGACCTACGCACATAGTCCACGGAAGACACACTGCTACTCAGAATTCAATAGAGCCAAAGGAAACTCAAGCAAAATTCTAAGGAACAAAGGGAGCACAGGCCATACATCTGGACTCCACTACAATCATTATATCCCGTGGGCGATTTCTTCTCATCCAGCCCAAAGATAGGTAAACTTTTTCTTTTCACCTTACTGATCCTTTAAAATATCAATGCTCTAGATCAACATTCTCATACAGAGCCACCCCACAACATACAACTCCAGGAAGTACACAACTCACCCCCACATTTCACCAAGAAACTAATCATAAAAGTGCACTACCAAACTAATATTCACCTCCTGGTAACATAACCATACTTAACTGACATACTAACAGCCTAGTAGCCTCGTCTAGGATATAATAATAACAATGCACAAACATACCCAATCCAAGGCAAGTACTAGTATAAACTGGCAAGCGTAACAATACTAACTACGTCCATTCAGTGAAAAACACAGAAACTGAAAGGTCCTAAAAAACAAAACAATGTACAAGTCAAAGTGCAGATCCATGAGAAATAAAACCCAAGAAGACCAATCTCCTGCCGAAAGAATCAATCCCATAATGAGGGATTCCGACCAGAACAAATCCACTGAAAATAGCCATGAAAGCCAGACACAACATCACGACTTTCAGAGTATGATCCTTACCATGATTAATACTATGAAAGAGAAACTCCGAGAAGAGTTAAACAACCGTAAAACCATTTTGAACAGGAAACACAACAGGCACTTGGAGGAATTGAGAAAAACAGTTCAAGAAACAAAATAGGTATGGAGCAATTAAAACAGTCTCAGGCAGAGTTTAAAATTGAACTAAAAGACAAGTTATCTTCAACCCAAAACTCAACAGACAGTCTTATCAGCTGAACAAATGAGGCAGAAAATAGAATTTCAGATCTTGAAGACAAAGTGGGAGAATTAAGCAGATCTATGGAAGAGATTGTTAAAGCCAAAAAGATACTGGAGAGGAACATTCAAGAGATATGGGACACCCTGAAGAAGCCTAACATGCGCATTCATGGAATACCAGAACAATAATCCCAAAATACCACACCTGAGGAAATATTTCAATTCATCATAAATGAAAACTTCCCACAATGAAAGAATGAGAGGCCTATCCAAATACAAGAGGCATTTCGCACTCCATACAGATAAGACCACAATAGAAAATCGCCATGGCAAATAATAGTCAAATACTCCACACTCAAGCCAAAAAAAGGTGCTGAGACCTTCAAGAGAAAAAAGAAACTCACTTTTAAAGGTAAACCTAATTGAATAACAAATGACTACTCAATGGAAACAGTAAAAGCAAGAAGAGCTTGGAGAGACATACTTCAAGTACTAAGTGTGCAAAAATGCCACCCCGACTGATATATCCGGCAAACTATCTGTCGTGATTGAGGGAGAAAGAAAAGTTTTCCAACACAAAGAAAACTTGAAGGGATACATGTCTACCAAACCAGGCCTGCAAAATATCCTAGAACTGATACTCAAGCTTGAAGAAAGAACAAGCGTATCCAGGAGGACAGAAGGAAGTATAATACCAGCAAACATAAATATCAAACAACATGCTTAGAAAATCTACTAAACATAAAAAATGTCCAGAAGTAAAAATAATTTCTCCATTATAACATTAATTGTCAATGGTATTAACTCACCGATTAAGAGAAACAGATTACAAACTTGGATTAAAAACCACAATCCAAGAATCTGCTGCCTTCAGGAAACTCATCTCACCATAAAAGATAGGCACATCCTAAGATGAAAGGCTGGTCCAAAATATTGCAAGCTAATGGAACCAGGAAACAGGCAGGGGTAGCAATTATGCTTTCAAACAAAGAGGAATTCAAACCAAGAAAATGATAAGAGACACAGATGGATACATAAGTGTGATTTTCTGCAGAACACAAAGAGTTACAGTATCGAAACTTCTGTAGGATACTTACCACTAAGAAGTGCACTTCCAATATTTGACTCTGAGTCCTCCTCACTTGGTTGACTATTTTGGAAATCATCTCCTGCATGAATAGGTTCCATGGAAATGTCGCAAAACAAGTGTGATTTTCTGCAGAACGCAAAGGGGTAATGTATCAAAACTTGTATAGGATACTAAGCACAAAGAGGTGCACTTCCAACATTTGACTCTGAGTCCTCCTCACTTGGTTCACTATTTTGGAAAGTCGTAACCTGCGTGAACATATTCCATGGAAGCATTCCAAAACAAGTGTAATACTCTCCTGAATACAAAGAATACAGTATAGAAACTTTTATGGGATACTTACCGCTAAGAAGAGCACTTGCAACATTTGACTCTGAGTCCTTCCCTCTTGGTTATTTTGGAATATCATGGCTTTCATGTAAAGGTTCCATTGACTGTCGCACAAGTGTGAATTTTCCTGATCACAAAGAGTTACAGTATAGAAACTTCTGTAGGATACATTTCCCAACGAAGTGCACTTGCAAAATTTGACTCTGACTCATCCTCACTTGGTTAACTTGGTTTGGAAAATCATGGCCTGCTTCAACATGTTCCATGAAAATGTGGCACAACCACTGTTTTTTTCTCCTGAACACAAAGAGTTACAGTATACAAACTTCCGTAGTATACTTAAGGGTAAGAAGTGCACGTGGAATATTTGACTCTGAACCCTCCTCACTTGGTTAATTATTTTGGAAAAATCATGGCCTGCTTCAACATGTTCCATGAAAATGTGGCACAACAACTGTTTTTTTTTTTTCCTGAATACAAAGAGTTACAGTATAGAAACTTCCGTAGTATACTTATGGGTAAGAAGTGCACGTGGAATATTTGACTCTGAACCCTCCTCACTTGTTTCAATGTTTTGGAAAATCATGGCCTGCGTGAACACCTTATATGCAAATGTCACAAAATAAGTGTGATCTTCTCCTGAACACAAAGTGTTACAGTATAGAATCTTCTGTAGGATACTTATCCCTAAGAAGTGGCACTTCCAACATTTGACTCTCAGTCTTCCTCACTTGTTAACTCTTTCGGAAAATCAAGGCCTGCGTGAACATATTCCAAGAAAACATCACAAAACCAGTGTGATTTTCTCCTGAACATAAAAAGTTACAACCTATGAAAATCTACAGGATTCTTATCACTGAGAAATGAAAGTGAAACATGTGAATTTGACGCTTCCTCACTTGGTTACTACTTTCAAGCACATTACAGGCATGAACATAGTTGGTAGAGTCAGCACAAAAGGAAGGTTGTTTTCTCCACAACACAAAGTGTTACAGTCTAGAAACCTATCTAGGATACTTATCCCAAAGAAGTGCACGTGCTACATATGACTGTGAGTCCTCTTCACTTGGTTCACGGTTTTGAAAGGGAATGACATGCATGAACATGTTTCATGTAAACGTTGTACAACAAGTGGGATTTCCTGCTGAACACAAAGAGTTACAGTAGAGAAACTTCTGTAATGACACTTATCCTAAAGAAGTGCACTTGCAACATTTGACTCAGAGTCCTCCTCACTTGGTTCACTATTTTGGAAAATCATGGCCTGTCTGAACATGTACCATGCAAATGTCACAAAACCAGTATGATTTTCTCCTGAATGCAAATGTTACAGTATACAAACTTCTGTAGGATACTCATCCCTAAGAGGTGCACTTCCAGCATTTGACTCTGAATCCTCCTCACTTGGTTCACTATTTTGGAAATTCATGGCCTGCGTGAACATGTTCCATGCAAAGGTCACAAAACAAGGATGATTTTCTCCTGAACGCAAATGTTACAGTGTAGAAATGTCTCTATGATACTTATTCCCAAGAAGTGCACTTCCTACATTTGATTCTGAATCCTCTGCACTTGGTTCACTATTTTGGAAATCATCTCCTGCATGATAGGTTCCATGGAAACGTTGCAAAACAAGGGTGATTTTCTGCAGAACACAAAGAGGTACAGTATCAAAACTTCTGCAGGATACTTACCACTAAGTAGTGTACTTGCAACATTTGACTCTGAGTCCTCCTCACTTGGTTAACTATTTTGGAAAATCATGGCCTGTGTGAACATGTTCCAGTGAAACATCGCAAAAAATGTGTGTTACTCCCCTGAACATCAAAAATGACAGTATAGAACCTTTGGTGGGATACTTTCTGCTAAGAAGAAGAGCACTGGCAACATTTAACTCTGAGTCCTTCTCTCTTGGTTCATTGTTCTGGAATATCATGGCTTGCATTTAAATGTTCCATTGACTGTCCACAACAAGTGTGACTTTCTCCTGATCACAAAGTGTTACAGTATAGAAACTTCTGTAGAATACGTATCCCAACGAAGTGCACTTGCAACATTTGACTCTGAGTCATCCTCACTTGGTTAACTATTTGGAAAATCATGGCCTGCTTCAACATGTTCCATGGAAATGTGGCATAACAAGTGTTATTTTCTTCTGAACACAAAGATGTACAGTATAGGAACTTCCATAGGTCATACTGGTAAGAAGTGCATGTGCAATATTTGACTCTGAACCCTCCTCACCTGGTTCACTATTTTTGAAAATCATGGCCTGCCTGAACATGATATATGCAAATGTCGCAAAACAAGTGTGATCTTCTCCTGAACAAAAAGTGTTGCAGTATAGAATCTTCTGTAGGATACTTAGCCCTAAGAAGTGCACTTCCAACATTTGACTCTCAGTCCTCCTCACTTGGTTCACTATTTTGGAAAGTCGTAACCTGCGTGAACATGTTCCATGGAAGCATTCCAAAACAAGTGTGATACTCTCCTGAATACAAAGAATTACAGTATAGAAACTTTTATGGGATACTTACCGCTAAGAAGAGCACTTGCAACATTTGACTCTGAGTCCTTCCCTCTTGGTTATTTTGGAATATCATGGCTTTCATGAAAAGGTTCCATTGACTGTCGCACAAGTGTGAATTTTCCTGATCACAAAGAGTTACAGTATAGAAACTTCTGTAGGATACGTATCCCAACGACTTGCTCTTGCAACATTTGACTCTGAGTCATCCTCACTTGGTTAACTATTTTGGAAAAATCATGGCCTGCTTCAACATGTTCCATGAAAATGTGGCACAACAACTGTTTTTTTTTTTCCTGAATACAAAGAGTTACAGTATAGAAACTTCCGTAGTATACTTATGGGTAAGAAGTGCACATGGAATATTTGATTCTGACCCTCCTCACTTGTTTCAATGTTTTGGAAAATCATGGCCTGCGTGAACACCTTATATGCAAATGTCACAAATAAGTGTGATCTTCTCCTGCACACAAAGTGTTTACAGTACAGAATCTTCTGTAGGATACTTATCCCTAAGAAGTGCACTTCCAACATTTGACTCAGTCTTCCTCACTTGGTTCACGCTTTTGGAAATCAAGGCCTGCGTGAACATATTCCAAGAAAACATCACAAAACCAGTGTGATTTTCTCCTGAACATAAAAAGTTACAACGTATGAAAATCTACAGGATTCTTATCACTGAGAAATGAAAGTGAAACATGTGAATTTGACCCTTCCTCACTTGGTACTACTTTCAAGCACATTACAGGCATGAACATAGTTGGTAGAGTCAGCACAAAAGGAAGGTTGTTTTCTCCACAACACAAAGTGTTACAGTCTAGAAACCTATCTAGGATACTTATCCCAAAGAAGTGCACGTGCTACATATGACTGTGAGTCCTCTTCACTTGGTTCACGGTTTTGAAAGGGAATGACATGCATGAACATGTTTCATGTAAACGTTGTACAACAAGTGGGATTTCCTGCTGAACACAAAGAGTTACAATAGAGAAACTTCTGTACGACACTTATCCTAAAGAAGTGCACTTGCAACATTTGACTCAGAGTCCTCCTCACTTGATTCACTATTTTGGAAAATCATGGCCTGTGTGAACATGTGCCATGCAAATGTCACAAAACCAGTATGATTTTCTCCTGAATGCAAATGTTACAGTATACAAACTTCTGTAGGATACTTCTCCCTAAGAGGTGCACTTCCAGCATTTGACTCTGAATCCTCCTCACTTGGTTCACTATTTTGGAACTTCATGGCCTGAGTGTACATGTTCCATGCAAATGTCACAAGACAAGTATGAGTTTCTCCTGAACGCAAATGTTACAGTGTAGAAACTTCTCTAGGAAACTTATCGAGGATACTTATCCCCAAGAAGTGCACTCCTGAATCCTCCGCACTTGGTTCACTATTTTGGAAATCATACCCTGCATGAATAGGTTCCATGGAAAAGTCACAAAACAAGTGTGATTTGCTGCAGAACACAAAGAGGTACAGTATCGAACCTTCTGTAGGATACTGACAACTAAGAAGTGCACTTCCAACATTTGACTCTGAGTCCTCCGCACTTGGTTAAAATTTTGGGAAATCATAACCTGCGTGAACATATTCCAGGGAAACATTGCAAAACAAGTGTGATACTCTCCTGAACACAAAGAATGACATTATAGAAACTTTGGCGGGATACTTAACGCTAAGAAGAAGAGCACTTGCAACATTTGACTCTGAGTCCTTCTCTCTTGGTTCACTATTTTGGAATATCATGGCTAGCGTGTAAATGATTTATTGACTGTCATACAACAAGTACGATTTCTCCAACCACAAAGACTTACAGTATAGAACTTCTGTAGCATACATGTCCCAACGAAGAGCACTTGCATCATTTGACTCTGAGTCATCCTCATTTCCTAACCCTTTTGGAAAAATCATGGCCTGCTTCAACATGTTCCATGGAAATGTGGCACAACAACTGTTATTTTCTCCTGAACACAACGTCGCAAAACAAGTGGGATTTTATGCAGGACACAAACAGGTACAGTATCGAAACTTCTGTAGGATACTTACCACTAACAAGTGCACTTCCAACATTTGACTCTGAGTCCTCCTCACTTGATTCGGTATAGGAACTTTCGTTGGACACTTACCTGTAATATGTGCACATGCAATATTTGAATCTGAACCCTCCTCACTTGGTTCACTATTTTGTAAAATCATGGCCTGTGTGAATATGTGCCATGCAAATGTCACAAAACAAGTATGATTTTCTCCTGAACGCAAATGTTACTGTATACAAAATTCTGTAGGATACTTCTCCCTAAGAGGTGCAACTTCCACCATTTGAAACTGAATCCTCCTCTCTTGGTTCACTATTTGGAATTCATGGCCTGCGTGAACATGTTCCATGCAATTGTCACAAAACAAGTATGATATTCTCCTGAACGCAAATGTTACAGTATAGAAACTTCTCTAGGATAACTTATCCCCAAGAAGTGCACTTCCTACATTTGATTCTGAATCCTCTGCACATGTTTTCACTATTTAGGAAATCATCTCCTACATGAATAGGTTCCTGGAAACGTCGCAAAACAAGTGGGATTTTATGCAGGACACAAAGAGGTACAGTATCGAAACTTCTGTAGGATACTTACCACTAAGAAGTGCACTTCCAACATTTGACTCTGAGTCCTCCTCACTTGATTCACTATTTTGGAAAATCATACCTGCGTGAACATGTTCCAGGGAAACATTGCAAAACAAGTGTGATACTCTCCTGAGCACAAAGAATGACAGTACAGAACTTTGGTGGGATAATTACCACTAAGAAGAAGAGCACTTGCGCCATTTGACTCTGAGTCCTTCTCTCTTGGTTCACTATTTTGGAATATCATGGCTTGCGTGTAATTGTTCCATTGACTGTCCCACAACAAGTGTGACTCTCTCCTGATCACAGAGATTTACAGTATAGAAATTTCAGTAGTATATGTGTCCCAACGAAGTGCAACTTGCATCATTTGACTCTGAGTTATCGTCACTGGTGAACTATTTGGAACAATCATGGACTGTTTCAACATTTTCCATGGAAATGTGGTACAACAAATGTTATTTTCTCCTGAACACAAAGAGTTACAGTATAGGTACTTCCGTTGGACACTTACAGGTAAGAAGTGCACGTGCAATATTTGACTCTGAACCCTCCTCACTTGGTTCACTATTTTCGAAAATCATGGCCTCTGTGAACATGTTTTATGCAAATGTCGCAAAACAAGTATGATCTTCTCGAGAGCACAAAGTGTTATAGTGTAGAATCTTCTGTAGGATACTTATCCCTAAGAAGTTCACTTCTAACATTTGACTCTCATTCCTCCTCACTTGGTTCACCATTTTGGAAATCAAGGCTGCGTGAAATATTCCATGGAAACGTCACAAGACAAGTGTGATTTCCTCGGAATATAAAAATTTACAACCAATGAACATCTACAGGATTCTTATCAGGGAGAAGTCAAAGTGAAACATGATAATTAGACACTTCCTCACTTGGTCACTATTTTTGAGCTTATTGCAGGCCTGGACATAGTTGGTAGAATCAGCACAAAACGAATGTTGTTTTCGCCAGAACACAAAGTTTTACAGTCTAGAAACCTATGTAGGATACTTGTCCCAAAGAAGTGCACATGCTACATATGACAGTGAGTCCTCTTAATTTGGTTCACGTTTTTGGAAGGGAATGACATGCATGCACATGTTTCATGGAAACGTCGTAGAACAAGTGTGATTTCCTCCTGAACACACAGTTACGGTATAGAAACTTCTGTACGACACTTATCCTAAAGAAGTGCACTTGCAACACTTGACTCAGAGAACTCCTCACGTGGCTCACTATTTTGTAAAATCATGGCCTGTGTGAACATGTTCCATGCAAATGTAACAAAACAAGTATGATTTTCTCCTGAATGTAAATGTACAGTATACAAACTTCTGTAGGATACTTCTGCCTAAGAGGTGCACTTCCAGCATTGACTCTGAATTCCTCCACACGTGGTTCACTATTTTGGAACTTCATGGCCTGAGTGTACATGTTCCATGCAAATGTCACAAGACAAGTATGAGTTTCTCCTGAACGCAAATGTTACAGTGTAGAAACTTCTCTAGGAAACTTATCTAGGATACTTATCCCCAAGAAGTGCACTCCTGAATCCTACGCACTGGTTCACTATTTGGAAATCATACCCTGCATGAATAGGTTCCATGAAAAGTCGCAAAACAAGTGTGATTTCTGCAGAACACAAAGAGGTACGTATCGAACCTTCTGCAGGATACTTACAACTAAGAAAGTGCACTTCCAACATTTGACTCTGAGTCCTCCTCACTTGGTTCCAAATTTTGGGAAATCATAACCTGTGTGAACATGTAACAGGGAAACATTGCAAAACAAGTGTGATACTCTCCTGAACACAAAGAACGACATTATAGAAACTTTGGCGGGATACTTAACGCTAAGAAGAAGAGCACTTGCAACATTTGACTCTGAGTCCTTCTCTCTTGGTTCACTATTTTGGAATATCATGGCTAGCTTGTAAATGATCTATTGACTGTCGCACAACAAGTATGATTTCTCCTAATCACAAAGAGTTACAGTATAGAAACTTCTGTAGCATACATGTCCCAAGGAAGACCACTTGCATCATTTGACACTGAGTCATCCTCATTTCGTAACAATTTTGGAAAAATCATGGGCTGCTTCAACATGTTCCATGGAAATGTGGCACAACAAATGTTATTTTCTCCTGAACAAAAAGAGTTACAATATAGGAACTTCCGTTGGACACTTACGGGTAAGATGTGCACGTGCAATATTTGAATCTGAACCCTCATCACATGGTTCAGTGTCTTGGAAAATCATGGCCTGTGTGAACATGTTATATGCAAATGTCGCAAAACAAATATGATCCTCTCCTGAACACAAAGTGTTACATCATAGAATCTTCTGTAGGATACTTATCCCTAAGAAGTACACTTCCAACATTTGACTCACAGTCCTCCTCACTTGGTTCACCATTTTTGGAAAATCATGGCCTGCGTGAACATATTCCATGAAAACGTCACAAAAACAGTGTGATTTTCTCCTGAACATAAAAAGTTACAACATATGAACATCTACAGGATTCTTATCACTGGAAGTGAAGTGAAATGTGAATTTGACGCTTCCTCACTTGGTCACTATTTTCAAGTTCATTAGAGGCCTGAACATAGTTGGTAGAATCAGCACGAAACGAATGTTGTTTTCTCCAGAACACAAAGATTTACAGTCTAGAAACCAATGTAGGATACTTATCGCAAAGAAGTGCACATGCTGTGTATGACTGTGAGTCCTCTTCACTTGGTTCACGATTTTGGATGCATGAACATGTTTCATGGATACGTCATACAACAAATGCGATTTCCTGTTGAACACAAAGAGTTACAGTAAAGAAACTTCTGTACGACACTTACCCTAAGGAAGTGCACTTGCAACATTTGACTCAGAGTCCTCCTCACTTGGTTCACTATTTTGTAAAATCATGGCCTGTGTGAATATGTGCCAGGCAAATGTCACAAAACAAGTATGATTTTCTCCTGAACGCAAATGTTACTGTATACAAAATTCTGTAGGATACTTCTCCCTAAGAGGTGCTCTTCCACCATTTGATTCTGAATCCTCCACACGTGGTTCACTATTTTGGAACTTCATGGCCTGAGTGTACATGTTCCATGCAAATGTCACAAGACAAGTATGAGTTTCTCCTGAACGCAAATGTTACAGTGTAGAAACTTCTCTAGGAAACTTATCGAGGATACTTATCCCCAAGAAGTGCACTCCTGAATCCTCCGCACTTGGTTCACTATTTTGGAAATCATACCCTGCATGAATAGGTTCCATGGAAAAGTCACAAAACAAGTGTGATTTGCTGCAGAACACAAAGAGGTACAGTATCGAACCTTCTGTAGGATACTGACAACTAAGAAGTGCACTTCCAACATTTGAACTCTGAGTCCTCCGCACTTGGTTAAAAATTTTGGAAATCATAACCTGCGTGAACATGTAACAGGGAAACTTTGCAAAACAAGTGTGATACTCTCCTGAACAGAAAGAACGACATTATAGAAACTTTGGCGGGATACTTAACGCTAAGAAGAAGAGCACTTGCAACATTTGACTCTGAGTCCTTCTCTCTTGGTTCACTATTTTGGAATATCATGGCTAGCTTGTAAATGATCTATTGACTGTCGCACAACAAGTATGATTTCTCCTAATCACAAAGAGTTACAGTATAGAAACTTCTGTAGCATACATGTCCCAAGGAAGACCACTTGCATCATTTGACACTGAGTCATCCTCATTTCGTAACAATTTTGGAAAAATCATGGGCTGCTTCAACATGTTCCATGGAAATGTGGCACAACAAATGTTATTTTCTCCTGAACAAAAAGAGTTACAATATAGGAACTTCCGTTGGACACTTACGGGTAAGATGTGCACGTGCAATATTTGAATCTGAACCCTCATCACATGGTTCAGTGTCTTGGAAAATCATGGCCTGTGTGAACATGTTATATGCAAATGTCGCAAAACAAATATGATCCTCTCCTGAACACAAAGTGTTACATCATAGAATCTTCTGTAGGATACTTATCCCTAAGAAGTACACTTCCAACATTTGACTCACAGTCCTCCTCACTTGGTTCACCATTTTGGAAAATCATGGCCTGCGTGAACATATTCCATGAAAACGTCACAAAAAACCGTGTGATTTTCTCCTGAACATAAAAAGATACAAGATATGAACATCTACAGGATTTTTATCACTGAGAAGTGAAAGTGAAACATGAATTTGATGCTTCCTCACTTGGTCACTATTTTCAAGTTCATTAGAGGTCTGCACATAGTTGATAGAATCAGCACAAAACGAATGTTGTTTTCTCCAGAACACAAAGTTTTACCGTCTAGAATCCAGTGTAGGATACTTATCGCAAAGAAGTGCACATGCTAAGTTTGACTGTGAGTCCTCTTCACTTGGTTCACGATTTTGGATACATGAACATGTTTCATGGATACGTAGTACAACAAATGCGATTTCCTGTTGAACACAAAGAGTTACAGTATAGAAACTTCTATACGACACTTATCCTAAAGAAGTGCACTTGCAACATTTGACTCAGAGTCCACCTCACTTGGTTCACTATTTTGTAAAATCATGGGCTGTGTGAATATGTGCCATGCAAATGTCACAAAACAAGTATGATTTTCTCCTGAACGCAAATATTACTGTATACAAAATTCTGTAGGATACTTCTCCCTAAGAGGTGCACTTCCAACATTTGACTCTGAGTCCTCCTCACTTGGTTCACTATTTTTGAAATTCATGGCCTGTGTGAACCTGTGCCATGCAAATGATCTTCTCCTGAGCATGAAGTGTTACAGTGTAGGATTTTCTGTAGAATACTTATACCTAAGGAGTGCACTCCCAACATTTGACTCTGACTCCTTTTCACTTGGTTTACTGTTTTGGAAAATCATAGCCTGCGTGAACATTTTCCAGGGAAACATTGTGAAACAAGTGTGATACTCTCCTGAACCCAAAGAACGACAGTATTGAAACTTTGATGGGATACTTACCGCTAAGAAGAACACTTGCAACATTTGAGCTGATTCCATTTCTCTTGGTTCACTAGTTTGGAATATCATGGCTTGTGTGTAAATGTTCCATTGACTGTCACACAACAAGTGACTTTCTCCTGATCACAAAGACTGACAGTATAGAAATTTCTGTAGGATACATATACCCACGAAGTGCACTTGCAACATTTGACTCTAAGTCATCCTCATTTGTTTAACTATTTTGGAAAAATCATGGCTTGCTTCAATATGTTCCATGGAAATGTAGCACTACAACTGTTATTTTCTTGTGAACACAAAGAGTTACAGTATAGGAACTTCCGTAGGACATTTTCCGGTAAGAAGTGCATGTGCAATATTTGACTCTGAACTCTCCTCACTTGGTTCACTATTTTGAAAAATCATGGCCTGCATGAACATGTTATATGCAAATGTCACAAAACAAGTATGAACACAAAGTGTTCCAGTATAGAATCTTTTCTAGGATACTTATCCCTCAGAAGTGCACTTCCAACATTTGACTCTCAGTCCTCCTCATTTGGTTCACCATTTTGGAAAATCAAGGCCTGCGTGAACATATTCCATGAAAATGTCACAGAACCAGTGTCATTTTCTCCTGAACATAAAAAGTTACAAGGTATGAACATCTACAGGATTCTTATCACTGAGAAGTGAAATTGAAAGATGTGAATTTGATGTTTCCTCACTTGGTCACTATTTTCAAGCTCATTACAGGCGTGAACATAGTTGGTAGAATCAGCACAAAACGAATGTTGTTTTCTCCAGAACACAAAGTTTTAACGTCTAGAATCTGTGTAGGATACTTGTCCCAAAGAAGTGCACATGCTACATATGACTGTGAGTCCTCTTCACTTGGTTCACGATTTTGGATGCATGAACATGTTTCATGGAAACGTCCTACAAGTGTGATTTCCTCCTAAACTCAAAGAGTTACAGTATAGAAACTTTTGTACGACACTTATCCTAAAGAAGTGCACTTGCAACATTTGATCCAGAGTCCTGCTCACTTGGTTCACTATTTGTAAAATCATGGCCTGTGTGAACATGTGCCATGGAAATGTCACAAAACAAGTATGATTTTCTCCTGAATACAAAGTATTACAGTATACAATCTTCTGTAGGATACTTATCCCTAAGAAGTGCACTTCCAACATTTGACTCTCATTCCTCCTCACTTGGTTCATCATTTTGGAAAATCAAGGCCTGCGTGAACATATTCCATGTAAACGTCACAGAATCAGTGTGATTTTCTCCTGAATATAAAAAGTTACAACGTATGAACATCTACAGGATTCTTATCACTGAGAAGTGAAAGTGAAACATGTGAATTTGATGCTTCATCACTTGCTCACTGTTTTCAAGCTCCTTAAAGGCCTGAACATAGTTGGTAGAATCAGCACACACGAATGTTGTTTTCTCCAGAACATAAAGTTTCACCGTCTAGAAACCAGTGTAGGATACTTATCCCAAAGAAGTGCCCATGCTACATATGATGACTCCAGCACCTCGCCACCGCCCCGCCCCCCCCTAAGATGAGTGAGTGAGAGAGAGAGAGCCCAGCCCAGCCCCCAACCACCCAAGCCCCACGCATAGCTGCAGTGAGCACTCAGGCTGACTGCGGCTTAGCCTGGGCCCCGCCCCAGACCCAAGCCCCTCGCACCCTCCTGCCCTGTGCGCCTAGCCACCCCCCTGGATCCCAGGGGAAGAATTCTGCCAATGAGCCATGGAGAGAAAGAGCCCAGCCCAGCCCCCCCCCCCCGGGAGCTGCCCGGCCAGCAGCACCACACTGGGCATCCTCAGGCTTTGCCCCCAGGGGCCCAGCCCTCTCCTCGCCCACCTTCCCAGATCGCAGGTGAAGAACTCTGCCATCAACATCAGACCCTCTGCCTCTCTGGCCCACCGGGGACCTACGCACATAGTCCACGGAAGACACACTGCTACTCAGAATTCAATAGAGCCCAAAGGAAACTCAAGCAAAATTCTAAGGAACAAAGGGAGCACAGGCCATACATCTGGACTCCACTACAATCATTATATCCCGTGGGCGAGTTTCTTCTCATCCAGCCCAAAGATAGGTAAACTTTTTCTTTTCACCTTACTGATCCTTTAAAATATCAATGCTCTAGATCAACATTCTCATACAGCCACCCCACAACATACAACTCCAGGAAGTACACAACTCACCCCCACATTTCACCAAGAAACTAAATCATAAAAGTGCACTACCAAACTAATATTCACCTCCTGGTAACATAACCATACTTAACTGACATACTAACAGCCTAGTAGCCTCGTCTAGGATATAATAATAACAATGCACAAACATACCCAATCCAAGGCAAGTACTAGTAATAACTGGCAAGCGTAACAATACTAACTACGTCCATTCAGTGAAAAACACAGAAACTGAAAGGTCCTAAAAAACAAAACAATGTACAAGTCAAAGTGCAGATCCATGAGAAATAAAACCCAAGAAGACCAATCTCCTGCCGAAAGAATCAATCCCATAATGAGGGATTCCGACCAGAACAAATCCACTGAAAATAGCCATGAAAGCCAGACACAACATCACGACTTTCAGAGTATGATCCTTACCATGATTAATACTATGAAAGAGAAACTCCGAGAAGAGTTAAACAACCGTAAAACCATTTTGAACAGGAACACAACAGGCACTTGGAGGAATTGAGAAAAACAGTTCAAGAAACAAAAATAGGTATGGAGCAATTAAAACAGTCTCAGGCAGAGTTTAAAATTGAACTAAAAGACAAGTTATCTTCAACCCAAAACTCAACAGACAGTCTTATCAGCTGAACAAATGAGGCAGAAAATAGAATTTCAGATCTTGAAGACAAAGTGGGAGAATTAAGCAGATCTATGGAAGAGATTGTTAAAGCCAAAAAGATACTGGAGAGGAACATTCAAGAGATATGGGACACCCTGAAGAAGCCTAACATGCGCATTCATGGAATACCAGAACAATAATCCCAAATACCACACCTGAGGAAATATTTCAATTCATCATAAATGAAAACTTCCCACAATGAAAGAATGAGAGGCCTATCCAAATACAAGAGGCATTTCGCACTCCATACAGATAAGACCACAATAGAAAATCGCCATGGCAAATAATAGTCAAAATACTCCACACTCAAGCCAAAAAAAGGTGCTGAGACCTTCAAGAGAAAAAAAGAAACTCACTTTTAAAGGTAAACCTAATTGAATAACAAATGACTACTCAATGGAAACAGTAAAAGCAAGAAGAGCTTGGAGAGACATACTTCAAGTACTAAGTGTGCAAAAATGCCAACCCCGACTGATATATCCGGCAAAACTATCTGTCGTGATTGAGGGAGAAAGAAAAGTTTTCCAACACAAAGAAAACTTGAAGGGATACATGTCTACCAAACCAGGCCTGCAAAATATCCTAGAACTGATACTCAAGCTTGAAGAAAAGAACAAGCGTATCCAGGAGGACAGAAGGGAAGTATAATACCAGCAAAACATAAATATCAAACAACATGCTTAGAAAATCTACTAAACATAAAAAATGTCCAGAAGTAAAAATAATTTCTCCATTATAACATTAATTGTCAATGGTATTAACTCACCGATTAAGAGAAACAGATTACAAACTTGGATTAAAAACCACAATCCAAGAATCTGCTGCCTTCAGGAAACTCATCTCACCATAAAAGATAGGCACATCCTAAGAATGAAAGGCTGGTCCAAAATATTGCAAGCTAATGGAACCAGGAAACAGGCAGGGGTAGCAATTATGCTTTCAAACAAAGAGGAATTCAAACCAAAGAAAATGATAAGAGACACAGATGGATACATAAGTGTGATTTTCTGCAGAACACAAAGAGTTACAGTATCGAAACTTCTGTAGGATACTTACCACTAAGAAGTGCACTTCCAATATTTGACTCTGAGTCCTCCTCACTTGGTTGACTATTTTGGAAATCATCTCCTGCATGAATAGGTTCCATGGAAATGTCGCAAAACAAGTGTGATTTTCTGCAGAACGCAAAGGGGTAATGTATCAAAACTTGTATAGGATACTAAGCACAAAGAGGTGCACTTCCAACATTTGACTCTGAGTCCTCCTCACTTGGTTCACTATTTTGGAAAGTCGTAACCTGCGTGAACATATTCCATGGAAGCATTCCAAAACAAGTGTAATACTCTCCTGAATACAAAGAATTACAGTATAGAAACTTTTATGGGATACTTACCGCTAAGAAGAGCACTTGCAACATTTGACTCTGAGTCCTTCCCTCTTGGTTATTTTGGAATATCATGGCTTTCATGTAAATGTTCCATTGACTGTCGCACAAGTGTGAATTTTCCTGACCACAAAGAGTTACAGTATAGAAACTTCTGTAGGATACGTATCCCAACGAAGTGCACTTGCAACATTTGACTCTGAGTCATCCTCACTTGGTTAACTTGGTTTGGAAAAATCATGGCCTGCTTCAACATGTTCCATGAAAATGTGGCACAACAACTGTTTTTTTCTCCTGAATACAAAGAGTTACAGTATAGGAACTTCCGTAGTATACTTAAGGGTAAGAAGTGCACGTGGAATATTTGACTCTGAACCCTCCTCACTTGGTTAATTATTTTGGAAAAATCATGGCCTGCTTCAACATGTTCCATGAAAATGTGGCACAACAACTGTTTTTTTTTTTTTCCTGAATACAAAGAGTTACAGTATAGAAACTTCCGTAGTATACTTATGGGTAAGAAGTGCACGTGGAATATTTGACTCTGAACCCTCCTCACTTGTTTCAATGTTTTGGAAAATCATGGCCTGCGTGAACACCTTATATGCAAATGTCACAAAATAAGTGTGATCTTCTCCTGAACACAAAGTGTTACAGTATAGAATCTTCTGTAGGATACTTATCCCTAAGAAGTGCACTTCCAACATTTGACTCTCAGTCTTCCTCACTTGGTTAACTCTTTCGGAAAATCAAGGCCTGCGTGAACATATTCCAAGAAAACATCACAAAACCAGTGTGATTTTCTCCTGAACATAAAAAGTTACAACCTATGAAAATCTACAGGATTCTTATCACTGAGAAATGAAAGTGAAACATGTGAATTTGACGCTTCCTCACTTGGTTACTACTTTCAAGCACATTACAGGCATGAACATAGTTGGTAGAGTCAGCACAAAAGGAAGGTTGTTTTCTCCACAACACAAAGTGTTACAGTCTAGAAACCTATCTAGGATACTTATCCCAAAGAAGTGCACGTGCTACATATGACTGTGAGTCCTCTTCACTTGGTTCACGGTTTTGAAAGGGAATGACATGCATGAACATGTTTCATGTAAACGTTGTACAACAAGTGGGATTTCCTGCTGAACACAAAGAGTTACAGTAGAGAAACTTCTGTAATGACACTTATCCTAAAGAAGTGCACTTGCAACATTTGACTCAGAGTCCTCCTCACTTGGTTCACTATTTTGGAAAATCATGGCCTGTCTGAACATGTACCATGCAAATGTCACAAAACCAGTATGATTTTCTCCTGAATGCAAATGTTACAGTATACAAACTTCTGTAGGATACTCATCCCTAAGAGGTGCACTTCCAGCATTTGACTCTGAATCCTCCTCACTTGGTTCACTATTTTGGAAAATTCATGGCCTGCGTGAACATGTTCCATGCAAAGGTCACAAAACAAGGATGATTTTCTCCTGAACGCAAATGTTACAGTGTAGAAATGTCTCTATGATACTTATTCCCAAGAAGTGCACTTCCTACATTTGATTCTGAATCCTCTGCACTTGGTTCACTATTTTGGAAATCATCTCCTGCATGAATAGGTTCCATGGAAACGTTGCAAAACAAGGGTGATTTTCTGCAGAACACAAAGAGGTACAGTATCAAAACTTCTGCAGGATACTTACCACTAAGTAGTGTACTTGCAACATTTGACTCTGAGTCCTCCTCACTTGGTTAACTATTTTGGAAAATCATGGCCTGTGTGAACATGTTCCAGTGAAACATCGCAAAAAATGTGTGTTACTCCCCTGAACATCAAAAATGACAGTATAGAACCTTTGGTGGGATACTTTCTGCTAAGAAGAAGAGCACTGGCAACATTTAACTCTGAGTCCTTCTCTCTTGGTTCATTGTTCTGGAATATCATGGCTTGCATTTAAATGTTCCATTGACTGTCCCACAACAAGTGTGACTTTCTCCTGATCACAAAGTGTTACAGTATAGAAACTTCTGTAGAATACGTATCCCAACGAAGTGCACTTGCAACATTTGACTCTGAGTCATCCTCACTTGGTTAACTATTTTGGAAAAATCATGGCCTGCTTCAACATGTTCCATGGAAATGTGGCATAACAAGTGTTATTTTCTTCTGAACACAAAGATGTACAGTATAGGAACTTCCATAGGTCATACTGGTAAGAAGTGCATGTGCAATATTTGACTCTGAACCCTCCTCACCTGGTTCACTATTTTTGAAAATCATGGCCTGCCTGAACATGATATATGCAAATGTCGCAAAACAAGTGTGATCTTCTCCTGAACAAAAAGTGTTGCAGTATAGAATCTTCTGTAGGATACTTAGCCCTAAGAAGTGCACTTCCAACATTTGACTCTCAGTCCTCCTCACTTGGTTCACTATTTTGGAAAGTCGTAACCTGCGTGAACATGTTCCATGGAAGCATTCCAAAACAAGTGTGATACTCTCCTGAATACAAAGAATTACAGTATAGAAACTTTTATGGGATACTTACCGCTAAGAAGAGCACTTGCAACATTTGACTCTGAGTCCTTCCCTCTTGGTTATTTTGGAATATCATGGCTTTCATGAAAAGGTTCCATTGACTGTCGCACAAGTGTGAATTTTCCTGATCACAAAGAGTTACAGTATAGAAACTTCTGTAGGATACATATCCCAACGACTTGCTCTTGCAACATTTGACTCTGAGTCATCCTCACTTGGTTAACTATTTTGGAAAAATCATGGCCTGCTTCAACATGTTCCATGAAAATGTGGCACAACAACTGTTTTTTTTTTTTCCTGAATACAAAGAGTTACAGTATAGAAACTTCCGTAGTATACTTATGGGTAAGAAGTGCACATGGAATATTTGATTCTGAACCCTCCTCACTTGTTTCAATGTTTTGGAAAATCATGGCCTGCGTGAACACCTTATATGCAAATGTCACAAAATAAGTGTGATCTTCTCCTGCACACAAAGTGTTACAGTACAGAATCTTCTGTAGGATACTTATCCCTAAGAAGTGCACTTCCAACATTTGACTCAGTCTTCCTCACTTGGTTCACGCTTTTGGAAAATCAAGGCCTGCGTGAACATATTCCAAGAAAACATCACAAAACCAGTGTGATTTTCTCCTGAACATAAAAAGTTACAACGTATGAAAATCTACAGGATTCTTATCACTGAGAAATGAAAGTGAAACATGTGAATTTGACCCTTCCTCACTTGGTTACTACTTTCAAGCACATTACAGGCATGAACATAGTTGGTAGAGTCAGCACAAAAGGAAGGTTGTTTTCTCCACAACACAAAGTGTTACAGTCTAGAAACCTATCTAGGATACTTATCCCAAAGAAGTGCACGTGCTACATATGACTGTGAGTCCTCTTCACTTGGTTCACGGTTTTGAAAGGGAATGACATGCATGAACATGTTTCATGTAAACGTTGTACAACAAGTGGGATTTCCTGCTGAACACAAAGAGTTACAATAGAGAAACTTCTGTACGACACTTATCCTAAAGAAGTGCACTTGCAACATTTGACTCAGAGTCCTCCTCACTTGATTCACTATTTTGGAAAATCATGGCCTGTGTGAACATGTGCCATGCAAATGTCACAAAACCAGTATGATTTTCTCCTGAATGCAAATGTTACAGTATACAAACTTCTGTAGGATACTTCTCCCTAAGAGGTGCACTTCCAGCATTTGACTCTGAATCCTCCTCACTTGGTTCACTATTTTGGAACTTCATGGCCTGAGTGTACATGTTCCATGCAAATGTCACAAGACAAGTATGAGTTTCTCCTGAACGCAAATGTTACAGTGTAGAAACTTCTCTAGGAAACTTATCGAGGATACTTATCCCCAAGAAGTGCACTCCTGAATCCTCCGCACTTGGTTCACTATTTTGGAAATCATACCCTGCATGAATAGGTTCCATGGAAAAGTCACAAAACAAGTGTGATTTGCTGCAGAACACAAAGAGGTACAGTATCGAACCTTCTGTAGGATACTGACAACTAAGAAGTGCACTTCCAACATTTGACTCTGAGTCCTCCGCACTTGGTTAAAAATTTTGGGAAATCATAACCTGCGTGAACATATTCCAGGGAAACATTGCAAAACAAGTGTGATACTCTCCTGAACACAAAGAATGACATTATAGAAACTTTGGCGGGATACTTAACGCTAAGAAGAAGAGCACTTGCAACATTTGACTCTGAGTCCTTCTCTCTTGGTTCACTATTTTGGAATATCATGGCTAGCGTGTAAATGATTTATTGACTGTCATACAACAAGTACGATTTCTCCAACCACAAAGACTTACAGTATAGAACTTCTGTAGCATACATGTCCCAACGAAGAGCACTTGCATCATTTGACTCTGAGTCATCCTCATTTCCTAACCCTTTTGGAAAAATCATGGCCTGCTTCAACATGTTCCATGGAAATGTGGCACAACAACTGTTATTTTCTCCTGAACACAACGTCGCAAACAAGTGGGATTTTATGCAGGACACAAACAGGTACAGTATCGAACTTCTGTAGGATACTTACCACTAACAAGTGCACTTCCAACATTTGACTCTGAGTCCTCCTCACTTGATTCGGTATAGGAACTTTCGTTGGACACTTACCTGTAATATGTGCACATGCAATATTTGAATCTGAACCCTCCTCACTTGGTTCACTATTTTGTAAAATCATGGCCTGTGTGAATATGTGCCATGCAAATGTCACAAAACAAGTATGATTTTCTCCTGAACGCAAATGTTACTGTATACAAAATTCTGTAGGATACTTCTCCCTAAGAGGTGCACTTCCACCATTTGAAACTGAATCCTCCTCTCTTGGTTCACTATTTTGGAAATTCATGGCCTGCGTGAACATGTTCCATGCAATTGTCACAAAACAAGTATGATATTCTCCTGAACGCAAATGTTACAGTATAGAAACTTCTCTAGGATACTTATCCCCAAGAAGTGCACTTCCTACATTTGATTCTGAATCCTCTGCACATGTTTTCACTATTTAGGAAATCATCTCCTACATGAATAGGTTCCATGGAAACGTCGCAAAACAAGTGGGATTTTATGCAGGACACAAAGAGGTACAGTATCGAAACTTCTGTAGGATACTTACCACTAAGAAGTGCACTTCCAACATTTGACTCTGAGTCCTCCTCACTTGATTCACTATTTTGGAAAATCATACCTGCGTGAACATGTTCCAGGGAAACATTGCAAAACAAGTGTGATACTCTCCTGAGCACAAAGAATGACAGTACAGAAACTTTGGTGGGATAATTACCACTAAGAAGAAGAGCACTTGCGCCATTTGACTCTGAGTCCTTCTCTCTTGGTTCACTATTTTGGAATATCATGGCTTGCGTGTAATTGTTCCATTGACTGTCCCACAACAAGTGTGACTCTCTCCTGATCACAGAGATTTACAGTATAGAAATTTCAGTAGTATATGTGTCCCAACGAAGTGCACTTGCATCATTTGACTCTGAGTTATCGTCACTGGGTGAACTATTTTGGAACAATCATGGACTGTTTCAACATTTTCCATGGAAATGTGGTACAACAAATGTTATTTTCTCCTGAACACAAAGAGTTACAGTATAGGTACTTCCGTTGGACACTTACAGGTAAGAAGTGCACGTGCAATATTTGACTCTGAACCCTCCTCACTTGGTTCACTATTTTCGAAAATCATGGCCTCTGTGAACATGTTTTATGCAAATGTCGCAAAACAAGTATGATCTTCTCGAGAGCACAAAGTGTTATAGTGTAGAATCTTCTGTAGGATACTTATCCCTAAGAAGTTCACTTCTAACATTTGACTCTCATTCCTCCTCACTTGGTTCACCATTTTGGGAAATCAAGGCCTGCGTGAAATATTCCATGGAAACGTCACAAGACAAGTGTGATTTCCTCTGAATATAAAAATTTACAACCAATGAACATCTACAGGATTCTTATCAGGGAGAAGTCAAAGTGAAACATGATAATTAGACACTTCCTCACTTGGTCACTATTTTTGAGCTTATTGCAGGCCTGGACATAGTTGGTAGAATCAGCACAAAACGAATGTTGTTTTCGCCAGAACACAAAGTTTTACAGTCTAGAAACCTATGTAGGATACTTGTCCCAAGAAGTGCACATGCTACATATGACAGTGAGTCCTCTTAATTTGGTTCACGTTTTTGGAAGGGAATGACATGCATGCACATGTTTCATGGAAACGTCGTAGAACAAGTGTGATTTCCTCCTGAACACACAGTTACGGTATAGAAACTTCTGTACGACACTTATCCTAAAGAAGTGCACTTGCAACACTTGACTCAGAGAACTCCTCACGTGGCTCACTATTTTGTAAAATCATGGCCTGTGTGAACATGTTCCATGCAAATGTAACAAAACAAGTATGATTTTCTCCTGAATGTAAATGTTACAGTATACAAACTTCTGTAGGATACTTCTGCCTAAGAGGTGCACTTCCAGCATTTGACTCTGAATCCTCCACACGTGGTTCACTATTTTGGAACTTCATGGCCTGAGTGTACATGTTCCATGCAAATGTCACAAGACAAGTATGAGTTTCTCCTGAACGCAAATGTTACAGTGTAGAAACTTCTCTAGGAAACTTATCTAGGATACTTATCCCCAAGAAGTGCACTCCTGAATCCTACGCACTTGGTTCACTATTTTGGAAATCATACCCTGCATGAATAGGTTCCATGAAAAGTCGCAAAACAAGTGTGATTTTCTGCAGAACACAAAGAGGTACAGTATCGAACCTTCTGCAGGATACTTACAACTAAGAAGTGCACTTCCAACATTTGACTCTGAGTCCTCCTCACTTGGTTCCAAATTTTGGGAAATCATAACCTGTGTGAACATGTAACAGGGAAACATTGCAAAACAAGTGTGATACTCTCCTGAACACAAAGAACGACATTATAGAAACTTTGGCGGGATACTTAACGCTAAGAAGAAGAGCACTTGCAACATTTGACTCTGAGTCCTTCTCTCTTGGTTCACTATTTTGGAATATCATGGCTAGCTTGTAAATGATCTATTGACTGTCGCACAACAAGTATGATTTCTCCTAATCACAAAGAGTTACAGTATAGAAACTTCTGTAGCATACATGTCCCAAGGAAGACCACTTGCATCATTTGACACTGAGTCATCCTCATTTCGTAACAATTTTGGAAAAATCATGGGCTGCTTCAACATGTTCCATGGAAATGTGGCACAACAAATGTTATTTTCTCCTGAACAAAAAGAGTTACAATATAGGAACTTCCGTTGGACACTTACGGGTAAGATGTGCACGTGCAATATTTGAATCTGAACCCTCATCACATGGTTCAGTGTCTTGGAAAATCATGGCCTGTGTGAACATGTTATATGCAAATGTCGCAAAACAAATATGATCCTCTCCTGAACACAAAGTGTTACATCATAGAATCTTCTGTAGGATACTATCCCTAAGAAGTACACTTCCAACATTTGACTCACAGTCCTCCTCACTTGGTTCACCATTTTGGAAAATCATGGCCTGCGTGAACATATTCCATGAAACGTCACAAAAACAGTGTGATTTTCTCCTGAACATAAAAAGTTACAACATATGAACATCTACAGGATTCTTATCACTGGAAGTGAAAGTGAAATGTGAATTTGACGCTTCCTCACTTGGTCACTATTTTCAAGTTCATTAGAGGCCTGAACATAGTTGGTAGAATCAGCACGAAACGAATGTTGTTTTCTCCAGAACACAAAGATTTACAGTCTAGAAACCAATGTAGGATACTTATCGCAAAGAAGTGCACATGCTGTGTATGACTGTGAGTCCTCTTCACTTGGTTCACGATTTTGGATGCATGAACATGTTTCATGGATACGTCATACAACAAATGCGATTTCCTGTTGAACACAAAGAGTTACAGTAAAGAAACTTCTGTACGACACTTACCCTAAGGAAGTGCACTTGCAACATTTGACTCAGAGTCCTCCTCACTTGGTTCACTATTTTGTAAAATCATGGCCTGTGTGAATATGTGCCAGGCAAATGTCACAAAACAAGTATGATTTTCTCCTGAACGCAAATGTTACTGTATACAAAATTCTGTAGGATACTTCTCCCTAAGAGGTGCTCTTCCACCATTTGATTCTGAATCCTCCACACGTGGTTCACTATTTTGGAACTTCATGGCCTGAGTGTACATGTTCCATGCAAATGTCACAAGACAAGTATGAGTTTCTCCTGAACGCAAATGTTACAGTGTAGAAACTTCTCTAGGAAACTTATCGAGGATACTTATCCCCAAGAAGTGCACTCCTGAATCCTCCGCACTTGGTTCACTATTTTGGAAATCATACCCTGCATGAATAGGTTCCATGAAAAGTCGCAAAACAAGTGTGATTTTCTGCAGAACACAAAGAGGTACAGTATCGAACCTTCTGCAGGATACTTACAACTAAGAAGTGCACTTCCAACATTTGACTCTGAGTCCTCCTCACTTGGTTCCAAATTTTGGGAAATCATAACCTGTGTGAACATGTAACAGGGAAACATTGCAAAACAAGTGTGATACTCTCCTGAACACAAAGAACGACATTATAGAAACTTTGGCGGGATACTTAACGCTAAGAAGAAGAGCACTTGCAACATTTGACTCTGAGTCCTTCTCTCTTGGTTCACTATTTTGGAATATCATGGCTAGCGTGTAAATGATCTATTGACTGTCGCACAACAGTATGATTTCTCCTAATCACAAAGAGTTACAGTATAGAAACTTCTGTAGCATACATGTCCCAAGGAAGAGCACTTGCATCATTTGACACTGAGTCATCCTCATTTCATAACCATTTTAAAAAATCATGGCCTGCTTCAACATGTTCCATGGAAATGTGGCACTACAACTGTTATTTTCTCCTGAACACAAAGACAATATACGAACTTACGTTGGACACTTACCGGTAAGATGTGCACGTGCAATATTTGAATCTGAACCCTCATCACATGGTTCACTGTTTTGGAAAATCATGGCCTGTGTGAACATGTTATATGCAAATGTCGCAAAACAAATATGGTCTTCCCCTGAACACAAAGTGTTACAGCATAGAATCTTCTGTAGGATACTTATCCCTAAGAAGTACACTTCCAACATTTGACTCACAGTCCTCCTCACTTGGTTCACCATTTTGGAAAATCATGGCCTGCGTGAACATATTCCATGAAAACGTCACAAAAACCGTGTGATTTTCTCCTGAACATAAAAAGATACAAGATATGAACATCTACAGGATTTTTATCACTGAGAAGTGAAAGTGAAACATGAATTTGATGCTTCCTCACTTGGTCACTATTTTCAAGTTCATTAGAGGTCTGCACATAGTTGATAGAATCAGCACAAAACGAATGTTGTTTTCTCCAGAACACAAAGTTTTACCGTCTAGAATCCAGTGTAGGATACTTATCGCAAAGAAGTGCACATGCCAAGTTTGACTGTGAGTCCTCTTCACTTGGTTCACGATTTTGGATACATGAACATGTTTCATGGATACGTAGTACAACAAATGCGATTTCCTGTTGAACACAAAGAGTTACAGTATAGAAACTTCTATACGACACTTATCCTAAAGAAGTGCACTTGCAACATTTGACTCAGAGTCCACCTCACTTGGTTCACTATTTTGTAAAATCATGGGCTGTGTGAATATGTGCCATGCAAATGTCACAAAACAAGTATGATTTTCTCCTGAACGCAAATATTACTGTATACAAAATTCTGTAGGATACTTCTCCCTAAGAGGTGCACTTCCAACATTTGACTCTGAGTCCTCCTCACTTGGTTCACTATTTTTGAAATTCATGGCCTGTGTGAACCTGTGCCATGCAAATGATCTTCTCCTGAGCATGAAGTGTTACAGTGTAGGATTTTCTGTA
Source organism: Typhlomys cinereus (assembly GCA_023101885.1). NCBI lineage: Eukaryota > Metazoa > Chordata > Mammalia > Rodentia > Platacanthomyidae > Typhlomys > Typhlomys cinereus. Next base: position 7,071 of record JALPQD010000249.1, on the reverse strand, counting down.
GAATACTTATACCTAAGGAGTGCACTCCCAACATTTGACTCTGACTCCTTTTCACTTGGTTTACTGTTTTGGAAAATCATAGCCTGCGTGAACATTTTCCAGGGAAACATTGTGAAACAAGTGTGATACTCTCCTGAACCCAAAGAACGACAGTATTGAAACTTTGATGGGATACTTACCGCTAAGAAGAACACTTGCAACATTTGAGCTGATTCCATTTCTCTTGGTTCACTAGTTTGGAATATCATGGCTTGTGTGTAAATGTTTCCATTGACTGTCACACAACAAGTGACTTTCTCCTGATCACAAAGACTGACAGTATAGAAATTTCTGTAGGATACATATACCCACGAAGTGCACTTGCAACATTTGACTCTAAGTCATCCTCATTTGTTAACTATTTTGGAAAAATCATGGCTTGCTTCAATATGTTCCATGGAAATGTAGCACTACAACTGTTATTTTCTTGTGAACACAAAGAGTTACAGTATAGGAACTTCCGTAGGACATTTTCCGGTAAGAAGTGCATGTGCAATATTTGACTCTGACTCTCCTCACTTGGTTCACTATTTTGAAAAATCATGGCCTGCATGAACATGTTATATGCAAATGTCAAAACAAGTATGAACACAAAGTGTTCCAGTATAGAATCTTTTCTAGGATACTTATCCCTCAGAAGTGCACTTCCAACATTTGACTCTCAGTCCTCCTCATTTGGTTCACCATTTTGGAAAATCAAGGCCTGCGTGAACATATTCCATGAAAATGTCACAAAACCAGTGTCATTTTCTCCTGAACATAAAAAGTTACAAGGTATGAACATCTACAGGATTCTTATCACTGAGAAGTGAAATTGAAAGATGTGAATTTTGTTTCCTCACTTGGTCACTATTTTCAAGCTCATTACAGGCGTGAACATAGTTGGTAGAATCAGCACAAAACGAATGTTGTTTTCTCCAGAACACAAAGTTTTAACGTCTAGAATCTGTGTAGGATACTTGTCCCAAAGAAGTGCACATGCTACATATGACTGTGAGTCCTCTTCACTTGGTTCACGATTTTGGATGCATGAACATGTTTCATGGAAACGTCCTACAAGTGTGATTTCCTCCTAAACTCAAAGAGTTACAGTATAGAAACTTTTGTACGACACTTATCCTAAAGAAGTGCACTTGCAACATTTGATCCAGAGTCCTGCTCACTTGGTTCACTATTTTGTAAAATCATGGCCTGTGTGAACATGTGCCATGGAAATGTCACAAAACAAGTATGATTTTCTCCTGAATACAAAGTATTACAGTATACAATCTTCTGTAGGATACTTATCCCTAAGAAGTGCACTTCCAACATTTGACTCTCATTCCTCCTCACTTGGTTCATCATTTTGGAAAATCAAGGCCTGCGTGAACATATTCCATGTAAACGTCACAGAATCAGTGTGATTTTCTCCTGAATATAAAAAGTTACAACGTATGAACATCTACGGATTCTTATCACTGAGAAGTGAAAGTGAAACATGTGAATTTGATGCTTCATCACTTGCTCACTGTTTTCAAGCTCCTTAAAGGCCTGAACATAGTTGGTAGAATCAGCACACACGAATGTTGTTTTCTCCAGAACATAAAGTTTCACCGTCTAGAAACCAGTGTAGGATACTTATCCCAAAGAAGTGCCCATGCTACATATGATGACTCCAGCACCTCGCCACCGCCCCGCCCCCCTAAGATGAGTGAGTGAGAGAGAGAGCCCAGCCCAGCCCCCAACCACCCAAGCCCCACGCATAGCTGCAGTGAGCACTCAGGCTGACTGCGGCTTAGCCTGGGCCCCGCCCCAGACCCAAGCCCCTCGCACCCTCCTGCCCTGTGCGCCTAGCCACCCCTCTGGATCCCAGGGGAAGAATTCTGCCAATGAGCCATGGAGAGAAAGAGCCCAGCCCAGCCCCCCCCCCCGGGAGCTGCCCGGCCAGCAGCACCACACTGGGCATCCTCAGGCTTTGCCCCCAGGGGCCCAGCCCTCTCCTCGCCCACCTTCCCAGATCGCAGGTGAAGAACTCTGCCATCAACATCAGACCCTCTGCCTCTCTGGCCCACCGGGGACCTACGCACATAGTCCACGGAAGACACACTGCTACTCAGAATTCAATAGAGCCCAAAGGAAACTCAAGCAAAATTCTAAGGAACAAAGGGAGCACAGGCCATACATCTGGACTCCACTACAATCATTATATCCCGTGGGCGAGTTTCTTCTCATCCAGCCCAAAGATAGGTAAACTTTTTCTTTTCACCTTACTGATCCTTTAAAATATCAATGCTCTAGATCAACATTCTCATACAGCCACCCACAACATACAACTCCAGGAAGTACACAACTCACCCCCACATTTCACCAAGAAACTAAATCATAAAAGTGCACTACCAAACTAATATTCACCTCCTGGTAACATAACCATACTTAACTGACATACTAACAGCCTAGTAGCCTCGTCTAGGATATAATAATAACAATGCACAAACATACCCAATCCAAGGCAAGTACTAGTAATAACTGGCAAGCGTAACAATACTAACTACGTCCATTCAGTGGAAAAACACAGAAACTGAAAGGTCCTAAAAAACAAAACAATGTACAAGTCAAAGTGCAGATCCATGAGAAATAAAACCCAAGAAGACCAATCTCCTGCCGAAAGAATCAATCCCATAATGAGGGATTCCGACCAGAACAAATCCACTGAAAATAGCCATGAAAGCCAGACACAACATCACGACTTTCAGAGTATGATCCTTACCATGATTAATACTATGAAAGAGAAACTCCGAGAAGAGTTAAACAACCGTAAAACCATTTTGAACAGGAACACAACAGGCACTTGGAGGAATTGAGAAAAACAGTTCAAGAAACAAAAATAGGTATGGAGCAATTAAAACAGTCTCAGGCAGAGTTTAAAATTGAACTAAAAGACAAGTTATCTTCAACCCAAAACTCAACAGACAGTCTTATCAGCTGAACAAATGAGGCAGAAAATAGAATTTCAGATCTTGAAGACAAAGTGGGAGAATTAAGCAGATCTATGGAAGAGATTGTTAAAGCCAAAAAGATACTGGAGAGGAACATTCAAGAGATATGGGACACCCTGAAGAAGCCTAACATGCGCATTCATGGAATACCAGAACAATAATCCCAAAATACCACACCTGAGGAAATATTTCAATTCATCATAAATGAAAACTTCCCACAATGAAAGAATGAGAGGCCTATCCAAATACAAGAGGCATTTCGCACTCCATACAGATAAGACCACAATAGAAAATCGCCATGGCAAATAATAGTCAAAATACTCCACACTCAAGCCAAAAAAAGGTGCTGAGACCTTCAAGAGAAAAAAAGAAACTCACTTTTAAAGGTAAACCTAATTGAATAACAAATGACTACTCAATGGAAACAGTAAAAGCAAGAAGAGCTTGGAGAGACATACTTCAAGTACTAAGTGTGCAAAAATGCCAACCCCGACTGATATATCCGGCAAAACTATCTGTCGTGATTGAGGGAGAAAGAAAAGTTTTCCAACACAAAGAAAACTTGAAGGGATACATGTCTACCAAACCAGGCCTGCAAAATATCCTAGAACTGATACTCAAGCTTGAAGAAAAGAACAAGCGTATCCAGGAGGACAGAAGGGAAGTAATACCAGCAAAACATAAATATCAAACAACATGCTTAGAAAATCTACTAAACATAAAAAATGTCCAGAAGTAAAAATAATTTCTCCATATAACATTAATGTCAATGGTATTAACTCACCGATTAAGAGAAACAGATTACAAACTTGGATTAAAAACCACAATCCAAGAATCTGCTGCCTTCAGGAAACTCATCTCACCATAAAAGATAGGCACATCCTAAGAATGAAAGGCTGGTCCAAAATATTGCAAGCTAATGGAACCAGGAAACAGGCAGGGGTAGCAATTATGCTTTCAAACAAAGAGGAATTCAAACCAAAGAAAATGATAAGAGACACAGATGGATACATAAGTGTGATTTTCTGCAGAACACAAAGAGTTACAGTATCGAAACTTCTGTAGGATACTTACCACTAAGAAGTGCACTTCCAATATTTGACTCTGAGTCCTCCTCACTTGGTTGACTATTTTGGAAATCATCTCCTGCATGAATAGGTTCCATGGAAATGTCGCAAAACAAGTGTGATTTTCTGCAGAACGCAAAGGGGTAATGTATCAAAACTTGTATAGGATACTAAGCACAAAGAGGTGCACTTCCAACATTTGACTCTGAGTCCTCCTCACTTGGTTCACTATTTTGGAAGTCGTAACCTGCGTGAACATATTCCATGGAAGCATTCCAAAACAAGTGTAATACTCTCCTGAATACAAAGAATTACAGTATAGAAACTTTTATGGGATACTTACCGCTAAGAAGAGCACTTGCAACATTTGACTCTGAGTCCTTCCCTCTTGGTTATTTTGGAATATCATGGCTTTCATGTAAAGGTTCCATTGACTGTCGCACAAGTGTGAATTTTCCTGATCACAAAGAGTTACAGTATAGAAACTTCTGTAGGATACATTTCCCAACGAAGTGCACTTGCAAAATTTGACTCTGACTCATCCTCACTTGGTTAACTTGGTTTGGAAAATCATGGCCTGCTTCAACATGTTCCATGAAAATGTGGCACAACCACTGTTTTTTTCTCCTGAACACAAAGAGTTACAGTATAGGAACTTCCGTAGTATACTTAAGGGTAAGAAGTGCACGTGGAATATTTGACTCTGAACCCTCCTCACTTGGTTAATTTTTTGGAAAAATCATGGCCTGCTTCAACATGTTCCATGAAAATGTGGCACAACAACTTTTTTTTTTTCCTGAATACAAAGAGTTACAGTATAGAAACTTCCGTAGTATACTTATGGGTTAGAAGTGCACGTGGAATATTTGACTCTGAACCCTCCTCACTTGTTTCAATGTTTTGGAAAATCATGGCCTGCGTGAACACCTTATATGCAAATGTCACAAAATAAGTGTGATCTTCTCCTGAACACAAAGTGTTACAGTATAGAATCTTCTGTAGGATACTTATCCCTAAGAAGTGCACTTCCAACATTTGACTCTCAGTCTTCCTCACTTGGTTAACTCTTTCGGAAAATCAAGGCCTGCGTGAACATATTCCAAGAAAACATCACAAAACCAGTGTGATTTTCTCCTGAACATAAAAAGTTACAACCTATGAAAATCTACAGGATTCTTATCACTGAGAAATGAATGAAAGTGACATGTGAATTTGACGCTTCCTCACTTGGTTACTACTTTCAAGCACATTACAGGCATGAACATAGTTGGTAGAGTCAGCACAAAAGGAAGGTTGTTTTCTCCACAACACAAAGTGTTACAGTCTAGAAACCTATCTAGGATACTTATCCCAAAGAAGTGCACGTGCTACATATGACTGTGAGTCCTCTTCACTTGGTTCACGGTTTTGAAAGGGAATGACATGCATGAACATGTTTCATGTAAACGTTGTACAACAAGTGGGATTTCCTGCTGAACACAAAGAGTTACAATAGAGAAACTTCTGTACGACACTTATCCTAAAGAAGTGCACTTGCAACATTTGACTCAGAGTCCTCCTCACTTGTTCACTATTTTGGAAAATCATGGCCTGTGTGAACATGTGCCATGCAAATGTCACAAAACCAGTATGATTTTCTCCTGAATGCAAATGTTACAGTATACAAACTTCTGTAGGATACTCATCCCTAAGAGGTGCACTTCCAGCATTTGACTCTGAATCCTCCTCACTTGGTTCACTATTTTGGAAATTCATGGCCTGCGTGAACATGTTCCATGCAAAGGTCACAAAACAAGGATGATTTTCTCCTGAACGCAAATGTTACAGTGTAGAAATGTCTCTATGATACTTATTCCCAAGAAGTGCACTTCCTACATTTGATTCTGAATCCTCTGCACTTGGTTCACTATTTTGGAAATCATCTCCTGCATGAATAGGTTCCATGGAAACGTTGCAAAACAAGGGTGATTTTCTGCAGAACACAAAGAGGTACAGTATCAAAACTTCTGCAGGATACTTACCACTAAGTAGTGTACTTGCAACATTTGACTCTGAGTCCTCCTCACTTGGTTAACTATTTTGGAAAATCATGGCCTGTGTGAACATGTTCCAGTGAAACATCGCAAAAAATGTGTGTTACTCCCCTGAACATCAAAAATGACAGTATAGAACCTTTGGTGGGATACTTTATGCTAAGAAGAAGAGCACTGGCAACATTTAACTCTGAGTCCTTCTCTCTTGGTTCATTGTTCTGGAATATCATGGCTTGCATTTAAATGTTCCATTGACTGTCCCACAACAAGTGTGACTTTCTCCTGATCACAAAGTGTTACAGTATAGAAACTTCTGTAGAATACGTATCCCAACGAAGTGCACTTGCAACATTTGACTCTGAGTCATCCTCACTTGGTTAACTATTTTGGAAAAATCATGGCCTGCTTCAACATGTTCCATGGAAATGTGGCATAACAAGTGTTATTTTCTTCTGAACACAAAGATGTACAGTATAGGAACTTCCATAGGTCATACTGGTAAGAAGTGCATGTGCAATATTTGACTCTGAACCCTCCTCACCTGGTTCACTATTTTTGAAAATCATGGCCTGCCTGAACATGATATATGCAAATGTCGCAAAACAAGTGTGATCTTCTCCTGAACAAAAAGTGTTGCAGTATAGAATCTTCTGTAGGATACTTAGCCCTAAGAAGTGCACTTCCAACATTTGACTCTCAGTCCTCCTCACTTGGTTCACTATTTTGGAAAGTCGTAACCTGCGTGAACATGTTCCATGGAAGCATTCCAAAACAAGTGTGATACTCTCCTGAATACAAAGAATTACAGTATAGAAACTTTTATGGGATACTTACCGCTAAGAAGAGCACTTGCAACATTTGACTCTGAGTCCTTCCCTCTTGGTTATTTTGGAATATCATGGCTTTCATGAAAGGTTCCATTGACTGTCGCACAAGTGTGAATTTTCCTGATCACAA